>JASEVX010000001.1:237912438-238363722 GCA_031761405.1 Serripes groenlandicus
TATTCCTCATTTATTAAATTAAACATTGCACGGTTTCTTGTTACAAACAACTATGTACGAGTATATACATGTATTTTCAAAATCATGAATGAACAATACGTATAAACAATTAAACATTTCTGGAAACATATTGTTTGCTTTAGAGAAGTCACTGTAGTATTAGTTTACACTATTAACCTGGTCGTGTTGACCGTTTTGTAAATCTTAACCGTTAACCCTTTCCCTCATACGCCAATTCTGCAGCAGACGACTTTGAATATATTTTGTCAAAAAATAGAAAATCTCTATAATTGAATGTATAACCTATATATATGTATAAGTGGAAGACATTGTGGCTAAAGGAGAAATTGCTCGTTTTGAGCAATTTCTTAACTAAACAGCGAGTATATTTCAATTTTGTATGCGCACTTTGTCCTGAATTTTAAATTGTTTATCAGGTTTTTTTTCGTCAGTATTACTGTTTTCGCAAAACAAATAATAAACTTGATAACGAAAAGGTTCGTCACAAATATTATGCCAATTCTAGAATAAATATAATTCTCTAGTCTGACCAATATAGATTTATAGTTCGCATATATACGCCATCACTCTGACATTTAATATAATATTAGCACACAACAGTATGATATAAAGAAATTAAGTATTTAAACATATTCTAATTTTAAGAACCATTTTGTTCTGCCGCGTAGCTAGTACAATATGTTGACAGAACAATTTCTGAATTATTTCCCTCATGCAGCAGACGCTTTTGAAAACATTTTCTGAATTCTTTCACTCATGCAGCAGACGGCTTTTTAAATCATTTTGGCAACAGGAGAAATTGCTCATAATTATCAAATTCTACATTTACCACCTACTTCACAAATTATACACTCATTTATATAAATTGTCCACAGTTTTGTCATAATGTTTTAAAGTCGTCTGCTGCAGATTTACCACTGTGCGGGTGAGGACTGAAGTTCGCGTGTACGACGTAAGATCTCGACGGATACGTATATGTATCCTCGTGATAAAGAATGTTACATGTGCTGCTCTGTTTCGCAATGATATATTTTTAAAGGTGTTTTGTAAACGGCGTTATTCAAACATAATCAAGCAACGATATATCTGACAGCAGTCTATATATTGCAATACCAGTTTGCTTGATATGCTATATCAGTTTAATTTGTTTTTAAAAAAAATCAATTACATATTTTTAATTTGAGGAGCTAGTAAATATTATAAAGATGCAAATAGTGAGTGAAGCCATAGTCTTATTTCGACCAATCTCCTTGTGATCTATTTTACTGTGTACCTAAACAAAAGAAAACACTAAAATACATGTATATGTAAATCTATCCGTGTTGCGTATTCAACATGTTACAATTGAATGTGCGAGGGCTATACAACTGAGTCGCGTCTGTCGACGTGGGGTCTGATTGACTTTTCGTAACGAAATCGTATGAGCCGTTTCACGATAAAACCAACATTATGGACTCTGCGTAATGTATCGACCCAGATCAGCCTGCGCAGACCTTAATCCGGACCGACAAATTCCGTTTCAGGGGGATAGAGGTATAGAGGATTCCTGAAACAGAAAATCCAAAGGAGGCGAAAAGTGTCTGTCCGAGTCAGCCTGCGCGGCATGCTTAGGCTGATCCGTGTCGATACTATACGCAGAGTCTACAATGCTGGTTTTCACTTGGGCCGACTCATATGATGGTAAATTGGCGTGAAACTTATGAGGCTAGAGCTCTAGGTTTTTTATTTTGGGGAGGGGGATGGGGGTGTCAAAAGATGACCCTAAGACTAAATTACATATAGCCGTAACAGGAAGGGTATGGTGAGACTGTGAGGATGCACGGGCTGGTCCGAGTCTTCACTGTATACTGTTGTATTTAACGCTCGAATACTGTATCCTGTTGTATTTAACGCTCGAATACCGTATCCTGTTGTATTTAAAGCTCGAATACTGTATCCTGTTGTATTTAACGCTCGAATACTGTATCCTGTTGTATTTAACGCTCGAATACTGTATCCTGTTGTATTTAACGCTCGAATACTGTATCCTGTTGTATTTAATGCTCGAATACTGTATCCAGGATGACAACAATGTATCCCAGATTTCATATGACCGTCTTATACAATAACCTGTTTTACAGGAATGTAATGCATACTCTTTTTATATATTTCCGTCAAGCAATATGTTCAACCCTTTCCCTCATATAGACGCTTTCTAACGCCTCTGCAGCAGACGGCTGTTTGAAAACATGGCATCAAAAGAAGAAATTGCTCAAAACGAGCAATTTCTCCTTTTGTCACCATGTTTTCAACTCTATTCAATTATTGTTCTTTCATTTTAAAGGGATTTTCTGTGCTTTTGTTTCGATGTTTTCTCAGTCGTCTGCTGCAGATTTGTTTTATGTGGGAAAGGGTTAAGATAGATTTCCTACTGTTCGTGGTTATTGTATCTAAATATTAAACCGTTTACCTGATATAGTATGTTCAGACTCGTCTGCTTGGACGAAAAAAATTGTGTGGTAAAAATGGAAGTATCGTTTTGATATTAGGACGGTAACGTTGAAGCTAGAGGATAAATTTTTTATTTTTAGAAATTTCCCCTTTTCTAACAATGTTTTCGAATGTCGTCGGCTGCTTGTCTAAATTCGGTTGTTACATAAGAAGGTATAACCCTCCTTCATATTGTTTTTTAATAACCCTTAAAGGCTCACAGTGTCAATTGTCTTGATGAACTAGCCGGTTTTGCAACGGAGCTACACAGAAGGTTCCACAATACTATTCCAACATAGCTGAATATAGCGTTAAACACAGATAAAACAAAAGCAAAGCAACATTTAAATGAGTTACAATTAAAGCAAAGCAGCGCTTAAAACAGATAAAATAAAAGTAAAGCAGCGTTTAAATCAGATAAAATGAAAGGTAGGCAGGGCTTAAAACAATTAAATAAAAGCAAGACAGCGCTTTAAACAGATAAAACAAAAGCAAAGCAATGTTTAACGCAGATACAGTGTAAGAAGAGCATCGTTACACACAGATACCCATTACAATCAAAGCAGCGTTGAAAAAATAGGCATGGCTTCAAGCAATTAAATAAAAGCAAAGTAGCGTTTAACGCAGATTAAATTAAAAGTATAGCATTGTTAAACACAGATACAATAAAAACAAAGCAGCGTTTAAAACAGATAAAATCAAAGCAAAGCAGCGATATATTAAAACAGGTTAAACTCAAAGCAAAGCAGCGATTTATTAAAACAGGTTAAAATCAAAGCAAAGCAGCGATTTATTAAAACAGGGTAATATAAAAGCAAAGCAGCGATTTATTAAAACAGATAAAATCAAAGCAAAGCAGCAATTTATTAAAACAGGGTAAAATCAAAGCAAAGCAGCGATTTATTAAAACAGGGTAAAATCAAAGCAAAGCAGCGATTTATTAAAACAGGGTAATATAAAAGCAAAGCAGCGATTTATTAAAACAGGTTAAAATCAAAGCAAAGCAGCGATTTATTAAAACAGGGTAATATAAAAGCAAAGCAGCGATTTATTAAAACAGATAAAATCAAAGCAAAGCAGCGATTTATTAAAACAGGGTAATATAAAAGCAAAGCAGCGATTTATTAAAACAGGTTAAAATCAAAGCAAAGCAGCGATTTATTAAAACAGGGTAATATAAAAGCAAAGCAGCGATTTATTAAAACAGATAAAATCAAAGCAAAGCAGCGATTTATTAAAACAGGGTAATATAAAAGCAAAGCAGCGATTTATTAAAACAGATAAAATCAAAGCAAAGCAGCGATTTATTAAAACAGGGTAATATAAAAGCAAAGCAGCGATTCATTAAAACAGGGTAATATAAAAGCAAAGCAGCGATTTATTAAAACAGGTTAAAATCAAAGCAAAGCTGCGATTTATTAAAACAGGGTAAAATCAAAGTAAAGCAGCGATTTATTAAAACAGGGTAAAGTCGAAGCAAAGCAGCGATTTATTAAAACAGGGTACAATCAAAGCAAAGCAGCGTTTAAAACAGATAAAATCAAAGCAAAGCAGCGATTTATTAAAACAGGGTAAAAAAGCAAAGCAGCGTTTAAAACAGTTAAAATAAATAAAAGTAGAGCAGCGTTAAACACAAATAAAATAACGCAGAGCAAAGTTTATCATAGAGAGAAGAAACCCCTCCCCTGCCCCTTTACAGACGCATAACGACGTATCTGCAACAGACGACCTTTGAAAATAATAAAAAGGTTTATTCTTTTTCCACACTGATTTTTACTCTCTTCAATAAATAAAGTTTCATTTACATATTTTCAAAATGGTATGTGGTTTGGTTAAGGGTTTTTAAGAGGCTAGGTCTTTGGTTAGTTGTTTTTAAAATTATAATAGAAAGAACATCTGAATAAAGAGAAACATCAAACGAAAATATTGACACATGTACAAGCGATATAAAATACAACAAAAGCCTCCGTTTATAAATACATTTCTGGGAAATTCTCAAGAATATGTTTTTGATTGTCGTGTGTTCCGTAGAACGACATCTCCCTTGGGTAGTGTGATACTCTATAAACGTGTTGCATAAAACCGTACTATATACAGCCTGGCAAATGCTTTTATATCTCTGAGAACAGAATTCTTGTAGAAATTGTCATTTTTGTTGAATTTTAGACATCACCTTATATGCTTTTTTGTGTCTCTTTAAAACTGAATTCCTAAGCGTAGAAGTAGGAAAAGGAGCATGGAGTAGATTACGATTAGCTTAAGATAAGTCCCAAGATTTTTGAACGCCTCGGCGGTGTATTGGTAGAGCATAAAGCACGGGTGCGGGAGGTCACGGGGATCTATCCCGGCTGGGTCATACGGCTTTCCCTGGTTGGCGCTCTGGATTGTGTGGTTAGCATTGCCACTGACTCGCTGATCGCAGGATAAATGGACTATACGTACCGGTAAATTACCCAGGAAGCGTCGTGCTAAAACTTAAATATTGCTGAAAGCGGCGTAAAACACTATACTGACCAACAATTGTAACTTTCTAGCCATTGTTTCGATAGTTTTTAATAGAAGAAGTCCTGAAGGACCAATGATTTAAAGCGAATTGTTTAATTTCTGAGAAGTGTGCACAGACTGATCAGGATCGTAACCAATTGCCTAACACGATATGCCCATGTGTTGTGTGTTGTATCTTGAATCTTGTCAAATAATATTGGGATTAACACGTTTGGGAAAATTCTGAAAATGTCAATGTAATATTTTCAGGATTGAGTAGACACGATGTTACCATTATAACTATTTCCTATAATATTTTCATTTTATTTCCTATAATAATTTAGTTATGTTACTTTGAATAAAAATATAATGACCATCATAACGATAGAATGGCATAACTATGATACAATTCAGGGCTTTACATTTGAACGTTTTATTCCCCTGTGACCAAGGCTCTGACTGAAAAAAGGTTTGAAGATGTCTTCAGCCTGTTAGGATATATTAAAGTGTTGAAGTGAAATGGTCACGAGACAACTTTATATCATTAAACCCTTTTCCAAACAAAACAAATAATAAATCGGAATTATAACATTGCGGCAAAAGGAAAAATCACTCATTATGATTAATGTCTCCTTTTATCACAATATTGTTTGCAATCGACAAAATGCATAAGCATGTGGACAAGATTTAAAATACTTTTTGAACAATTATTTTTTATTGGATTGAAAAAAAGCAATTGTTGCTTTCTCAATAATATTTACATAAATCTTGAACTGTCTAGAGGTCAAGACACAGTAACAATGTGAATTTGTCATATAAGCCGTCCCACGAGAAAACCAACATTATGGACGGCTCAATTATATTTCTTAATTGTTCTAGCTCTCAGGACAGGAATGATAAACTAATTGATTTATTTAGCAATGCATTAACAAAAACTATATAATTAAATCATGATTTGACATTGTTCGTCTCATTATTTATTAAAAGACCTTTTTCAATTTGTGGAGAATGTCTACTAGAATTCCAATTGTAACGTTTAGCTTCAATAAACATTGTCACGCAAATGCATGAAGCTGGTGGGTTAAAGGTAGGTCGTAGATCCAAAATGACCAAGCAACTGATACCTTGTGATACATCTGATTTAATCTCACTGAGAAGAACAAGCTTAATCCTGCTTATTGTTTGCAGCTGGTATTATACTATTTGGTGCACGTTAATCGAGTAGCTATTGATTCCCATTGAAACATGAGGAGCGAAAACTATAGAGCAAGAGTAACCTGTACGAATGTACTGGTTGATTTGGTTATGAAATGATCCCAATAAATAGTTTGAATGTCCTTGTTTTCAATTACGAAGACATCTGTCGTAAAATAGCTAACTGAAATAACAATCAAGATGACATCTATAATATCGACTATTTAAACTACATCACCATAGCAACAGTCATATAATAGTTTACTATGCTTAAGGTGGGACCTTCAATGTTTCCTCAAATAGGGAGTTGTTGTTTTGAATCCATTGAAAACAGTTTTGAAAAGTTTGAAACATATACTCAGTCAAAAAAGAAACGATACCTAGAAACTTGTACACTTTATTTCTTCTCTCTATGACACTTTTCTGAAATATTTTTTAAATTTAATGGTTAACAACCATTTAAATAAAATTTCATAACATTAGTAGAAAACTATCAATACTGGCAGATTATTTGCTGTTGTAACAACGATCATGCGAAAACTCAATTCACAAGTAATCAGTATCTGGTATGTCCATGTTCGGCAAACCTATTTCTCACCGTTTGAGCACATATCCTGGCATTTGTACGTCCAGGTGTTATAGCTGCGGTTGTCGTTGCCGGCAAAAATCTGTTACGTAGATGTGACGTCCTCATATAGCGGTCTTGCGCAGGGGTCGTTACTCGCGGCCTGCCAGATCTATGGCGATCATTAACTGTGCCAAGTGTTCGATAACGACCTGCCAGACGAGATATTGTCACAAGCGACACACCAAAACGTGCAGCGACGTCACCATGACGTGCACCTGCATGTAGCATACTAATAGCCCGAGTAAGTTCATCAGTAGACAAACGTGGAATACTTGTTACGAAAGAAACCGGATAAGTAATGTGTTTTTCTTCAACTGTACTTCAACCCTTACACAAATCAAAATTCACGTAAACTCAACATGTACCATGTACCTCGTACCCCGTGCAGTACATGGAAATCTAAACCTAGGTCGTTTACTTAAATGCTTCAATGAATTTAGTTTATCCCTATGATTTACATGTACGAACTATAACCACTTAATTCCAATTAACTGTTAAGAATATTTACTTATTTTTAAAGAAATAATTGAAATATTAATATGGTATCATTTCTTATTTGGGTGAGTATATATCATTCATAAATAGTAAAATATTATGAACACTATGATTAAACATTAACAACTATTCATGAACTTGTTTGACATTGACTAAATTAGAAGAGAAAATTATGAACTGATGGTTACAACAAAATGGGTGATCTCTGTAGAAACCTTAACCCCTTCCTACCTGTAGCAATTTGACGCATCTGCAGTAGACGACTTTTGAAAACAATGTTACAAAATGTGAAAATGAGAAATTGCTCAAAACAAGAAATTTCTCCTTTTCCCTATTTTTTTAGTAGACATTTTTAAAGTCGTCTGCTGCAGATTTGTTGTATGTGGGAAAGGGTTAACCAACAAATTCGGTTATTTCTCAAAAACACGAGGTTCCCAATCACCAGTAGAACACAATTTCCCTTTTCTGATTTTTTTTCTTCAATCAACTTTACGTCTCTATCCTAGGATCAGAAAAGGTTGACGTAAATAAATCTTCCGGCATAATGTAATTTTATAGTCACGTGACTCAAACGCCTTTGACCTTTTGGGGATAGAGGTGTAGAGTAAAGATTCCTGAAACAGAAAAAACGTGACTGTTCTAATTAGCCTGCGCGGCATGCTTAGTCTGATCCGGGTCAATACTTTACGTAGAGTCCAAACTGTTGGTTTTCTCTCGGAACTACGGCTCATATCAAAGTTCCAAAACTTGATTTTCTTAAATCTCACATATTTCACTAACAAGACAACACCCAGGTAAACACAGCATATCGCCGCAACAAGCAACCATCTGAATAACCCTTCTAGCTTCAACCCACAGACTCAAAACCAGCTAACCAGCTTCGCCGAAAAGCAATCATGGTTAGACAATAATTACTTGAACTTACATGTCATAGCAATGTAACCCCATTTCAACTATACCAAGTATTTCCTAGATACTTATCTTCTTAACGCACTTCTGTAGTCAAAAAGTCTTACCTCAAAGGTCAGAACGAAACAAATATATACTAAAGCGAACAACTATATACGAATACTATATACGTGATACTATGGTCATACAAGTAGAAATGGCTGCCCCTCATTGGTGCTCAGGATTGCGGGGTTAGTATTACGACTGACTGGCTGGCCTGGTGTCAGGATAAATATACCCGTAGTACTGGTAACGTACCCAGGAAACGCCGTGATATAACTTGCTGAACCCAGCGTCCCCCCCGGCCCCAACACAGACCAACATCAATTGTCATGCAATGACGAATAGAACAAACCTTTGGAGTCACATAAGTGATATAATGCACTCGGGAGTTACATAAGTGATATAATACATTCTGGAGTTACATAAGCGATATAATGCCTCCGGGAGTTGCATTTAACGCCATCTGACGTAGAATTATAGCATAGTAACATCATAATTGGGGGTATAGTCCAGAGATCCCGTCTGCTCTCAATCGGTCAGGCGCTCAAATGTTGTCACGTAATCTACGAAATTGATCACGTGCCTTGAGGTAATAAACCTTACCGTCTGTTCACAATCGATAATTACGTGCTTTTACAATAATGAACATCGATATACCGATAAAAACCCTTACTTTTACCTAGAACGTGCATCTATATACATTGTTTATAAAAGGCTTCATATTTTGATGTTTTTCAAGTATATAAAGCTGAATTCAGCCACGCCAAAACATAACCGACATTGCGAACTACAAAAATCAAGAACAGCCACGTCTTTCGATGCATGAAATCCAAAACTGTCAGAAACTTACGGGTCGCGTCAGACGATAAAGAGCCTTGTGATATTACCGGATCGGTATTACTTGTGGGTGCATGGACATACTACTAGCAGGACTAGTATAAGCCCTTTCATGTATTTGAAAAATTCATTATTCAAATTTTATCTTTTATTACCAAACAATTAATAATAATCAATTTATTTTATTTTATTTATTGATTGGCGTTTTACTCCGCTTTCAACTATCTTTCAGTTATATCATGGCGTTTTCTGTGTAAGTTACAAGTATTACTGGTCCATTTATCTTGACACCAGCCAGTCAGTCGTAAAGCTAACCCCGCAACCCTGAGCGCCATGCAAGGTAGCCATTTCTACCATTGGTATGACACGGTCGGGGATCGAATCCACGGCCTCCGGCACCCCAGGCGGACGCTCTACCCATTCACGGCCGAGGCGTTATTATTAAAAATACAAAGAAAAAACTGTTTGACTCGTACTCTGTTGCGAACTTCATTACCTGTGCAATGTACAAAGGCATTCGAAAAAACATATATTATTGTATTAATACTTATGTTTCTCACACGAGGCTGTAGATAATGTCAACACTTTCTCGTTAAAAAATGACCGACTCGGTGGTGTAGTTGTAGAGCATCCGTCTCGGGTGAGGGAGATCCCGGGTTCGATTCCCGGACGTGTCATACCAAATACACACACAAGATGAAGCAGTTAAAGCGCAGTGATATAACTGATTATATTTCAAAGCGGCGAATGCAATACAAATAATAAAAAACAAAACGTTCTGAAACCATCATTTGGAGTATTTGCACTTAATTGTTGAAAAATGAATTGATTCGTTTGGCTGCCCGGCACGCTATAGGTTTTAATTGTTTTCTAATGAAAATGGATGTTGTCTGTCAGAGACCCGTTCATTCGTTCTACACTACATGTAGGTTTGTTAAATAAGCCGTCACGCGAGAAAACCACCAATATGGTCTCTGCGTAAAGTATCGACCCTGATCAGCCTAAGCATGCCGCGCAGGCTTACCCGGATAGACACTTTTCACCTCTTGTGGATTTTCTGTTTCAGGAATCATTACTTTATACCTCTATCCCCCCGAGACGGAATGTGCAGGCTGATCTGGGTCGATACGTTACGCAGAGGCCATAATGTTGGTTTTCTAGCGGGACGGCTCAAATAATGACCTACCAATCCACATGTATGTAACAGTAACATTCAATAAAGGGTGATTATTTTTAAAGAAAAGCTTCGGGAAGAGCGGTCATCTCCCCTTATGAAAAACAAAACGTTTCTACTCATTTTTTCTAATAATTTTTGATACTGAAAAATCTATATCAGAAAAAAGGGTAAGAGACATACATAGTCAATGACACAACGAGAGACGGAGCAAAATGAGACACGATGAGCATTACAATTAAATTCGAAGTGATGGAGTAAAATAGTCCCATGGCACCATGTTCCCAACAATGACGTCATTAGTACGCTGGCTATATGTGTATCCATGCGCGAGTACTCGAATCATACAATGGTGTCATTAAATATTGAACAGAAAACGTCACGTACCCAATAAATAGTAATGGTGGTAAACTATTTTATCAGCACCCATAGTTGGTTTTTTACACTTCTGAGGTGAATGTTACAACAGAAGGACGGACATTTTGTATGTTGTTTGACACAATCCTGACTGCCACGGAGTGAGTCCATTACTATCATTTAGTACGCCGTTGATATGACCCTGCCGGGGACAAGAAGAAAGGCAATTTCCGATTGATAAACGTGTTAACTTGAAACAGAGAACAAAACATCGCCACAAAAGGAAAAATTGCTCATTATATAGAATTCATTACTTTTCTCAAAAGGTTAGCACCTTTATTAGCTTCAGTTGCTTTAAAAGTATATCCCTCAAATGTAAAACTTAAAATGTTTATACATAAAGTGCATGAGAGAATATTCCGATAAACCCTTTCCAAAATATAAACGAAGCAGACATAAAACCTAGCAATGTTTCCTTTTTCCCACAATGTTTACATTTTTGTCTGTAATTATTCATTAATTTAAAGAGATCTTCTCTCTTTTGCCTAGATTTTCTTAAAAGTCATCTGCTGCAGATGTATTGTACGTGGGAAAAGGTTCAATTCAATGTAAGACTTCCTTTTTTCAGTGAATGTATGAATTACAAATCAAAATGTTAGCAAATGTTTTTTATATTCTGAAACGATTCCACCTGAATCCATTGTGGTGTTAAGTCTTCTTTTTTCAATAACTCCGATATTCTGCCGCCCCGTCCCCCGGGAATAGACCAACAATATTGGTAACCTCGAAGCCTTTCTGCCTGTATAGATCTCATCCACGCTTGGTGCGAGGACTCTGATAGTGTCGTTCGGTGTAAAAGAACTTGTCTGTTTAAAGGTGCTCATTGTGTGTATGTATGTGGTGGCGTTTGGAAATGGTTTACGCTTGTGTATTGCGGAACAAAATAGGAAAATATTTATCATATTGTTGATAAATCTTTTTATTACAGTTTGATCATAGTTATGGTGGGGTTGTATGTTGGCGTAAAATCGAGAAAATAATATCAGGAATAGTTACGTTACACTTAACGGTAATATTATATGTTGAAATGTGTTTTGTAAAAGTTTTGTAACATGAAACAATTGTCTGGCGGTTTCTGTGCATTAATGGAAACCGCATCGCACTTTTCCCTTAAATAGAGTGTCACCATGTTAAAATAGTTGAATTAAAACGTTCAACAGGTTCATCTATATGTCACTATGTTCCGTTTCCGTGTTAATATCTCCCTGTATCTCAGAATATGTAACAGTGTCACAGTATGACCGTTAATTAAAACTTCCACATACAGTTTAGGTAAAATTATAAAGATTTTAATCAAATTACTATTTTTTTTAATCACTTGAACATTTTGAAATATATATATATATTCTTCATTTATTAAATTAAACATTGCACGGTTTCTAGTTACAAACAACTATGTACGAGTATATACATGTATTTTCAAAATCATGAATGAACAATACGTATAAACAATTAAACATTTCTGGAAACATATTGTTTGCTTTAGAGAAGTCACTGTAGTATTAGTTTACACTATTAACCTGGTCGTGTTGACCGTTTTGTAAATCTTAACCGTTAACCCTTTCCCTCATACGACAATTCTGCAGCAGACGACTTTGATCATTTTTTGTCAAAAAATAGAAAATCTCTATAATTGAATGGATAACCTATGACTAAAAGTGAAAAACATTGTGGCAAAAGGATAAATTGCTCGTTTTGAGCAATTTCTTTTTTTGTCACTATGTTTTCAAAAAGCGGTCTGAAAGAGTCTGTATTAGGGAAAGGGTTAATATGTTAGTCATATAACGAAAGTATATTATAACAGAAATATACATATAACGAGAGAGAATATAAATACAATAACGTACCATTTTTATATATAACTAAACAGCGAGTATATTTCAATTTTGTATGCGCACTTTGTCCTGAATTTTAAATTGTTTATCAGGTTTTTTTTCGTCAGTATTACTGTTTTCGCAAAACAAATAATAAACTTGATAACGAAAAGGTTCGTCACAGATATTATGCCAATTCTAGAATGAATATAATTCTCTAGTCTGACCAATATAGATATAGATAGATATATACGCCATCACTCTGACATTTAATATAATATTAGCACAAAACAGTATGATATAAAGAAATTAAGTATTTAAACATATTCTAATTTTAAGAACTATTTTGTTCTGCCGCGTATCTAGTACAAGATGTTGACAAAACAATTTCTGAATTCTTTCCCTCAGACGGCTTTTGAAAACATTTTGGCAACAGGAGAAATTGCTCATAATGAGCAAATTCTCTTTTTGCCGCAATGTTTTCCACCTACTTCACAAATTATACTCTCATTTATATAAATTGTACACAGTTTTGCCTTAACGTTTTTAAAGTCGTCTGCTGCAGATTTACCAGTGTGCGGGTGAGGGCTGAAGTACGCGTGTGCGACGTAAGATCTCGACGAATATGTATATGATGTGTCCCCGTGATAAAGAATGTAACATGTTCTGCTCTGTTTCGCCATGATATATTTTTTTTTAACCTTTTCCCACATACGACAATTCTGCAGCAGACGACTTGGAACATATTTTGTGAAAAAATAGAAAATCTCTTTAATTGAATGGATAACCTAAAAGTGGAAAACATTGTGGCAAAAGGAGAAATTGCACGTTTTGTGCAATTTCTTTTTTTGTCACTATGTTTTCAAAAAGCCGTCTGCTGCAGAGGCGTCAGAAAGCGTCTATATGAGGGAAAGGGTTAAAGGTGTTTGTTTTGTAAACGGCGTTAACTCCAATTCAAACATAATCAAACAAAGATATATCTGACAGCAGTCTATATATTGCAATATCAGTTTGCTTGATATACTATCAGTTTAATCAGAGACATATAAACACAATGTGTTTATATGTGTCTGGTTTAATTTGTTTTTAAAAAAATCAATTACATATTTTTAATTTGAGGAGCTAGTAAATATATAAAGATGCAAATAGTGAGTGAAGCCATAGTCTTAATTCGACCAATCTCCTTGTGACCTACTTTACAGTGTTCGTGTACCTAAACAAAAGAAAACACTAAAATACATGTATACATATATATGTAAATCTATCCGTGTTGCGTATTCAACATGTTACAATTGAATGTGCGAGGGCTAAACAACTGAGTCGCGTCTGTCGACGTGGGGTCTGATTGACTTTCCGTAATGGAATTGTATGAGCGTTTTCATGATAAAACCAACATTATGGACTCTGCGTAATGTATCGACCCAGATCAGCCTGCGCAGACCCTAATCCGGACCGACAAATTCCGTTTCAGGGGGATAGAGGTATAGAGGAATGATTCCTGAAACAGAAAATCCAAAGGAGGCGAAAAGTGTCTGTCCGAGTCAGCCTGCACGGCATGCTTAGGCTGATCCGTGTCGATACTATACACAGAAGTCACAATGTTGGTTTTCTCTTGGGCCGGCTCATATGATGGTAAATTGGCGTGAACCTTATGAGGCTAGAGCTCTAGGTTTTTAATTTGGGGAGGGGGTGGGGGTGTCAAAGGATGACCCTAAGACTACATTACAAATAGCCGTAACGGGAAGGCTATGGTGAGACTGTGAGGATTCACAGGCTGGTCCGAGTCTTCACTGTCTCCTGTTGATCTATTTAACGCCCAAATAATGTATCAATGTATCCCAGATTTCATATGACCGTCTTATACAATAACCTGTTTTACAGGAGTGTAGTGCATACTCTTTTTATATATTTCCGTCAAGCAATATGTTCAACCCTTTCCCTCATATAGACGCTTTCTGACGCCTCTGCAGCAGACGGCTGTTTGAAAACATGGCATCAAAAGAAGAAATTGCTCAAAACGAGCAATTTCTCCCTTTGTCACCATGTTTTCAACTCTATTCAATTATTGTTCTTTCATTTTAAAGGGATTTTCTGGGCTTTTGTTTCGATGTTTTCTCAGTCGTCTGCTGCAGATTTGTTTTTATGTGGGAAAGGGTGAAGATAGATTTCTTACTGTTTATGGTTATTGTATCTTAATGTTAAACCGTTTACCTGATATAGTATTTTCAGACTTGTCTGCTTGGAAGAATATAATTGTGTGGTAAAAATGGAAGTATTGTTTTGATATTAAAGGCGTATGCTACAGTTTTTCACAAAAAAAATCCCAATCATAGAATTTCTTTATTCTTTGTATTTTATTAATACATACAATAACTGTTTGAAATAAGAAAAAATATATATTAATAATCGATCTAAAAAAAAAATATTGGCCTTTCAATGACATGACCAATTTCATCAAAGGCACAACTATAGGCATTTTGGCCGAAAACCTAAAACACACAAACAAATTAAAATGACAACTACAAATCATATTAAAGTTCAAAAATAACTTTACATATAGAATGTTAATCAATATGAAAAGAATTTTTTGAGAAAAAAAGGAAAAAGAATATATTAAGCTGTTTTTCAAGGTCGAAATGGTGTCACATTTTACCGCCGAAAAAGTTAAAATCATAAAACTTTTCTATTTTACATAATAGAATTGTTTGTAATTATACATTCACACTAAACATCGTTCACTTTAATAAAAAATGCAAAAAAAATATAGGTCACCGTACTCCTTTTAGAGTAAAGGGACTTTTTCCTTGCTTTTTCTTGCGTTTTCTTAGAAATACAGCAGTTTTGCTTAAAAAACAGGCCGTGCTTCAAGGAAAAAGTCGATTTACCAGAAAAGGAGTACGGTGACCTATCATTTTTTTTTGCATGTTTTATTAAAGTGAACCATGTTCAGTGTTTATGGATAATTACAAAAAATTATATTATGTAGAATGGACAATTTCTTGAAAAATTGTATGATTTTAACTTTTTCATGGGTAAAATGTGACACCATTTCGACCTTGAAAAACAGCTTAATATATTGTGTTTCATATTTTTCTCACAAATTCTCTTTTCATATTGATTTAAATTCTATATATAAAGTTATATATGAACTTAAATATGATTTGTAGTTTTCATTTATTGTTTTTTGTGTGTTTTAGGTTTTCGGCCAAAATGCCTATATTTGTGCCTTTGATGAAATTGGTCATGTCATTGACAGACGAATATTTTTTTTTTTTGAATCGATAACATTTTTTTTTTTTTCTTATTTCAACTAGTTATTGTATGAACTAACAAAATACAAAGAAAAAAGAAATTCTATGATTGGGAAATGTTTTGATAAATAACTGTAGCATACGCTTTTAAGACGGAAACGTTGAAGCTAGAGGATAATTTTTTCATTTTGAGAAATTTCCCCTTTTCTAACAATGTTTTCAAATGTCGTCGGCTGCTTGTCTAAATTCGGTTGTTACATGAGGAGGTATAACCCTCTTTCACATTGTTTTTTAATATCCCTTATAGGCTCACAGTGTCAATTGTCTTGATGAACTAGCCGGTTTTGCAACGGAACTACACAGAAGACTCCACAATACTATCAAGCATAGCTGAATGCAGCGTTAAATACACATACAACAAAATCAAAGCAACATTTAAAAGAGATACAATTTAAGTAAAGCAGCGGTTAAATCAGATAACATAAAAGGTAGGCAGGGCTTAAAACAATTAAATAAAAGCAAGAAAGCGCTTTGAACAGATGAAACAAAAGCAAAGCAGCGTTTAACGCAGATTAAATTAAAAGTAGGGCATCGTCAAACACAGATACAATAAAAACACAGCAGCGTTTAAAACAGATAAAATCAAAGCAAAGCAGCATTTAAAACAGATAAAATCAAAGCAAAGCAGCATTTAAAACAGATAAAATCAAAGCAAAGCGATTTATTAAAACAGGGTAAAAAAGCAAAGCAGCGTTTAAAACAGTTAAAATAAATAAAAGTAGAGCAGCGTTAAACACAAATAAAAGAAAACAGAGCAAAGTTTATCATAGAGAGAAGAAACCCCTCCCCTGCCCCTTTACAGACGCATAACGACGTATCTGCAACAGACGACCTTTGAAAATAATAAACAGTTTATTATTTTTCCACACTGATTTTAACTCTCTTCAATAAATATAGTTTCATTTAAATATATTTTCAAAGTCGTATGTGGGAAAAGGTTTTTAAGATGCTAGGGTCTTCGGTTAGTTGTTTTTAAAATTATAATAGAAACACCATCTGATTAAAAAGAAACATCAAACGAAAATATTGATACATGTACAAGCGATATAAAATACAACAAAAGCCTCCGTTTATAAATACATTTCTGGGAAATTCTCAAGAATATGTTTTTGATTGTCGTGTGTTCCGTAGAACGACATCTCCCTTGGGTAGTATGATACTCTATAAACGTGTTGCGTAAAACCGTACTATATACAGCCTGGCAAATGCTTTTATATCTCTGAGTACAAAATTCTTGTAGACATTTGTATTTTTCGTGGACGTTTCATTCTAATATATAGAGATATTTTAAAAGTTGGTTTTAGACATCACCTTATAAGCTGTTTTAATCTCTTGAAAACTGAATTCCTAAGCGTTAAAGTAGGAAAATGAACATGGAGTAGGTTATGATTAGCTTATGATTAGTCCGAACATTCTTGAACGTCTCGGCATTGTAATGGTAGAGCATACAGTTCGGGTGCGGAATGTCACGGGGATCTATCCCTGGGGCTTTCCCTCGTTGCCGCTCTGGGTTGTGTGGTTAGCATTGCCACTGACTCGCTGATCGCAGGATAAATGGATTATAAGTACCGGTAGATTACCCAGGAAGCGTCGCGCTATAACTTGAAAATTGCTGAAACTACACTGACTAACAATTGTAACTTTCTAGCCATTGTTTCGATAGTTTTTAATAAAAAAAGTCCTGAAGGACCAATGACTTAAAAGCGAATTGTTTAATTTCTGATCAGTGTGCACAGGCTGACCAGGTTCGTAACCAATTGCCTAACACGATATGCCCATGTGTTATGTGTTGATGGTTGTATCTTGTCAACTTGAATAAAATTGGGATCAACACGTTTAGGAAAATTCTCAGAATGTCAATGTAATATTTTCAGGATTAAGTAGACACGATGTTACCATTATAATCATTTTCTATAATATTTTCATTTTCTTTCCTATAATAATTTAGTTATGTTACTTTCAAAAAAAATATAATGGCCATCATAACGATGGAATGGCATAACTATGATACAATTCAACGTTTTATTTCCCTCAGTATACGTATAAAACAAAAACTGGATCATTTACCACATGGTATGGAGACCAAGGATCTGACTGAAAAATGGTTTGAAGATGTTTTCAGCCTGTAAGGATATATTAAAGTTTTGAAGTGAAACGGTCACGAGACAACTTTATATGATTTAAACCCTTTCCCAAACGAAACAAAACTTCAGCAGAACATCTATGCAAAAAATATATAAATGAAAGAGTAATAATTAATCGGAATTATAACATTGCGGCAAAAGGAAAATTCACTCATTATCACAATATCTTTTACAGATTCGCCAAAATGCATAAGCATGTGGAAAAAAAAAAAAATACTATTTGAACAATTATTTTTTATTGAATCTTTTTTTGCTTTCTCAATTATATTTACATAAGTTTTGAACTGTCTAGAGGTCAAGACGCGGTAACAAACTGTCTAGAGGTCAAGACGCAGTAACAAACTGTCTAGAGGTCAAGACGCAGTAACAAACTGTCTAGAGTTCAAGACGCAGTAACAAACTGTCTAGAGGTCAAGACGCAGTAACAATGTGAATTTGTCATATGAGCCGTCCCACGAGAAAACCAACATTATGGACTTGCGTAATGTATCAATCCAGATCAGACTGCGCAGTCCGCGCAGGCGAAAAGTGTCGGTCTGTGTTAGCCTGCGCGGTATGCTTAGACTGATCCGGGTCGATGCTTTACCCAGAGAGCACAATGTTGGTTTTCTCGTGGACGGCTCAATTATATTTCTTAATTGTTCTAGCTCTCAGGACAGGAATGATAAACTAATTGATTTATTTAGCAATGCATTAAAAAAAACTATATAATTAAATCATGATTTGACATGGTTTGTCTCATTAATTATTAAAAGACCTTTTTCCATTTGTGGAGAATGTCTACTAGAATTCCAATTGTAACGTTAAAGCTTTCATAAACATGTTAACGCACATGTAGGTGAGCCGTTTTCCTAAAAGCTGGTGGGTTAACCCTTTCCCTCATATAGACGCTTTCTGAGGCCTCTGCAGCAGACGGCGTTTTGAAAACATAGTGACAAAAGAAGAAATTGCTCAAAACGAGCAATTTCTCCTTTTGCCACAATATTTTCCACTTTTAGTCATAGGTTGTCCCTTCAAATATAGATATTTTCTATTGTTTTGACTAAGTATATTCAAAGTCGTCTGCTGCAGAATTGTCGTATGAGGGAAAGGGTTTAAGGTAGGTCGTAGAACCAAAATGACCAAGCAACTGATACCTAGTGATACATCTGATTTAATCTCACTGAGAAGAACAAGTTAAATCCTGCTTATTGTTTGCAGCTGGTATTATACCATTTGGTGCACGTTAATCCTTTCCCTCATACGGCAATTCTGCAGCAGACGACTTTGAACGTATTTTGTCAAAACGTAGAAAATCTCCATAATTGAATGGATAACCTATGACTAAAAGTGGAAAACATTGTGTCAAAAGGAGAAATTGCACGTTTGGCACTTATCTTCTAACATAAAACTTAAAACTTGTTTTCCATAGCAAAATGTGTCAACATCGCTATCGCCAATAAAACAGGACACGTCTCGTCTGATACGGCGCATTGAAACTTTAATTCAATCAATCTCAATCAAGTCCGAAATTACATTTGTGTCGCCTGCCGAGATAAACGCTTGACCGACACACGGTCAGGCGACGGCGAAGTGACCATTCTGTGTCTCTTAGACAAGGCAGGCGACACAACAAGAGCAGTAAACATCATCTGTTGGTTAAACTAATGATGATTTGGTGCTATGTATAGCACAAACAAATAAACACAGATTGTCTTGATTCAAACCTTATTGGTGTCCGTGTATCTTCCCTGTTCACCTATCGATTATAGGACATTGACATGCATGAAGATCGATCTAGAAATAGCCGAGAGAAACAATAAAAACTATCGCTTCACCCAGAACGTGATCAACCAGTCTTGCGTTCAGTGTAACGATTCGGTATCTCACGTTTTGTAACGGTTCGTACCAGAGGCGTAAAAGCTGTAATTTTATTGGTTGATCTAGCTACCGTATGCTACCATTCAATGTCATTGAACGGCGGGCAGATTGTAATTGCATTTTTATTTACTAGTACTCAACCCTATTAGCTTGACGCCCCCGGCCTCTGTACAATGCCGTGAACCGCGTCTGGGGATTCGGGGCCTTATTGAATCTCCGTAATGAGGTCATCCTCTAGTTCTTGGGTAAAATATACATATATTACTTCATTACATGTAGAAGTTCATAGCAACTCTGAAATAATTATGGCTTCGTTCGGGGAAACCATAACTACATCTTGTATAAGCTGTAGCTTCAGCCTTTTCGAACGAGACCATCGAATTATAATTATATATATATATGTGTATTTATGTATATAGACTCCATGAACCACACACTGATAAGAATACATGAACTTACGAACATATGCATTACCTTTATAGATAGCGACATAAAGGCCCATGGGGCCGGGTGTTTCTCAAAACGAGCAATGGCACCTAAATATCTATAGTTTACCAAGAAAAATGATGAAACGTTTATAAAGACTTTATGGCGAGGGAATTAACCTCGGTGAAAAAATACTAATTTTAGTTACAACTGTTTCACGCCAAGCCCTCGATATGTCACTTTGATAAAAGTTTTACTTACTTGTAGACGGACGGTGAGGGCTCAGGTGAGACATTGCGTGTGTACATGCTCACGTGTCACTGTCCGAAGTATTGACCACCCCAAATCGCATGACGCCACTGTAATTATGTTATACTTACATAAAACTAGAACTAGGTGTCATTTAATCCGAAATTTGGTGAAAATGTCGACGCCATGATAATTTATATACATGTATTTGTAATAAGGTCAGGGTATGTTCATATGACTGAACCCCAAATGCAGGGTCTGATCAGATCTTAACTAGAATCAGGGTCCAATTCCACCAACTTTACGTAATACTTAAAAACTGAATAGCATATTTCACCACTTGTGTTCCAAAGTAAAAATGTCTGAATAGATCGTTCTAAACAAGTATTGTTAATTAGCAACGTAAGTGTTTATGTCAACTTAGTCACTTATTTAATTATTCTAGTACTCATATTCTACAAAATATAAGGGAAACAAAATAGATAAAATATTCTATTGAAGAATTACTCAGCGCTAAAAGTAAGTTTGGTGGAATCGGACCCAAGTATCATTTATTTTACCATGTGCATTTTCAAAAAACATATGTGTTGTCAAGTAATACATACACTTTCTATTGAGTTATTCTTTGTTAATTTCCCTTATTTGATTGAACCCAGATATGCCAAAGGTCAATTCAGCATTGAACAAACGAATATGATGTGACCTTTGGTCAAGAGAGAGTGACCAAAGTTTTACACTCAAGAAACGAACTGTAACTCTAGCATACACACTTTATTAATCTGTAGCATTGAAAGTCGGGTTTTTTGTCTCTTTGGTTTCCAGCGAAGAACTTGCCAATTCATTGAATGCTTATTGCTAACCGAATATCCCAGTCGCATATTACTGCTACATGCACGACAAAGATTTGTTTGACCAGGGATGCGTCCCTGGTTTGACTAATGACTATAACGTGTAGGTGTATCTCACAGTGCAAACGAATGTCGGTATTTCAAGTTACGGTGTTTACCCGCTGCAATTATGGTTCTTAGATAATGTTGTTTATGTCAATTCAATATGAGAGAGGATCGTCCATTTAGATTGATTTTTGTCCAAGATTTTCTGAAACAACCATTTGAACTGTCCCGCGAGAAAACCAACATTATGGTCTCTGCGTAATGTATCGACCCGGATCAGCCTGCGCAATCCGCGCAGGCTAATCCGGGCCGACACATTCCATCTCTAGGGGATACAGGTATAGAGTAATAATTCCTGAAATAGAAAATCCATAGGAAGCGAACAGTGTCTGTCTTGGTTAGCCCCCGCGGAATGCTTAGGTTGATCCGGGTCGATACATTACGCAGAGTCCACAATGTTGGTTTTCTCGCGGGAAAGCTTATATTGACCCTACTTACATAATGGCAGCACATCAGCAGAAGAATTTGAAGATATCTTGATAAAATATAAAAAAATATCTAAAAGTGAATGCATAGTTATAGAAGAGAGTTGAAATCATTGTAGCAAAAAGGAGAAATTGCTCAGTATTAGCAATTTCTCCTTGTGTCACAATCATTTCAAAAGTCGTCTGTATTTAGAAGCGTCTGCAAGTTGGAAAGGTTCGAGCGTAAAGTGATAATTGTCCCTGTAGCGAGTTTTATATGATGGGCCTAGTCCGCATATCTGTTACATGTGGGGGATCTATTCGTTCCAGCTAGTCTGTTTTATTGTTTTTATCGACAGAGCGAAATGAACCGAAACAATTTGATGATAGCAACGTCTGTTGCATGGAATAATCAAATGTTGTTATGGAAATCGTTGAGCTGGTACTAACTGGAATTGAGTTTGTTTGAACTGGTGTTTTACGCCGCGTTCAACAGTATTTCAGTATCATCACGGCACTTCACGTCGTGTGATGCCTAACGGTGTTTGAGCTGTGTTCCGCGAGAAAACCAACATTGTGGACTCTGCGTAAAGTATCGAACCGGATCAGCCTAAGCATGCCGCGCAGGCTAACCCGATCAGACACTTTTCGCCTCCTGTGGATTTTCGGTTTCAGGACTTGTTACTCTATTCCTCTATCCCCCTGGGACGGAATGTGTCGGCCCGGATTAGCCTGCGCGGACTACGCAGGCTGATCTGGGTCGATACATTACGCAGAGTCAATTATGTTGGGTTCCTCGCCCATTTCTGGTATTGTTTATCCAGATACCATCGGTCTGTTAAGTAGTTATCAGTTGGGTCCTTAGCATTGATGCACAGGCGAGCTGTTCCACAGACGCAATTATGACTTATGTTAAGGTTATGACATATACGAGAGTCCATACCAGTCCATTACCGTAACGACAAAAAACTGACATTTGCTGTGTCATACACATTTACCCGCCTGCTGATGAGGCGTCAGAAAGCGTCTTTATGAGGGAAAAGGTTAATACGCTGGCTCCTCCTAAACGTGTTTTGTTATGACATTGTCCACAGCTTAGGAGTAGAACTAGAGGTGTTAAATAGTAGGTTTTTGTCAGAACATACATTTATGTCACCTGTTTCCGATATTTGACAACAGTTCATGCGACACGTGACATTCCTCTTCCACCAATCGTATATGTGGAAATGCGAAGTAAAAATGTGAGAGAACCAATGGGTATGTGAACTGGCGATCATGATATGACTGAACAAATTGTTGAAAACAGCGTTAGACCACAATCAACCCGTGAAAGTACTTTAAGCAAACTCGGGTGGGAGACGGGGTCGGTTTCAGGCTACAAATATAGACACAGTAGCTTTAAGTGTCGGTGCGTCTTATCATGGTGGTCACGACACTGGGACGTTTTATTACATTCCATGCTATATTACACACAAATAAATCATGGCTAATTCCACCTTAATGTCATCAGCTCCTATAACGTGTCATAAAAATCACAGAAATCTAATTTGCAAACATGACAAAATAAGTCATCAGAACGAGATAATGTGGTTTATGGTGCCCTTCTTTCAGCTCCGTCACGTAAAATTAGTGCTTATCATCCCGAATTACATTATAGCAATACAAAATGCGCATAGTAAATTGTTCTAACCATACACTTCCCACTTGCAAACATACACATTTTTACGCATCTGCAGAAGAACACTTTTGAAAACATTTTGACAAAAGGAGAAATTTAATGATAATTATAAATTTCTCCCTTTGCCACAACGTTTTTAACTCGATTCAATAATTATAGTTTATGTATATATATATTCTTTACATGTTTGACTAATTGTTTATGTAGCCAATGTATATGTATAATGGAACACTTGTACTACCTTGCAATAGAGCTATCTGTTGTTGTGACGTGTACTGCATTCGACTTATATGTCCAGTAATCGAACCCTGACCAGGTCCGATTTTTAAGGGGCTTTTATAATGGCATCCAATAGTCATAGAAGGTTTCTTTACAAGGTCGTCCGCTACAGATAGTTTGAATGTGAATGTCGGACATGATGAATGTTCCTGCATCCACACTGTTTCGTCAGAGCAATTAGCTTTTGGCATAGATTATGAAGACAATTACTCAACAAACCCCTATTTTCGTACTCAAAATAGTAATCTCAGACAGACGATTATTTTGATTACCATAACTTAGGAATTAAGGGTCAAGCATGTGACACGCAGTTTATTTATAACTCTGTCGTCGTCTGAATGTTAAGGGTTAATACAGGGTTAATGCACTTTGCGTTAGTACAATTGAAGAGCATTGGCTTCTTTTATAAAATGCTCTGGGTTCGCATCTCGTGATTAGCGGGTTCTGTTATTGAAATTTATTGCTACGCAAACCGTGCGGGTAATGTTAAAGTCTCCCGGAAGAAGACACCGAGAGTGATTAGTATAAGCACAATTATATATATCATATGTACAATTAACAAGTATACACCAATTGCACTCTTTTATTAAACGTTATCTATAATTTATTCTTCAGAAAGACGTACAAAGCCATACCATGGCTATTTAACAATTGGACAGCTCTGTAGATAAACACCAGACAATAAGACAGTGACCAGCATCATCACAGGGGGTGGCTTCTCATTACATCTCTACAACTTCCTGGATGCGCAACGTTATACGGCCTGCTAGACAATTTGTGGTATTATTGTGGACAGAACCGGAAACTGCGCAAAGTAGAAGAAATGACATTTACCGGAAGTTATCTTTTATGAAGGTTAATTCTGTGGTTGTGTAGAATTGTCGGATGAGAATTAAAACGAAAACAACGATTTCGCATTAAGTAGGATAATTTAATTATTTCTCAAAATATATAATTGTATCATTTAGTGATATGATACAAAATTTGATATTATAATTGTAAATTAGTGATTTAAATTAACAATGCATTTATTTCAAGTTCGAAATTTAAAACAATAAAGGCATATCATAGCTATATAAACACTTGAATTGGATACTGCGGAAAGGTGTAACTCGCGAAAGTGATTTCAGTTATTGAATAATTATCTGACGATCTCGTTTAAAAAACGTGAAAATGCGTGACTTCGAGCGAAAGATAGTGGAAATGAAGGATGCGAAGGATAGTCATTTGATGAAGTTGAAGAATTTCAGACCTTCAAAGTAAGTATATATCTCAAATTTATACCAGAGGACTAGATAAGAGTGAGACTGCGGATGGTCTTTTCTCCACAATATCTCATAATATACAACCAAATCCTATGTTGTGGTACTCAAAAGAATCGCCTCACTGAGATTATTATTTTGAGTACCCACACATTAGGATTTGAGTGCCAAATTAGGACTTTAGAACATGAAAAATACCCCTTATCTCGAGTTCTGAATACAAAGTTATGTTTGTGTCACCAATAATTTTTTATTATGTATACAATTACATATAGAGCCACAACACTAATTTAATCATGTAGTTCGTGTTAATTAAGTTCCCACACCGTAATGCCTTCTGACGGATCTATAGCAGAATACATTGCAAAATGAGCAATTTCTCCCTTTGCCAAAATGCTTACAAAGGTTTTCAAGAAACACATTTGTATGTATTGACGCTAGCCATATGTTTGCCAAGATATGTTCAAAGTCGTCTGCTGCAGATATGCCATAAGTGGGGAAAATTGAAACCAAATGGAAAACATAAATTTCGCTTAATCTGTCTGTTTTTCTGTATAGGGCATATTTTCATTTTGAACACTTTAAAAAATCAAAGCGCTAATGGCACTGTAGTGGCGATCGTATGGAAAATCCTGCAAAGTAACAAGCGGTATATCGGTGTAGGGCTTGCGCTTTTCAATAATAGTGCACTCTGGTGCGGATCAATTTGAGAATGTATCAACCCTGCATCTTTTGACAGTAGAATAATGTTAGTTTGCCAGAATATTGTCTTGGTGATTGTTTAGTTACGTTCTGAAACGTGTCATGATGTGTTCAAAATTAGGCCATTCCAAATTTATGAAAAGTCTAGTTGGTACTCGATAGACTAGCTACCGCTTTAGCTCATTAGAATGGCTATTTGTAATCTAAATTGTTCGGGTAATCACATGTTCATCAACAGGTCGCTAGGCCATATTAAGATAAAATATTGTGTACTCTTTAGAAATGACAAAATTATCAAGAAAGGAGAGAAAACAGTATCCATTAGTTTGGTGTTTGTTTCAATGATGTCCGATATTAAACAGGTCTGTTTAATTTAGTCCCTTCACATTGCATGATTGAGGGTTGTCAGAGACATATAAACAAAGTGTATTTATATGTCTCTGAGGTTGTTAAACTGCTTCGAAAAATTTGAGTGCAAAAACAAACACAAAACATGCACAAAAAGCACAATTTCACTATTTGCCAAATGTTCAATTTATAAAAATATAGGCATATATTATAATGCTCGATCTCCAAACTAAATAAGGCTACACTTTCAGCATTGATTGCTAATTGACTCTAGAACGTGCAGACGTGTATACATAACGTGTGTACACACTGACATCGTGTGTCCTTTAAACCTTTGTAAACCAGTCTTATCATCTAGACGCTTTCATATATTTAAACAACTACAAAATGAAGCGTTTATAATATTGAGATTTGAGAACTCGCGAGCTATTTATAGAACCTTTAGGAATTTCCAGATTTGAGTATCATCAGAGTTATTTGCCGTTATTTGCAAGGCAGAACGCGCAATGATATTTATTATCTGCCAAATCATGACGAAGATAATATTTACATATTTTAACTCTATGTAGATAATGTCTCGATAAAACTCAAATATTAGTAACAATCCGGTACCAAAGTAGCACTGACATAATTATTAGTAATCGCGTATCTGCATCAATGATGGAACTATAACGGATGTGAGTAAATTAGTTTGCAGTAAGGAAAATAAATATCAACCGATTTTTCAAAACCGACTATGTAAATATTGTTCGTTGTTGTTGTTTCTGTTAGCATTGTGGCGATTGTCAAACCATTCGCCACAAAAACACGTTGTAGTTCCGGGGTCTTAGGGGCATTCACGCAACTTCGCCACTACGGATCCCGTGAGATACTATTTACCCTTTAGGTCACTATACACCAAATAAAGTCCTTCTTTGTATTCGTGTACATATACCAGTTTCATCCCTCAATTGTCACACTTCCTAATGTAGAACACCAAATATTACTGAAAAGAGTAACATCTAAGCTTTAAAACAATCCAAAGAAAATGGGAAGTCATGCATTATGCAGGAAATAATTCACCAGGCGAAAATGGTTACTGTCATTTCGGTCCAAATCGGGCCCCGGACAAAACCGGTGTTTAGCATACTCTACGTTCACTTTCAAACAATGTCAAAATAGTAAAAGTGATCAAATCAATCATTGCCAGTGCATTCTATACACATTTACAATGAATTTAAACTCAGTGTCATATATCCAATGCATTCTGGTGATGGTATACACTCATTTCTATGCAAACAACGTTTTTTTAGGGACTATTTGGGTGTAGATCAGCATGACAGCGGATGTATTTGGCGTAATTTGACCTTTATTTCTCGTGTGTAAGTCTACGGTGTGGATTAACCACGACCAAGTAAACCTTAATAAAAGAGTTATTTTCCTGAAAGTATATTTTTAAAGGTAAAAAATGTTTGTGTAAAGACAAAGATACTGGACTAATTAAAAAGCAATTTGTTATCTTTCTGCTATACTTGTTCTGAAATGAATCATTAATGAGACACACTGCTTTCAATAACTCAATTGCATCAGTATCGCCTAAAATATACCCATCACCGAGTGACACATATTATTGACGTACTTGTTAATTTACCTAATTGACAAAAAGATATTACCCAATATATTACGAAATTATGACCTACTTTATATCACAATCAATAGTACGGTCCCCTGATTATAACTAAAATTCACTAATGGTTGCAATTTGTAGTAAGAATTTTTAAATGAGTGTATCGATAATTACTCGTACTCCTCTTCTCATGTTGTTTGTGATAAGGGTGACAGTTCACGCCTGACTGAGCATCACTGGGTTTTATTCATGTTGTAATAATGCAAGCAAAATCGAATTTTATCTATACTGGAGATACATACCGGTTACTCATTTTCACTATCAATTATTTTTCCAAAGTTCTGCATTTATCCTTTACTCTTTCGCTGCCAAAGAAAATTAAAGGCTTTTCCAAACAATGCAGATTCAGGCGAGACAGCTCGTAACGAGCTATCTCGCCTGAAATCTGCATTGTTTGCCACTTAGACCGTCATTTAACTTTACCGAAATTCCTGTTGGATGTAAAATGGTGTTGTCCAATTTCCCAACATGGAAGAGTTGACTTTGAGAAATTCGGTAGAGAAAGGGTTAACATTGTAAAAACGTCCGAAAAATATCTGAATAAAACAGAAAATACGCCAATTGAACCATATAGTAAAACATATAGTTTGTAATTGATCGCATAAGTAATCGTATGTGTATGTGTCTAAATCAGCACCTATTATAAATTATCGCCTATATACGATTTACATCTTTCTTTGGGTTTAGGGCTTAAAACATTGACAATGTATTTCTGTTACAAGTAATTTTTATTCATTTTATATTTTTAATAATTTCACACAACCGGAAAGAGCTTTAAAACATAGTTTTGTGTGTAAAGTAGTGAGTATTCGTTTTGAATATATTCTTATTTTCCCTTAATTTTACAAAAGTCGTTTATATTATGTGGGGGGAAAATGAATAAGATAAAAAAAAATATCAACAATTCTATAATAGCTTATGATACAGATAAATGTAAATTATATAATCCTGGATCTACATTCTTTTTCCATTATCTTTTTGTTGTTATATTTTTATTTCTCACAGCAATTTCTAGATACAAACATATACGGTCGTGTTCTTTGTTATTTACTGAACGTAATATAGGTTTTGGTCTTTGATTGAATGAAATTTTGAAATTTGACGTGCAAAGGTCAACATTTTCCATCAGGAAAAGTATGCAATTGAAGTGCGAATCTAAAAATTTGAACAGCCTCACACCCTAACAACTCCGTTTTGATTAAGGTCAAACAAATATGAGCCGTCCCACGAGAAAACCAACATTATGAACTCTGCGTAATGTATCGATCCAGATCAGCCTGCGCAGTCCGTGCAGGCTGATCCAGGCCGACACATTCCGCCTCAGGGGGATAGATGTATAGAGCAATGATTGCTGACACTGAAAATCCACAAGAGGCGAAAAGTGTCTACCAGGTAAATTGGCGTACGGCTGCCGAAGCTTCATCTCTATCTTGTTGTCATATATTGTTACAACTAGACGGACAGTGTAGGCTCTGGTGAGTCTTTGAGGATGCACATGCTCACCAGAGTCTTCACTATTCACAGAAACATTTAAGCCCAAAATCGTTAAACGCGTCTCATATCATCACCAACAAGAATGGTACGTTTTCATTAATTCGATTAACGTCGCACGGTAATGTTGAACCACGTGTTTGGTCGTTCCACGTTTCGTCAACATTAACATTGTGGTCTAACTAACGATGTTATCAATACGCGTAAAGGTGCTGATCTCTAGAAAATAGATAGTATTGTCAAAGTTTTGAAACTGTTCAAAAGTTGTCTTGAACTATTAGAATCAAAGTTCTGGGATAAAATTAGAGTAATAATTTCAATTTCCAGTACCGTAAACATCTAAATATTGTTAGTGTATGCTTCATTTTTACTGGGTAGACATACCCAGTAAGCCAAATTTTGTATATTGTAATGGCTTTTCAAAATTTACTGTCAAAATAGTTTTGAACTACTTATTACTTACTTTAAGCAATTTGCACAACTTTCAACATTTCAAAAGTTTGATCTCCAGCTGGAGTATAGCACCTTTAATAAAATTATAGGCCTTTTTCTAGAAGGATAATATTTGTCACGATGTTTCTTTGGTAATTATGCAGTATTCCTGATAGTGTTTAATGACCTCGACGCATAACTTGAAAGCCTGTACACACGAACCTTGACTCCAATTAAACTATTTGTTGGCGGACGACTTGGTAAAACATTGTCAAATCGGGAGAAGTTGGTCAATATTAAAACCATGGTACCATTTTATATATGTATGAACTTCCTCCTTAGAGGTTTACAAAGTATACACCTTTTAAACTATCTTACATACCGCAATAGCTTTGCTCAAGGATTTCTAACTAACGTTTATTTTTCTGTAGATAGTTTCATAGCATGTGTTATCAAAAGAACACCTAGGCACAGCTCTACATTCAGCGAAACAGATTAAAGCTCACGGTTGCCAATCCAACGGTCCAATGACAGCTACTATAAAGTATTGAAATTGGCGATCATGAGCATCCAACCTATATCACTGAACGTGGGCCAGTCTTCAATGTGTAGGGCTGCCAGACATATTGTCAAAAACAAAAACCGTACATATCTACATTCATTTAAACAGGTTGGAAGCTGACAGTTTTCTATCCACCAATCAAATTACAGCTACTATAAAGTATTGCAATTGGCGACCATGAGCATCCAACCTATTTCACTGAACGCGGGCCAGTCTTCAATTTGTAGGGCTGCCAGACATATTGTCAAAAAAAACTCTCGTACATATCTACATTCATTTAAACAGGTCGGAAGCTGACAGTTTCCTATCCACCAATCAAATTACAGCTTCCATAAAGTAGCTGTATTCTGATTGGCCATTGGCAACCGTTTTCTCATTGAACGCAGAACAGTTTTGAGAATTGTAGATAAGTCAGACATATTGTGTGTGACCTGTCTGTGTCACTCTATCATCCGTTAACCCTTTCCCTCATATAGACGCTTTCTGACGCCTCTGCAACAGACGGCTTTTTGAAAACATAGTGACAAAAGAAGAAATTGCTCAAAACGAGCAATTACTCCTTTTGCCACAATGTTTTCCAATTTTAGTCATAGGTTATCCATTTAATTATAGAGATTTTCCATTTTTTGACAAAATATGTTGAAAGTCGTCTGCTGCAGAATTGTCGTATGAGGGAAAGGGTTAACATGCAGGGTACTTAAACCTCATCGATTTACAGTAAAAATTAGTGTGAAAAGTCTTTATTTGATGAGGCGTTATTATACACCCTTTGTTCTCAGATTTCGTAACGTCTCTTGAACTTTCAGTGCTATGACAACTGAAATACGGCCCCCGTACTCATAATTGTACTCATATATAATGTCAGATATATATATAAAGTACATATAGTATGCATCGGTTTTATTTGATGAGGCAACCCTTTGTTTTCAGAAGGAATACATTCTCTTGCACGTTCAATGATCTGACAACTAACACGTGTTGAATACCCATATATACAATGAGCCGTCCAGCGAGAAAACCAACATTGTGGAAACTGCGTTAAGTATCGACCCGTATCAGCCAAAGCATACCGAGCAGGCTAAGATTTTCTGTTTCAATCATCACTCTATACCTCTATGCCTCCCCGAGAAGGAATGTGTCGGTCCGGATTAGCCTGCGCGTACTGCGCAGGTTGATCTGGGTCGACACATTACGCAGAGTTCATAATGTTGGTTTTCTCGCGGGACGGCTCTCATGTACTTGGTTATCTGTCTTGATAAAAAACATAGAACCTTTGTTCTTAAAGATTTGCCTTAAAATATAATCAGATTCTGTCATATTCTATGTATAAGTTTTGGATCTATAGAGCTGGTATGAATTATGCTATACTTCAGGTGTCACTATATGACTTTTAGAGCTGTAAGGAATATAGCTTCATACGTAAGGTGCCACTTTATGACGTTTAGAGCTGTCATGAATATAGCTATACTTCAGATGTTATCATATGACTTAGAGAGCTGTCATGAATATAGCTATACTTCAGATGTTATCATATGACTTATAAAGCTGATATGAATATAGCTATACTTCAGGTGTCACGTTATGACGTATAGAGCTGTCATGAATATAGCTATCCTTCAGATGTTATCATATGACTTATATAGCTGATATGAATATAGCTGCAAACTTCATGTGTCACTTTATGACTTATATAGCTTTCATGAATATAGCCATACTTCAGGTGTCACTATATAACTTAAAGAGCTTTTATGAATATAGCTATACTTCAGGTGTCAATATTTGACTAATATAGCTGTGATGAATATAAGTATACTTCAGGTGTCACTATTTGACTTATAGAGCTGTTATGTATATAGCTATACTGCAGGTGTCACTATATGACTTATAGAGATGTCATGAATATAGCTATTCTTCAGGTGTCAATATTTGACTTATAGAGCTATTATGAATAAAGCCATACTTAAGGTGTCACTATATGACTAATAGAGCTGTTATGAATATAGCTGCTTTTCCTCAGGTGTCACCATATGACTGATATATATATTATGAATGTAGCCATACTTCAGGTGTCACTATATTACTTAATGAGCTATTTTAAATAAAGCTATACTTAAGTTGTCACTATATGGCTTATAGAGCTATTATGAATACTTCAGGTGTCACTATATGACTTATATAGATGTCATGAATATAATAGCTATACTTCAGGTGTCACTATATTACTTAATGAGCTATTTTAAATATAGCTGTACTTCAGGTATCACTATATGACTTATAGAGCTGTTATGAATAAAGCTATACTTAATGTGTCGTTATATGACGTATATAACTGTCATGAATATAATAGCTATACTTCAGGTGTCACTATATGACTTATAGAGATGTTATGAATATAGTTATACTTAAGTTGTCAATATTTGACTTGTAGAGCTGTTATAAATATAGCTGCATTTCTTTAGGTGTCAATATATGACTTATATAGCTGTCATGAACATAGCTATACTTCAGGTGTCACTTTATGACTTATAAAGCTATTATGAATAAAACTGCTATACTTCAGGTGTCACTATATGAGTGGCGCTCTGATAACAACAACTGTGAGGCATTTTGATACCGGCGAAGCTCAAGATCAACCAGTACATCGGAGAAGTATGAGTTTGCTATACACAGTTCGGCAAATATTATCTACTTCATCTTTAAGCACGACCGCACAAGCAGGTCATTTTCCACACTTGTAAAAAGTACGCTAAGGTTAGTTTTGACAGAGCACCGCTCATATTTACATGTGTAATAATTACGTTAAGGTTGGTTTCACAGAGCACCGCTCATATTTATACGTGTAATAATTACGTTAGGGTTGGTTTTCACAGAGCACCTCTCATATATTTTTGTCATAACAAAAAAGACACTTAAAACTCATCTAGATGCAGTAACGATGAGTCCTTATTAATTGACGAAGCAATAGCTATAGAATACAGCATTAAATACAAAACTGAAAACAGTATCATTAACTTACTGTAACAACTCTACAATCTGTGTCATACCATCTTCTGCTTAACCAGGAAAATAGTAGCTACGTTCCTTTGCCTTTGCTACCAAAATTGAAACTGTGTATTTCTTACTTTCCTTAAAAAGTCTACAAACTGTGTTATAACATCTTCTGCTTAACAAGTCTCCGTACAATTTTCACACTTGTAGATCTATCGGGAATGCTGCAAAAGACTACAACCTTTGCTACCAAAATTGAAAATGTGTATTTCTTACTTTCTTTAAAAAGTATACAACCTGTTTCATAACATCTTCTGCTAAAACAATATCCGTAGAAGCTTGAGACTTCTAGAGCTGTCAAGAATACTGCTAAAGAAAACAGCCTTTGATATAGATATCTGAACTAGTTAATTATTTCTAACTTTCTATATTTAATAAGTCTACATACTGTGTAGTATCAAAAGAAATATCCGCAGGAAGTTGAGACCTGTAGATCTGTCTAGAATAATGTCAAGAAACTGGTAGGTTTATTCTATATTTAGTCAACACGCACCTTCATGTACTTAAAATCCATCGATTTTCAACGGCGACAACAGTGCATCGTTTTTATTTGATTAGGCAATAGAATACAGCCATTGTTCCCTTAATTGATATTATTCGTTTAATTGTTGGTAGCAACGAAAAGGATGATGAATAACCTTATACATGTGTACTTGATATATTATCTTGTAAAAACAATCAAGACTTACAACAAAAAAAACACTTTTGTACTCAAACGTGAACAATATCATATATTATGTATCGTTTTTATTTGATGTTTGTTTGATTGGATCACTGGTGTTTTATGTCCCATGCAATAGTATTTCAGTCAGAACACGTTGTTCCGTGGGTTAGTTACAAGTACCGCAGGTAATCATGAGTTATAATGCTATCAATAGTATTTCAGTCAGAACGAGTTGTTCCGTGGGTTAGTTACAAGTACCGCAGGTAATCATTAGTTATAATGCTATCAATAGTATTTCAGTCAGAACGAGTTGTTCCGTGGGTTAGTTACGAGTAGCGCAGGTCTGTGGTATTGTTTTAGATTCTGTTTAGTATTGGCCATGTATATGTATTTACTAAGTTTTCGTAATATAGTTAGTTTATCATTTTTCATTAGTTGTTTAAATGTATATAGTAAAAGCCAAATATGATAATATTTTGGAAGTAAATTGAATCTTAGTTGACGATACAATATAATGCTATCACTAGTATTTCAGTCATAAGACATTATTTCGTGGGTAAATTACAAGTACTGCATGTACTCATCAGTTATAATGCTATCAATAATATTTCAGTCATAAGACGTTATTTCATGGGTAAATTACAATAACTGCATATAATTTTCAGTTATATTGCTATCACTAGTATTTCAGTCATTAGACGTTATTTCGTGGGTAAATTACAATAACTGCATTAATTATCAGTTATAATGCTATCACTAGTATTTCAGTCATAAGACGTTATTTCATGGGTAAATTACAATAACTGCATGTACTTTTCAGATATAATGCTATCACTAGTATTTCAGTCATAAGACGTTATTTCATGGGTAAATTACAATTACTGCATGTAATCATCAGTTATAATGCTATAAAAAATATTTCAGTCATTAGACGTTTATTTCATGGGTAAATTAAAAGTATTGCATGTAATCATCAGTTATAATGCTATCACTAGTATTTCAGTCAGAACACGTTGTTCCGTGGGTAACTTACAAGTACTGTATGTAATCTTATCCTTGAACCAGCGCATCAGTTGTGTTTTTATCCACCCAACTCTGAGCGCCAGCGATAGCAGCCATTACAGCCATATTCAAACCTTCATTTGATGTAAGAAAGTGATTCTGTATTTAGCTTCAAACGTTAAACGTATTGAATCATGTCTTCATTCAATTCGAATAACCGAGTAAGTTACAGTCTGTGAATAAGTAAATCACATTTTAAATCGCGAAAAACGAATGCTTTTTAGCAAGTCGCGGAAGCGACAAATCAGTGAAAGTGCTAGGTACATGATCAATTCCGAGAACAAAGGCCGTATTTTTATCGCCTCATCAAATAAAAACGCTGCACTATCTTTATTGAAAATCGATCAGGTTTTTAAGTGTCCTGCGTGTTGACAAAAGATAGGATAACACTAATAGTGTACAGGTCTGTGTACATTTATAAGGGCATGCAAAGACTTCAGAGATTTATTGGCCCATACTTTATTCCTAAAGATTATTCACGTACTACCTTAGCCTCGCTTTTAGTCAGACATGAATATTCATTCAGAGTAGTATCTTGACTGACGCAGGTAAAGTAACGATTAACATACAGACACCTTTTGACGTCTCAACGGCAGATGACCTTTGAAGACGGAGTGGCAGAAGAAGGAATTACTCATAATGAGCAATTATCCATTTGCTTCAATGTTTTCAACACTATTCAATAACTAAACATTATTTTAAAGAAAAAAATCCATAGTTTTGCGGTCATGCTTTCAAAGTCGTAATCGTATCGGTGGTGTAGTTGTAGAGCATACGCCTCGGGTGTGGGAGGTCGCGGGTTCGATACCTATCCGGGTCATACTAAATTGGGAATAATTGCTGCCCTCCTTGGAGCTCAGGGTTGCGAGGTAAGCTTGACTGACTGGCTAGGGTCAGGATAAATGGACAAGTAGTACTGGTAACTTACCAAGAAGACGCCGTGATATAACTGAACAAATGTTGAAAGCGGCGTAAAACACTAAACAATCAATCAATTAATCAATTCAAAGTCGTATGCTGCAGATTTGATGTGTGTGGGAAAGGGGGTTAATCGTTTAGTTGACGGGACCCCACAACCTACCATTAATAAAACTATTTTCTGTTCAAATTAAAAATGAAGTTAATCTTTTCAGTATTAAACGTGTTTAATTAGAACGATTCAGATAATCAGTGGTATACACGACGTCCGTAAATGGGACATTTTAGTCTCGTTTTCTATTCGATATGAATATTAAACTCGTTTTTTACGTTTGCATGGCGGTGACTAATCTGATACCCGGCGCATCGTAGTAAATGAGTACGTCTGGCATGAACCAACAATGGCGACTAGATTGGTACCCGGCGCATCATAGTAAATGGGTACGTCTGGCATGAACCAACAATGGCGACTAGATTGGTACCCGGCGCATCATAGTAAATTAGTACGTCTGGCATGAACCAACAATGGCGACTAGATCGGTTACCTCCCTTTGTATACCAGTATCGCATATATATGGTAAATAAGTAAATAAACAATCGATTTTCGTAAACCGTTCAGTGGACCATTTAGATTGATTTTTGGAATCAATACATGAATAATGAATCAGCCTATATATCGAGGGCTTGGTGTGAAACGGTTGTAACTAAAAACCTATTTTGAAAACCCTGGTTTAGGGGCAATTTTGACCCCTTTGTAAACAATGCAAATTTAGGTGCCATTGCTCAGAACGAGCAATGGCACCTACATTTCCATTGTTTACCAAGTAAAATTATTTGACGCTTTTAAAGACTTTATGACGAGGTGATTAACCTTGGTAAAAAAATACCAATTTTATTTACAACCGTTTCACGCCAAACCCTCGATATAGTATAGGAAAGTTGAACCGGTTGGTCGATAAAACCGTTTGTCTCTATAGCCTTTTGCTTGCTACACCATTACCATAGGGCGCCGCCATCATTGGTGCATGCCTGACACTATAATGTCATGGAAAGGGCATGTAATCCCATCGATAACTGTTACATAGAGGACATTTCATGAGTGTTTATTTATTATCATTTTTAATTAACGACTTGACTAAGATGGTATTCCGCAAGCCTAAGCGGGCGTCATATTCAGTTAACGAGTGATTTATGAGGCGTATTTCGAAAGAAATGTACATGAAATTTGCCGGTTTTGGCACCAAAGTGACTAACGTTATGACGTCAAACCGCTGACGCGACGTCATCTTTATAGTTTGGTTTCCGCGTTGTAACAAGAACTTGAGCGTAAGACTAGAAACCAAACTAGTTGTGTCATATGATAATTATGTAATGGGTTTTTGACACTCAAAGAGAGGGCTGTATGTGATAAATGTACAATACAGGATTCTGCTCACTTCTTAATAACATCCTTACTTATATTCTTACTAATTTCTGATTGAAAGAGAGACACAGGTAGTGAGTGCATGGATATTCTTTGAGAATATAGTATGGATTTTACTTTATTAGGGTATTTCACCGTGTTCATCATTTGTTAGTGTTATCATGACGGCAGTTCACTTATTCGTGGTCCCTAGGTAAATCAACCAGTACTAGGCTAGGCTTGTCAAATGGGCACACCTCCATGAGCGCCGCGAAGAGGGATCGAACCCGGGACGCCCGGTTTAAATCCCGGACGCTAACTACTCGGTCATGGTGTAGTCCCGAATACATCAAGTGGCCAAGTCACATCAAATGGAGATTAGAGATTCCGAAATAAATGGCCGAACAATTTAATTGCATTAATTTAAACTTAATTATTGGAACAACAATTCTCAAAGAGACTTAGAACTATGATACTTATACGACAATAAGGAGAATATAGAAGATATTTATTAGGCTGTATAAAGGTTTTGAAAACGTCTTCGAAGGTGATCAAATATGAAAAGGAGAACTGAAATAGCCCATGATGAGCAATTTCTCATATTCTCATAATTTCAACTGTGTATACATATACAGTATATACATATCAATCTCAAATCTCTAGTTATATTTGTCTAAAATATTGCATCATTTTTTTCTTTAGTCAAATGACCCTAACGTTAGCCAATGATAGCAAATCTACCAATCTGTTAATCCTTTCCCACATTCAAGAAATGTGTAGCAGACGACTTAAACATAATCTAGACACAAATATAGAAAATTTTCATATATGAAATTACCATTATCAGAAAAATAGTTGAAAACTCAGCGAGTAAGTAAGAAATTAATCCTCATGACCTATATCTCATTTTGCCACACTGTTTTAAAGAGTCGTCTGCTGCAGATGTGTCAATTGTTTCTGCAATTGAGAAAAGGTTTACAAAAAAAAAACACCAAACAACAGGCAATGAATGCAGCCATCCCTTTGTTCCTGGAGACTAAGCTTTCATGTATTCTAAAGGTATAATAATCGCAATAGTGTGCACATAATATTGTCGCGCGTGTAGTTATACATAATTCATAAAAGAAAAGTACAGTCATTGTTTTATATAATGTTCAACCCTTTACAACTTGCAGTAGCCTTTTAACGCATCTACGTTTGATGGATTTTAAAAAAGAAAATTTGCAAAATCATAATCATCCATTTCTCAATTTGCCTACGGACGTAGATATGATACCTCTCCACACACATATGGAAAATGTTATAACAATTAAATGAAGTTGAAAGTATTGCGGGAAGGGAAACGAATTGCTAATAAAGAGCATTTGGTCATTTAGTCATGCCGTATGCTGCGGATGGGTCAAAACGCGTCTGCACGTGGGAAAGAGTTAGCTGAATATCTCTAAGAGCTGATGGAGTATGAGCGGTCCCGCGAGAAAACCAACATTACGGACTCTGCGTAAAGTATCGACCCGGATCAGCATAAGCATGCCGTGCAGGCTTACCCGGATATACACCTTTCGCCTTCTGTGGATTTTCTATTTCAGGAATCATTCCTCTATACCTCTATCCCCCTGAGACGGAATGTATCGGCCGGATCAGTCTGCGCGGAATGCACAGGCTGATCTGGGTCAATACATTACGCAGAGGCCACATACTGTTTGTTTTCTCGCAGGACATCTCATATGATGATATTCTATCATAATTTATCATAGTTGACCGGCACTCTGCGAAAACCAACTGTTAGGCATTTATTAGTTACCAGTGAACATCCTGGTCAGTAAGCGCACCCGTGCAGTCTCATCTGGCTTTTCATTGTTCGCCAAAAAGTCATAGAAGATTTTGTTTAACAATCTGTCAATTTGTATCCTGTAGCGTGCATGCGTATGCATGTCTTATTCCATACGTGTACAATTTACGCTGAGGTCGTTTTTCCTGGAGCACCGCTCAATACAACAATTGAGCCGTTCCATGGGACATCCAACATTAAAGACTCTGCGTAATGTATCGACCCAGATCAGCCTGCGAAGTCCGCGCAGGCTAATCCGGGCCGACACATTCCGTCTCTAGGGGATAGATGTACAGAGTAATGATTCATGCAACAGAAAATCCACAGGAGGCGAACAAAGTATGTCCGGGTAAGCCTGCGCAGCATGCTTAGGCTGATACTTTACGCAGAGTCCAGAATGTAGGTTTTCTCGTGGGACGGCTCATGCGTGGTTGATTTACATGAAGCACACAGCTCACTCAAACATTTATGAAATAGTGAGGCTGAGAATATGATCCGAAATTCACTGGAAGAAAGTCATATTGACATAGACTATCCATTCGGTCACTAATTTTAAAAGAGGCCATAGTTCATGCTTAATGACGTTATGTACCTACTTGTATTTTAGAATTGGATCTGCATTCTCTTAAAAAGATTTCTTTGCGCATAACAGTAACTGCTATTCTTGTAGAACATTCGTTATAATGAAAATAATGTCAAGCAGTAGTGAAATGTAGTTGTACATATTTTTAACCTCTCTAATATTGAACATTTACTGTCACGTGACTGATAGGTCATTGGACATATAATATCATAACGTCTATATAAACTTATTTTGTATTCCACATACGACTGTGGAATGTGCAATGTGCCGTAAATGATACTCTGCAAATAGCCGCCACCGTGCATATTGTTCTCAAGTGTTATGTCGTTATCGCGGCCTATCCATTCAGATGAAATCAGCCATTTGCCACTTCATCAAAATTCAAAACCTGTCCACGGGTCTAGACTAATGTACGAGACTTAAATTTTATCCGTATTTTTATACACGACTTCGGTTTGAAATGTGCGTACAGCAAGAGTATCGTATCCATCAGGGCCTCAACAAAATTATTCGAAACGCCAGACGAAAATTGACCCAGCCAGTTGCCTGGAAATAATGTTGTGTGGAGTACTACTGGTGTGAGAAAGCCAGGAAACTTAAAAGAAGGTGAACTGGCCTCCGTGATATGACTGAAAAAATTGTTGAAACGGTGCTAACCTTTGAACAGTTTTAAAATTTAGACTATAATATCTATTTTCTGGAGAACAGCACCTTTAAATGTTTAATTCACTAGATAGCAAAGCGGTGAAGATCCTGATCAGGAACCAGAGGCGGAACTGGATCTTTGCTGTTCATCAAGTTAAGAAGATCATGTTTTGTGCATGACGTGGCCACATTAATGAGCCGTTCCATGCGCAGGCTAATCCGCCCCGACACGTTCCGTCTCATGGGGGATAGAGGTATATCGTAATGAATCTGGAAACAGAAAATCCACAGGAGGCGAAAAGTGTCTCTTCGGGTCAGCCTGAGCGGCATGCTTATGCTGATCCGGGTCGATACATTACGCAGAGTCCAGAATGTTGGTTTTCTCGTGGAACGCCTCATTTAAACAGTTGAACGAATCTGGCAATGGCAGTAAAAAGACCGTCCTGATGACATCTCACGTTATCTGACAGTTGTAAGCATCTTATCCCTTTCCCCCATACAACACTTCAGTACCAGACCACTTTGAAAACATTCCCATAAATATATGGAAAATCTCTCTAAATTAAAGTAAAATAAATAGGTAGAAATAAAAATATTGTGGCAAATGGAGAAATTGCTCATTATGAACAATTTCTCCATTTGCCGCAATGTTTTCAAGAGTCGCCTGCTGCCAAGGATTTTGAAAAAAACGTCTGCATGTGGGAAAAGTGTTAAAGACAATAACGGGAATTTATCGGAGAGACCGTGGACCCATTATGGGCATTAGTCTAATGAAAATCAAATATACACACGACCGTACAAACATCAGCGTGATGAAATGTGCTGATTGTGACAGCAAGATTGTGCTTTTCTTTAACAGTCAAATAGGCTGTTTGTCGTATGATACCGAGAAGAATAAATATGAACAATTCGACTAATATTTTATCATTGCATTATGTTATGAGTTTAGGAGGATGTCGCGTCAATGTTTATTATTACGATTTATAGCCCTTTTCTGCCTGATATGATATGTAAGAGTCATCAGGGTCCGAATTCGCCAACCTTACTTAGCGCTAAGTAATACTTTTACTAAGTATATTTCATCATTTCTGTTACCTTAATATTTTGTCAAACATGAATCGATGGAATATATTTAAGTAAATGACTAAGTTGAATAAATAGTTACCTTGCTGACTTACAATTCTTGTTAAGAAATGAAATCTTAGGGAATTGTTATTAGGGAAACACAAATGACGGCATATGCTTTTAAGTTTTTAAAGTTTTATTTTACGCTATGTAAGGTTCGTGGAACTGGACCCAGTTCTTAAAACCCACCAGGGGATTTTGTAAAACTACTTCTCGTACTACCTGCAATTTTGGGGTGAAAGTTAGTTTAAACGTATTTCTCTTCCATAAATATTCACATAAATATGATAACAAACAAATATGATAATTACATGAGAATTTAATTGAAAGCGTAAAGCTTATATATAGTTAAATATAGTTAATATCTCCTCTGCATTGAATAAATCGGTACAGAATAAGGCGATTCCAGTCTAGAACAAAACAAGTAAAATGAGAGATAAATATATAATAGTTTAATCAATAAATCAATAAGGTATCAACACAGTATAAATCAATTAATAAAGTGAATTGTGGTGAAAATTGCTGATTGTGCCAACGGAAAGTGATATGCTATAACAAAAAAAAGGCGAGTCGGCCAAGTTCAGGCCCCGAAAGGTCAAATTACGCCAAATACATCCGCGCAAAATTGATGTTGCCAAATAGTACCCAAAACCGTTGTTTGCGTAGAAATGAGTGTATATTATCACCAGAATGCATTGAATATATGATATTGAGTTAAGACTCATTGTAAATGTGTATAGGATGTGCACTGGAAATGATTTACTTGATAAATAATAATTTTAGTATTTTGATCTTGTTTGAAAGTGAAAGTAGAGAATGCTGAACACCGGTTTTGTTCGGGCCCGATTTGGTCCAAAATGACGGTAACCATTTTCGCCGCGTAAATTATTTCTTGCATAATGCATGAAACACTCCATTCCAGCCATTATTATTATTTATTTATTTAGCTGTTTCGCTATTTTAGTGTCTTCAGTTTTGAAAACATCTCAGGGAAAGTTTGATGCCTGCAAATTGGTTGTCAATGCATGTAAAAACATGTATAATCGAGCATACTTATTTAAGCACATACTTTTATGAACAATGAAGAACGAGATCAACCGTTATCACAGGACACTGCTTGTATCCGATCTAATATGCCCATTACGTATTGCTTTATATGTCTAACGTGTAATATAACATGACCAAATCACTATTTTTATATTCATCCGCAAATGTTTACAAAATGGCTGAGAACGCGTATCCGGTGAACACTAACGTCACGAAAGATGGACGAGGTAAAGGGACCATTTCCGGTCATAAACATATTTTTTGTGCGTGATTAGTTACCAGTTTATTAAGTATTACATGTTAGAACTATTTTCTGTCAGCGAAAAACCAATTTTTTGTTGTGTTTCGTCATGTGATAAAAAGAATCTGACATTCGTTGTCATTTCATAAAGTTTTATTAAACTCGTCCAATAAACTTGTAATTAAGCTCGTCAAACGCTGGCTTAATAACAAATTTCTTGAACTCGTTTAATAAAACTTTGTATTAAATGACAACTCATGTCAGATGCTATATATATACTGCATAATGAGAACGTTCTCATTTTCACACAATGTTTTCAACTTTATTTAATGAATCTTTTTTCATTTATTGAGAGTTTCCAAATTATTATCATAATGTTTTAAATGTCGTCTAATGCAAATTGATTGTATTTTGGGGCAAAAGTTAAATCGATGTTAAAGATTACAGAATTGAGAACAATCGCTATAGACAATATACAATACAGAGTGGAACACATTAATCACCTGTCATTAAAATATCGTTATTTATATTAAAAGTCACATTTCGTATAGTTCAATGACTCTGGCAAAGACAGCGAAAGCCCTCTTTATGATATACCCTGTAATCTGACAGTTGGAAGCATCTTAAGGGCAATATGGGAGGTTTATCCGAATGAAAAGTGGTCCATTACAGGTATTAGACTAATGAAGTCCTAATATAAACATGACGCTGCAAACATAATACTGGCGATATTGGTCGATTGCTGCAGACGGATGTTATGCTTTTTTATTAGAGCAGTCGAATATATTGACAGTTCAGGTCCCTGAGTCATATTTGATGATGCTCAATGTGTTTCTTAAAGAATCTCCCGCTATTAACATTGTGCAATTTTCTTTTTCTAAATGAGCAGTCGAATAAATTGCTACTTATTTTCCCCGTGTCAGGCTAGCTGATGCTCAATGTGTTTCATAGTGACTTTATATCACGTCAACAATCGACTATTTATTAATATTGAAATTGTGTTGTTTATTTTTCTAATTGAGAGTTATAATATATTGCTTGTTGATGTCCCTGTGCCATGTGTGCTGATAATTAATATGTTTCAATAACGACTTAATATCATGTCAACAATAGACTATTTACTAATATTGAAATTGTGTATTTTTATGTTTTTCTAAATGAGCACTAAAACATATTGCCACAGAGGACTAAATAAGAGGGAGTGAACAGGTCTTTTCCCCACAATATTTCTCTAATAATTCAACCTATCTTTATGTTGTTGGTACTCAAAAGAATCGTCTCAATGAGATGATTCTTTTGAGTACCCACAACATAGGATTTGAATGTCAAAGAAGGATTTTAGAACATGAGAAATGCCCCCGCTCTGTTGCCAGTTCAGGTCTCTGTGTCATGTTTGGTGATACTCAATGTGTTTCAACACCTTCTTTAATTCACGTCAACTGTCGAATTTTTCGCCATTGAAATGCATGCAGTAATCGTTATAATGCGTAAAATTGCGTCCTGACCGAAGTTCCAAGATGGAATTTGTCGCAATGATAATATACTCCACTTTGGCATTGATTTAAACAAATTGCGTTCTAAATATGTTTTTAATTTACGAAACGTGTACATACTCATGATATGTGTTATGTTTATATTGTAATCCGGCCAAATAAGACAGAACGGCAATGATCAGAAGACCGTGTGGCGGCGTTATCCATGGCATGCGATACATTGCACATATATGAGCAATCAGAACTGTCGTTGTGCCGTTTTCTTGATAATATTTTATCTCCGGCTCGCTTTTCATTACAAACAATTAAGTATACATCAACGAAGAAGCTGGCATTTCATAAATAAATCCAGCAATTATTCGAACACGTCGATACGTCGAAGTAATCTATGTGCAGTTTTCTTTTCCTAAATGAGCAGTCGAATATATTGCAAGTTAAGTTCCCTGTGCCATGTCTGGTAAGGCATCGATAACATCAGAAGCTGACATCAAATAAGTGAATTAAGGATAAACATTCACTCGAACACGTCGATAAGTCGAAGCAATCTTTTGAGTTATCACGAGTCAACTGTATGTCGAACTTATATGGTAAGGATCCTTTCTGTTCGTAATCATTCAACAAAACATCTTAGAATCGTCTTCAGAAACTCATATTTAATTGAAAATGTCTAAAGGGCTTCCTATGGCAGGGCTAGGACCATCGTCGACGATGGGCTATGAAATACGTACGGCGCATATCTCGAATTTGATTCCACAGGTTAATATCATTGCCAAAAAAAATGTCTGTCTTTTACTTTTGACTGTGTATTGCACTCGGAAACAGTTATCTTCATCTGTTTTCTTTGTAACCCTATCCAAGTGCGAGATATCCATCTTGATAAACTGACATTTGAGCCGTTCCACGAGAAAACCAACTTGTGGACTCTGCGTAATGTATCGACCCGGATCAGTCTAAGCATGCCGCGCAGGCTTACCCGGATAGACACTTTTCGACAACTGTGGAGTTTCTGTTTTCGAGAGTCTGCGCGGACTGCGCAGGCTGATCTGGTCGATACATTACGCAGAGGCAATACTGTTGGTTTTCTCGTGGAACGGTACATTTAATATGTTTTTATCATTGACGTAGGATGACTGCGCTGTTTGGGATCAGATAATTCAGAAGCCATTACGACAGACCACATTTAAAAAGATAAAAAGTATTTTTTTTCTTTCTAAAATTGATCAAATTACCTTTAACGATTGTTTACTAGACGAGTTCAGTCTACAGTCGACCTCCATGAGCGGCGGCTCTCTGCGAATACCGATCGATATGCATTTGCGACTAGTATATATTCAGATCAGCAAGTGTATCCGCGCTCTCTGATCTGACTCTACACTGTTCGTCAATTAGTAACTAAAGGTTTAAGACACTTCTGTAAAACAATAACAGTATCATGGTTGCCAACTTAAGTCAACCGAATGAACTTATAGTATATCTAAAAGAAATGGACATAATGATAACAAAAATGGCAATAAGAGGACAGTGAGATCAGTGTACTTAATTTCGCTTTGTTGTTCTGGAGTGTCTTTGTTTTGACTTTCATGATGGCGTCAATAATTCTAAACACATCGCCAAGTTCCTATGTATAAAGGAAAAATATATAATGGCACAATGATTGAAGTTTGTATTAGATGCCAGCAAGGGATTTCTGCATGTTCAAATCAATATCAGAATCGGCAATGTTACCCACATAATTATTAACACGTACATACGCACATAAATAAACACAAACATTTCGACAAATGCATGCACACACTCACCAATATGCATACTGCGTACGACAAAGAAATCGGTAAAATTGTCGGAGCATCTAACTTCATGGCATGTCAATCGTGTTCATTATCAGGCATTAAGGTGATGAAAATCAGACGTAAAAACGCTCGCAAAAAACACAATAACGATTGCAATTGAAGATTACAGTGAGAGAAATTCAAATACGATTGCTGGTTGACACACACAATAGAAATATGCTGTTGTCACGTCATGATGTAACACAGATTACACGTAAACCTCGGCATGGCAAAGATGGATTTATCGAATTTTAATGATTAAAGTAACTCTCATGTGATTTTAGACCGACTCTAGAGCCGGACACCAGGGCAACACAGATAACACGTAAACCTCGGCACGGCAAAGATGGAGTTATCGCATATTATGACTAAAATGACTCTCATGCGATTTTGGACCGACTATAGAGCCGGACACCAGGGCATCAATCATTACACGTTAACCACGGCACGACGAGATAGATTTATCGCATTTTATTACTAAAGTAACTCTCATGTGGTTTTGAACCGACTCTAGAGACGGACTATTACACGTAAACCACGGCACGACGAGATATAGCTGTTTGTAACTTGTTATGCATGTTATGCCTACCCTCTATACCACAAGTAACAAATCTGCAGTGAACGACATTGACATTAACTAATAATATGAAAATTCTATAAATACATGTAGGAAAGAATAAGAATTGAATACAGTTGAACAAAAAAATGAAAAAAAGGAGAAATTGCTCATTATGAGCAGGCTGCTACTGATGCTTCAGACAGAAGAATGGATTAAAGGGACTCGCTCACGATTTTGCATCACATTTGTCAAACATTAAAACATATTTGTAGTAAAATTAATTGAATGTGTGTGCAATACCGATCTGCATATATTTGGATGCACTATGAATTGTGTTTGTTGGAATTATGTTTTACGCCGGCATGCATCAGTCTTTCAGTTGTATTACGGTGCTTCCTGGGTAAATTACCCGTACTTCCGGTCATATTTACTCGGACACCGATACATCTGTCGTGCTGATATTCTCGCAACAAGAAACTCTTAGTTATCTCTATTTAGTTCATATACAAACTGATAATGACGGTATTGTTTCCGTTGGATAATATTTGGAAAATTCACACATGGCAGTGTAACAATAAATAGTTTTTAACGAATTATTTTTTCTCAAAAAATAATGCGGTTAACGCGATCGTGTTGCTTTGGCGGAAGTCACGGTTAAACTACACTTCCGCTTAGAATACACATTAGCTGCACCTAAATAGTCCTAGTATTTTTTCGATATTAAAATGACTTCTACGTGTTTTTTCAATACAGTGAAGTCATATTTATACTATCGAATCAACATAGATAATCAATTCTCTAGAACATATCAAATTAACAGTAAATGCATATATATTTCATTTGTCGGCAAGCGTATGAATTTTTAGTTATATGCCCATTCACTAGTGAGTGACGTAGTTAACGGAAGTCGAACCCATGCTGAAGAACGATGCAGGGTTTTACGGGACGCGCATTTCTGCGTCTAATACGCATAAAATGATAAACCGAAACCCCTGAAAAAATTAAAATTGAGTCCCATCGGACGCATGCCTGTAAAAAGATCATATTAAAAAGGTAAAGTACAATATAACTAGATCTAGTCATCGTATACAAGCTCCGTAGAGAAAATATATTTTGGGAAATCAAACATATACACGTGACTATTCCAGCCAACATTTGGGAAACCAAATATACACGTGACTATTCCAGCCAATCGTATTTGCGATATGTAAATTAAAACTTGTTGTTCTCAATGTATGCAGTAAACGTCACCAATATTGGGGTCTTTGAATTGGCATGTGCGCGAGACATTTATCAATTGAAATGGAATAACGTCATAAAAGATCGACGATTAGAAATGCGTAGTATTTCGGTCCAACAATTTCACTGGCAATAATATGCTAGTGGCTGAAATCTCACCCGGCAAATTGAAATTTGCAATTCGCGAATATGCGAACATAAATTCTAGCCCAGAATATATTATTCATCCATCAAATGTTAAAAAGCTGGTTTTCCCTGCTTCTAATAATAGAATTAGGAATCTAATTATGCGAGCTCTGGAGTACACACGTGACATGAATTGACCAATCGTCGTCGGAGGAAAACACTATCTTAGAAGCTATCGCTATTTTTACACGTCCGAAAACTATTCGATACGCTTGACGCTTATATGTCAAAACAAACGGATTTGCGGTCGATATGGGGAAAAAGAAAGCCCGAATTAGAAGTTGGGGAGAAATGTTGCAATGAAAGTATGTCAGTTTCGGAGAATATTGGAAAGAAAGTTAGAAAATTCCAGTAATTAAAAAAACTTAAACAATCAGCATTTTTCTTTTCCTTTATTTACGATACCAAAAAGTACACAAGTTGTGAGACAGAAAAAAAAGCTTAGCAATATCATTACTGTGCCAAAGTAGCATAAATTAAATTTGATAATACATTTTAAATTCATAAGCTGTTTTATACATATTTATGATAAATCATAATAATCATGAATATGTATAACAACAGCTTACACATAATATAACAATAAACATTTGGCTCCGTATCATGTATTGGGACCCCTGTTTTTTAGGGAGGGACTCCCTAATTTTACATGACTGCATCCCAAGGACTCCCAGCATTTTGTACTGGTGTAAAACCCTGCTTTACACCATGTAGAGGCTTTCTGATGACATTGCTGTAGACATCTTTAGAACACATTTTGACTGAAGTAGAACTTGCTCAATGCAAGCAATTCCAATTTTCCCATAATATCTTCTTCCCCTTTGTATTTTACCTCCATTATAGAGAGCTTTATATTTGTTTGCAAAGATATGTTCAAAGTCGTCTGCTGCAGATGTGTTGTATGTGGGAAAGGGTTAATAAACAAACCATGTAACAAGCTTTAAAAAAAATGAGCAAAATTACATTATCTCAATTTTTACTATATTGCTTCCAAATTTTGTGATTTTAAGTTTTTACTCAAATGATAACGTAAGGAATGTTTTGAAAAAGACATAGTATGCAACAGTGCGAGTAGCATATTTTGTCCGTTATGCTACTACATTATGCATGTTTATTTTTTTAAATAAAAAAATGTTTTACCCATACATTTTCACACTTATCCGTATACACCCAGTATATTACAGTATATATTGAACATTTCCAGATGTCTCTTTTAAAATATATATGGACAAAGATTATTTATAATCATGAAATAGACTAGATTGTCTAAAAACTACTATATATATGGACAAAGATTATTTATAATCATGAAATAGACTAGATTGTCTAAAAACTACTAAGTTTTAAAGCAAGTTTAAAACAAACAAAAAACATAATTTTCAAAATAATTCGTTACCAGTACTTCAGTACTTTGATTCTATATGGTTCATATACTATAATAATAAGGAATCTCTGTTGCAGACCTTTGTTTTTATATAATACCATATAGAGAAGTTATTTTATTTATAGTAACACGTTCTTGTGCGGGTTTTCCCAAATTTTCTCAAAATAGAGCATTATGAAAATTCAGACGCCTGTAGTCAACTCAGTATCAATAAACTGTGTGGAATTGCAAAGTTGCAATAGGACATATTTGATATATTTACACTTGTCGGAGGCCGGGTATCTAAATGAAACAAATAAAACAAATGAATACGAGACATGTTTCTTTGATAATATTTAATCACATTTAAAAGTCTTAAAGGCGTATGCTACAGTTATTTATCAAAAAAGGTCCCAATCATAGAATTTCATTATTCTTTGTATTTTGCTAGTACATACAATAAAATATATATTATCGATTTAAAAAAAAAATATTGGCCTGTCAATGACATGACCAATTTCATCAAAGGCACAAATATAGGCATTTTGGCCGAAATCCTAAAACACACACCAAAAAAAAAAAATGAAAAATATAACTTTTTCGGGGGTAAAATGTGACACCATTTCTACCTTGAAAAACAGCTGAATATATTCTTTTTCCTTTTTGTTCTCAAAAATTCCTTTTTCATATTGATTTATATTCTATATATAAAGTAATATTTGAACTTGAATATGATTTGTAGTTTTCATTTTTTCAGGTGTAAAATGTGACACCATTTCGACCTTGAAAAACAGCTTAATATATTTTTCTTCATATTTTTCTCACAAATTTTCTTTTCATATTGATTTAAATTCTATATATAAAGTTATATATGAACTTAAATATGATTTGTAGTTTTCATTTTTTTTTTTTGTGTGTGTGTTTTAGGATTTCGGCCAAAATGCCTATATTTGTGCCTTTGATGAAATTGGTCATGTCATGATAAATAACTGTAGCATACGCCTTTAAATGGTAAATGCTTAAATATGCTCGTAGCTGAAACCTCTTCTTTTTTTAAAAGAAATAACTATACTGGGTTGCAGTGTTATAGCGTCGTCATCTCGAACCGAAGGTCCCTGGTTCGAATCCCGTGAAAATCGAGGATCTGCCTTTGACATTTTCTCACAGGAACTGCGCGAGTATTGGTAAAGTCTCCAGGTAGCAGACACCGAGCGTAATTAATACAAACTGAAAGCTTGTTTCCCAGTCGATGTAAAATTAATATGTTTCAGCGAACAATACGTTTACAAAAACAACGAATGAAGCCATATCATACTCAAATTGAACTCTTTCATCTAGACAGTCAGACTGTCATCCTACAGTTTATTCTCCGGATTACCGCAATGTTCGCGTTCCAAGTTCATTTCAATCGTAATATCAGGAAAATGGCTTTCACAATAAAATATTTTAATCGTCTTTAATTGTCTTTGACTACACCTACGCATTATTCTCTACTCTTTCATCCAATTGAACTGTGTTAAGCACTTCAAAACAAAAAGATAAAAGGGAGTGTCTTATTAACATCGATGGATTTTGATTAATACGCCGTGTTTAAAATATATAAAACAATTAACCCTTTCAGCGCCGAATTGTTTCAAGTAGACCCTTCGATATTCAAACTCGGACGACTCTATTTTCATGTTATATGATTTTTGGAATATTTTTATAACTCACAGCCAAACAATGCATATTTGACTCACCTGAATCTGCATTGTTTGCAAAAAGCTCAATATTGCCTTTGGCGCTGAAAGAGTTAACCTGCTTTCAGATGCAAACTCATTTAGGCGCGTTTGTAGCAGAAATTTGAATTGTTTGGGGAAACCGTGCAGAGCTCCAGATAAAGGGCATTTTACATGTTCTAAAATCCTTATTTGACATTCAAACCCTATGTCGTGGATACTCAAAAGAATCGTCTCAGTGAGACGATTCTTTTGAGTACCCACAACATAGGATTTAGTTGAGAAATAAGAGAAATATTGTGTAGAAAAGATCTGTTCCCTCCCTCTTATCTAGTCCCTGGAAACGTAGAAATTACTCAGCTCGTAAAGTGCGATTTCTTCTTTCTACACTGTTGTACCCTATTCCGAAAGAGCAATTTTATATAAAGATACTTCTTATAGTTTTACCCTTCCCCTGATGTTTTCTAAGTCGTCTGCTGCATTTTCTGCCTGGTTAGGAAAGTAATAATTAATAGTGCCAATATAACTGATTATTGCTTCTCACACCTAGCAGCTGTAATTGATCAACTGATGTTTTGCCAGAAGGCGTTTTATATTTTATTACTATATATTGAAATATATTTATCTTTTTTCGTATGTCCATGGCGAGCCCCGGTCGCTCAGTCGGCAGCGACGCGGGCTGTCAATCCAGGGGTTGTGAGTTCGAACCCAAACATTCTTTCCGTCGTTTGACAAAAGTCATTGTGACAAACGTGAATTCGAATTCCACCAATGGGCTAACAGTCTATGTGGAAAAGCAGCCAATTGCTTGGAAATATTTGTCACCAATCGTTTAGGTTGATTATCGTAGAACATGGCTAAGATGGGATGGGTTTCATGAAAAACTAACATGACCATAATTATTACACTTGTAAATAATCGTATGCTTGCGCAAACAAATCAAAATGGATATTACTTTCTGAAGTTTCTTGAACTTTAACTTTTTAACGATCAGTTACGCTCCAGATCAGCCTGCGTAGATGCAAATCAACACCAGTCGCAAATGCCTTACGGTTGGGTTTTAGGCAGAGCGCCGCTTAAATATACATAACGAAGCTAAGGATTTTAGAGACTGAAATGCATCCACGTTTGAAAAATGGGTTTCTAGTTGTTATCTTATTCCTGATTGCAAACGACGGCTGCCCTGCAATAAACACCGCTGGTTTCCATGTTATTGGCGACAAGAAATGTCATCCAGCGCAACAAGGTTTCTAATATAATTATAGTAGTAAATAACCTAGGAACAATCGTGACGAGGACAGGATGATTGGGGTGACTATTAGACTCGAGTCACACGAGAAAGAGTTTCTACAGTTCAACTACACATGCGTTTCCTGGCTCTTTCATACCAATATTCAACACGACAAACTTTCCAAGCAACTGGCTGCTTTTCCACCTATTCGCTTAGCCCATTGAGAAAAAAAGACGCAATCACAGTTACTTTTGTCAAACGTCGGAAAGAATGTTGGCCGAGCTGGGATTCAAACTTACAACCCCTGGATTGACAGCCCTCGTCGCTACCGACATAGTTACCGGGGCTCGGTCTTATATAATATGCAGAAAGGCTGTGTAGTGTCGTAGCTGTTTGGATAGAATATGCAAAAGTGACGTCACTACACAGTTTTTTTACTACGATGCACACCGTCGCCGAGTGGCATGCGTTGGAGGGCGATTTGAGACCGAATGTTCCGTGTTGGATTCCTGCTCGCGGCGGCGATGTTGGAGTGCCCCTTGGGCATGTCATTATGAATGCTTGAACATAAAGCCTCGAATGTGGAAGGTCGCGGGTTTGATCCCCTGCTTGATCATACAAAATACTAATGATGCTAATGGCTTTCCCTCTTTGGTGTCCAGGATTATCGGATTAGCCTTATGACTGACTCGCTGATGTCAGGATTAAGGGACCAGTAGAACTGATACTTACCCAGCAAACGCTTTGATATAACAAACAAATGTTAAAAGCGGCGTTAAAGATCATGATAAAAACACAGGACATGAATATTAAGTCACAATATATATTATTCGACAAGTCTACTTAAACAGTTGAGAAGAACTGATGTCCTTATCTATGGGTTTACTATTCAATTAATTTATCTTAAGCTATGGCTGTAAGCACCAATGTGCTCGATTCATTTTATTACTAAGTACATATAATTACAAGTACCGTGATACTACCCTACAAGTATTTTAACCCCATCCCTCATATCATACATAAACCTGACGCAAACAACTTTGGAAACATCTAGGCATACTGTAGAAAAATATATGATTATTTGAATGGAAAGTATAATTTATTTATAGACTTGGATACATTGTGACAAAAAGTGAAATACAGCATGATGTGCAAATTCTCCTTTTGCCATAACGTTTTCAACTGACGTCTACAGCGAATGTGTCAAACATGTGTTTACGGGTTAAGTCACTTTTGTATTTATGGACGTTTTCAAAGACGACGTATTTTCCGTAGCCGCGGTTCTATTATTCAATGAATTGATCAGGTGAGCGCTGTATTCTGGCCTAGGTTTATTGCAGATGGTCGGTTAGATAATGTCTTATTGTGCTTTCATACAATGCAATTACAGGGGTTTCATATTATATTTTATTGGACGGGGGGAAATAGACGTTTGTCACACAGAAGGTAATTTGCGGATGAAACAGGGCACATTTGGTTCCATAGTTTAATACAGTTTCTGACAATGAGAACGTTTATTGTTTAGCGATTGTCGGAATGAAACTTTCATATGAACGGTGCTTTAAAGCTCTAAAAAATAAATCAAGCTGTAACCATGACTGTAGGTACGACCAATGTAGACCCAGGTCAGCCTGCGCATTCCCACAGTCTGGTCTAAATCTTCACTGTGTGCCAATTAGTCACATATGCTCAAAAGAGATTTCTGACAAACATTTTACGATCGCCTCAGAAAGCTTGGATGCACAGACATATCTTAACTTACATATATATGTTTACATATAACGCTTAGGCTTGTTTTTACCGGAGCTTTATGCCTGTTTTGTGGATACTCAACATTGAACGTGTTCATATTTGCCTAACTCTTTCAGCGCCGAAGGCAATATTCAGGTTTTTGCAAATAATACTGATTCAGACGAGTCAGATCGTAACGAGCTGTCTCACCTGTTATCAGCATTGTTTGCCTTTTAGTTATCAAAATAGTCCAAAATTGTATTACATGAGAAATGGAGAGGCCCGATTTTAAACATGGAAGAGTCTATTTTAAACAATTCGGCGTTGAAAGAGCTAACACCATGAGCACTCAGGCATGTGCTGGTTTAAAACTGAAATCGGATTGGTTGGTTTGTCTAACAACACCCTAACAACACCCTAACAACTCTTGTTTGGTGAATTTAAATATACCAAGTACCAAGGTTCTACCTTCCGAGTCCTTGTTACCCACATATGCTTTGAAGTCCTTTCAATGCTGGACCTGTCCTGGGTTGACATCGGAAGAATCTCTATAATGGAATGTTTAGTTATTGAAAACAGTTGGCAACATAGTGGCAAAAGGAGACATTGCTCATAATGAGCAATTTTCCCTTTTGTCTTAATGGTTTATAAAGTCTTCTTTTGCACGGGCGTCATCAACATGAGGTATGGGTTAATGAAGATCAATATATAAATGTTGAGCTGAGCAGTACACATATAGAGTTTGTCAGACGAGGACGCAGACGCAAGGACAGACATCTATACTGATGGCTTCACCAAATTGATCCCAGCAGTCAAAGATACAAGCCAAAATTTCACATATCCTGTCTTTACCTCGCCCTTACTTATTAGCGTTCACAAACGCAAGAAGGGTCAGTTTCGCGGGAAGTAACTCCTTTGCCAAAGAAATAATAGAGACACAAAACGATCACTGCCACATAAAGTATCATGTATTTAGCCAAACAACTTCTAAGCTTCGCCATACGTTTTTCCAGCGCGGGAAATCCTCTTACGGACGTCTTATCCAAAATCAATTTTCTTTTGAAGACGAGTCACAGTGATATTCTGTCTTGTCAAGTCTTTATCCTTCAAATCTTCGCGATCCGCTTTGGCTGTGTGTATCTTTTTGCTAGTATGGTGTTTATCGCCGGTAGTAAACTGTATTTCCGTGAGTATAACACATTTTCCCTGGTAAATTACCAGTACCACTGATAGGTTTAACCATAACCCGCCTATAAGACGCAGTTTGACGCAATAGCAGCAGACGACTTTTAAAAACATTGTGGCCAAATGTGAAATTGCTCATGATGAGCAATTTCTCCTTTGGCCACAATGTTTTCAACCTTATTTAACAATTAAGCTATCTTTTATGGAGATTTTTCCGGTTTGTGTCACTTTGTTTTCAAAGTCGTCTGCTGCAGATGTGTTGTATGTGGGAAAGGTTTAACTTCCCACAACCGCGTCATTCATAATGATGTCCCTTCAACATCTAGCGCCAAGAGGAAGGTCATTGTTACCAGTGTTTAAGTCTTTGGTATGACTTTATGGTCTCCCGCTCTGGGGATGTCTGTGATACAAGGAGAAATCTTTTCATAATGATCATTAATTTACTCATGTTGTCACAACGTTTTCAACTCTATTCAATATTTCAACTGTCATTTATAGAGAATTTTATATTTTTGCCTAGAGGTTTTAAAAGTCGTGTAGTATGCGACGTGCCCCAATAGTGTATCCAGTTTTACTATTCGGACCATACTCTCAAACGCTTGGCGAAGTCATCAATCAGCATCATGCGTCACAGACTGGTGGGCTTAACATTTATTTGAACTATTAATCACGTCCTTCTGTTTGCCATTAATTTCTTATCAAATTAGGAATTGCATGTGCATATTGATACTGTTATCGATATTGATACACGTCGCTGTATTACGTAACCTCAACACTGGATAGTCAGGGATGTAGCTCGATTGAATATTATGTATATGTCATGTTCTAAAGTATTCTGGGGGAATAGCCCTCAATGAACAGTTTTATTTTAAGCTTTGAATTTTCGAGGTGCGTTTTGGCGTAAATCTTTCGGATTTTTTTTTTTTGAAATAAGCAACGCTTTTAGCGCCAACAGGTTATTCAATTATTACAGGCATTACATTGGTACCTAGCGGTTCTTGGCAGAATTAAATATTTTGACATTTGACCTTGAAGTGTGACATATTAATTCAAGCAAGACGAAATAAATTAACGACGTGCATACCCACCCAGTTGCTGTATGGGGATATAAAGTACTATACTATACTATAATATACTATACTATACTATAATATACTATACTATACTATACTTGCGCACAAACTAGGAAATACATGTTTAGTTTAACTTGCCGCTGTGATATCAATGAAATTATGTTGAAAGCGGCACCAGACGACTTTGAAAAACGATTAGTAGAAAATGTCGAAAATCTCTTTAAATGAAGGTGAAATTTATATAATAGAGTTGAAAAACAATGTGGCAAAAGGCTCATTATGGGCAATTTCTTCATTTTACCACAATGTTTCAAAAGCCTTCTGCTGCAGATGCATAATAATGCATCTACAAGTCGATAACGTTCAATCTGACTTGATGAAATGAGTATTGACCAAATAACCATAACCACAAAGGTATTTTTTGCCGCAACGTCGTCTGTTACAGATACTTCAGAACGAGTCTTCAAGGGGGAAAAGGTTAACTATGACATGATGCAATTAGTATTAATCAAATAACCATATAACCACAAAGTTATTCCAACTGTTGTCAGAACGTCTTCAAAAGTCGTCTTTTATAGATGCTTCAGAATGAGACTGCAAGGGGAAACGGGTGACATGATGCAATTAGTATTGACCACATAACCATAACCACAAAGTTATTCCAACTGTTGCAGATCGTTTGTTACAGAGTCTTCAAGGGGAAAAGGGTTTACCCTGATATGATGCAATTAGTATTGACCAAATAACCATAACCACAAAGTGATTCCAACTGTTGCAGATCGTTTGTTACAGAGTCTTCAAGGGGAAAAGGGTTTACCCTGATATGATGCAATTAGTATTGACCAAATAACCATAACCACAAAGTTATTCCAACTGTTGCAGAAATGTCTTATAAAGTCGTCTGTTATAGAGTCTGCAATTGAAAAAGGGTTAACCCTGATATGATGCAATTAGCATTGACCAAATAACCATAACCACAAAGTTATTCCAACTGTTGCAGAAATGTCTTATAAAGTCGTCTGTTATAGAGTCTGCAATTGAAAAAGGGTTAACCCTGATATGATGCAATTAGCATTGACCAAATAACCATAACCACAAAGTTATTCCAACTGTTGCTGCAACGTCTTCAAAAGTTGTCTGTTAAAGATGCTTCAGATCGAGACTGCAAGGAGGAAAATGTTAACCCTGATATGATGCAATTAGCATTGACCAAATAACCATAACCAACTGTTGCTGCAACGTCTTCAAAAGTCGTCTGTTATAGATGCTTCAGATCGAGACTGCAAGGAGGAAAATGTTAACCCTGATATGATGCAATTAGCATTGACCAAATAACCATAACCACAAAGTTATTCCAATTGTTGCTGCAACGTCTTCAAAAGTTGTCTGTTAAAGATGCTTCAGATCGAGACTGCAAGGAGAAAAATGTTATTCCAACTGTTGCTGCAACGTCTTCAAACGTCGTCTGTTATAGAGTCTGCAATAGGGAAAGGGTTCACCCTGATATGATGCAATTAGTATTGACCAAATAACCATAACCACAAAGTGATGCTTAACTGTTCACCAGAGAGCTCACAGATATTTCCCGGGAGACAGATTGCCCCCTCTCTCTTATCTAACTGTTTATTACAATTTGTCTAACGAGGTATGGATATTTCTATATTCCACTTAACTCCTCATGTTGACCCTTTCCCACATACAACCAAATCTGCAGCAGACGACTTTGAAAACAACTGGGCAAAAACATGGTAAATCCTCATAAATTAATGTATAATTACTGACAAAAGTTGAAAACATTGTGGCAAAAGGAGAAATTGCTCGTTTTGAGCAATTTCTTCTTTTGTCACATTGTTTTCAAAAGTCGTCTGCTGCGATGGCGTCAGAAAGCGTCTAATAGGTGGTAAAGGGTTAACTCCTTTTGTTGAATGCAAGACAAGAGTAAATATTACACAACTCCGGATATGCTTATTTCAATAAGGGATCAAATTAGAGTAATAATGCCACTTTCCAGTACAATAAACACATACATGAATATTGATCGCTTTTGCTTCATTTTTACTAGGGAGACATACCCAGTAAGCCAAATGTTGTACATTTTCATTTACAATTGACAGTTTTTTCACATTTACTGACAATATGGTTTTGAACTATTCATTACTCACTTTAGTGTCACTATTAGTAATATTTGCAGAATTTTTAACATTTCAAAATTGTGATCTACATCTGGAGATATACAGTGTGGACTCTGCGTAAAGTATCGACCCTGATCGGCCTAAGCATGCCGCGCAGGCTAACCCGGACGGACACTTTGCGCCTCCTGTGGATTTTTTGTTTCAAGAATCATTACTATACACTTATATCCCCTTAAGAACGACTGTCGGCCCTGATTAGACTGATCTTGGTCGATATATTACGAAGGGGCCATAATGTTGAATACAAGACAAGCGTGAATATGACCCAACACCGAATACGCTTATGCTACGAAACTACAAAAAAACAACAGAAACTTCTTGTACATGTACTTTAATTCAAGGACGAAGATTTTAAAATGATCATATTAAGGTCAATTGTCGTAGAAATTATGGGGTTATACATGTAATTCTATATAATTTTGACAAAAGATTTAATGACATTAAAACGGACAGTGGAGGGTCTGGTGAGATTGTGCGGATGCATAGGTTCGCCCGAGTCTTCACTGTATGAAGATGCATTAACCTTTTCCTTCATATAGACGCTCTCTGACGCTTCTGCAGCAGACGGCTTTTTGAAAACAAAGTGACAAAAGAAGAAATTGCTCAAAACCAGCAATTTCTTCTTTTGCCATAATGTTTTCCACTTTTGGTCATAGGTTATCCATTCAATTATAGAGATTTTCTATTTTTTGACAAAATATGTTCAAAGTCGTCTGCTGCAGAATTGTCGTATGAGGGAAAAGGTTAAAGCAGACGGCGTTTTGAAAACATAGTGACAAAAGAAGAAATTGCACAGAACGTGCAATTTCTCCTTTTGTCACAATGTTTTCCACTTTTAGTCATAGGTTATCCATCTGACAAAAATATGTTCAAAGTCGTCTGCTGCAGAATTGTCGTATGAGGGAAAGGGTAAAGACCTAAAATCAGTAGATGTGGCTCAAATATTATCTATCTGGTAATTCTATATTGCATTCAATTCTTCTATACGCGTGTGTACACAACACACGTAATATCAACGTTAAGAATACTTAACCCTTTCCCACTTACAACAAAACTGTAGCAGACGACTTTGAAAACATCTAGGCAAACACACGGGAAAGCTCTTTAAAGGTAGGTATAATTACTGAAAAGATTTGAAAACGTTTTGAGCAATTTCTTCTTTTGTTAAAATGCTTTCAAAAGTCGTCTGCTGCAGAGGAATCAGAAAGCGTCTATATGAGGGAAAGAGTTAAAAACATTTTGTAATTGGTAATTCTAGATTACAGTTTCCTCTTTCGGGTGAATACAAAGCAAGCGTAAACGGAACTTACAACCGGATATTGTTACGCTAGTTTGAAATCCGAAATACTGAAATACTGACATACTTATTGTACTTTGATACAACCGAGAAGAATATGAAATATTTCTCTAATGAGGAACGGTAGTTCTTTATTCCAGTTAACTCTTAGAGTTAATACCAAACAAGCGTAAATGATACGCAACTAACTATTGAATTAAATAACATTGTTGTAAAAGGTGAAATTGATCATTATGAACAAGTGCCATTGTGTTAACAATAATTGTATGTTGCAGACGCATCAAAATGTGTTTGCAAGTAGGAAAGGGTTAAAAATGCGCCACTGACATGACTACGCTTTTGAAATTATAACTGAACCATTTTCCCCCAGCTGACACATCAGCAGCAGATCAACTTTGAAAACATTGTGGCAGAAGAAAAAAATGTTCATAAGGAGCAGCTTCTCCTATTTGCCAGTTTTAATTTTCATTTCCACTAATACACTTTTGTAGTTCTTATTAATTTAATTCCAGACCAATGAATCGTGCCTCTCATACACCATCCACATATATCATGTAGTAAATATACATTTTGCTCGTCTGTTAATTTCGCGATATTGATGATAAACAAAACAATAAATCATCATCAGTGAACATTCCCATGTTGGAAATTCCTTTGTCAATCCACTATCAGTAGGGAAAAGAGACGGACCGGGAAGGGTATAACTTTGTTTTATCAAATTCTCCACAGTGTTAGCAATGTTGTTCTTTTTCGCTTGAATGACTATTCGAAAGTATTCCCCGGAAGTAAAATTCACTTGAATGCGCATGCGCAATTGAAGAGTAATCAAGGGTAGATAACCTAGTTATCGTAAAGAGCAAAAGCCGAATACGGTTACGCTGGATTTGAATCAATCTACGAAACAGACAATTCTTTACCGTTTTTAGAGGTTTTTACCATATTAGGATATAAGCTGGTCAAGAAGTTACATGAGAAGAATGTTCTGTTGAGTTACGTTGAGTACAACAGCCGTGATATACCTGCCATACTGTTGAAAAACGTCGTTTAACTCAAAGGAATGTTAAATCACTATCCCTCACGGACACTCTCCATTGTGAAGTGATGTCATATCCGGATCGTGAGTACCCTCTACCCTCACGGACACTCTCCGTGGTGTAGTGATGTCATATCCGGATCGTGAGTACCCTCTACCCTCACGGACACTCTCCGTGGTGTAGTGATGTCATATCCGGAGCGGGAGTACCCTCTACCTTCACGGACACTCTCCGTGTTGTAGTGATGTCATATCCGGAGCGGGAGTACCCTCTACTCTCACGGACACTCTCCGTGTTGTAGTGATGTCATATCCGGAGCGGGATATTTATTCAATGCAAAATAGAGACGCCCGATATTGAACATGTAAGAGTCTACTTTAAACAATTAGGCCTGGAAAGAGTTAAGTTGGCGAGGAAAGCAATATGAGGATAAATATTAGGATAAATATTAGGATAAATATTAGGATAAATATTATAGGTAGTACTGATAATTTACCCACGAAACGCTTTAATGTAACTGAAATACTGTTGAAAGCGATGAAAAGCACCAGAGAAACTTACCGTAACCGAAGTTAACCTTATTCTAAATTTATTCAGGGACAATGTTAATCAATTCAATTACAATTTACGACCGTTTCCGAGGTGATCCAATTGAACAAGTCTGCGAGACACGAGGCCCATTCAGTTTCTAAATGGAGACTTTAAATTGAGTACTTTTTCACTAAAGTTTCTAAAAATAAATTGAAACGAATATTCATGACAGCAGTAAAACCAAAGGTTTCCGACCTGTATATCTTTAACCCTTTCCCATATACAAACATTCTGCATCAGACGACCTTGGTCTCTGTATGTTGAGAAGGGTAAGGGAGAACATTCTAATGAGCTCTGTCTTACAGACTGGTCCAATGGCCAAGACTAATGAAGAACTAACACTTAAAACTAATTTTGTCTGAAAGTCCTGTCATTCCTACGTAATACACAGTCTACAAACATGGAACCATGTTACGCAATAACTTACCACATGTCTCCAACGATCGTTAAATAGACTGATTGATTGGAGTTTAACTCTTTCAGCGCCACAGGCAATATTGAGGTTTTTGCAAACAATGCTCGTAACGAGCTGTCTCACCTGAAATCAGCATTGTTTGCCTTTTAGTTACCAAAATAGTCCAAAACGTTCATAAATTGAGAAATAGACACACCCGATTTTGAACATGGAAGAGTCTACTTTAAACAATTCGGCGCTGAAAGAGTTAATGCCGTTTACAACGGGATTTCAGCTGTATCCCGCAGACTAGTTCTTTTAACGTGTGTGTTCCCGGCTATCTCGCACCAGTACTCCACACATGCTGCAGTAAGACATCTTAATGAACTTATTCTTTGGAAAAGGAAAAAGTAGGCAGTTTTGAATAGACTAGGTCAAGATAAGCATTTTGATATAACCCGTCTGTTTCAGAATAAACACGAGTTGACAGACGCTTCTAAATCAGTACTTGTTCTAGTAATATGAGAAAAATGTGAATCCTGAACAGATTGTGCAGATTCACACACTGAACTGGATCTACATTGTTCGCAAAAGCCAAGTTATGCCTTTTCATATGGACAGGATGTTATTTACGCCACACGCGTTTCACTTGTTTCAATGCACCATGTCGTCCTTACAATAATGGGCTGTCATGCCTTTGAATACAAGAAGTCTAAAACCGGGATATTCGTAATCGTTGCTAGATGTGCCTTTGTCTTATTAGATTTACGCATCGTCATAGAAAAACAGATATTTAATGGTTTGCCAACTGGAAAGGCCAGCCTTAGCTTGCATCGATGATAAGTTTGATCAGGATATATGAATGTGTCAGAATGAATTTCCACAAGCTGTCATAGCTCATCCTTTTGCTCCAATCGTACTAAGTGAATCGACAGTTCAACAACTAGTCAGAGAGTTAGCACATGTACTTGTTTAAACCTTTCCCACATTCAGAACCTTTCGGGCGCTTTTGCAGCAAACGTCTTTTGAAAACATTGTTCCAAAAAGCAATTTCTCATTTTGCCACAATGTTTTATTTTCTATTCAGTATTTTTTTTTACTTTCATTTATACAGATGTTTCACATGTTTACCTGGATATGTTTAAAGTCGTCTACTGCAGACTTGTCGTACATGTATGTTGGAGAAGCGTTAAACATTGTATGTGATATGGTATTTCTATCGTATTGCTTTGAAAATACTGTAGGCGCACATAATTATAGTTTATACAAAGATGATATTTTATGAGTGTTTATTTATTATCAGTTTTAATAAACGAGTTTAATAAGATGATATGCTGCGAGCCTTGGCAAGCGTCATATTAAGCTTAGTTAACGTGTTGTTACTAAAATAAACACGAATGAGATATTCTAGTTATCACATAAAATGATTTATGAGGCGTATTCCGAAAAATATGTACATTAAATTAACCGGTTTTGGCGCAACAGTGACAAACGTTACAAAGTCAAACCGGTGACGTGACGTCATTTTAATAGTTTGGTTTCCACGTTGTAACAAAGACTTGAGCGTAAGACTGGAAACTAAACTAGTAGTGTCATATGATATTTATGTAAAGGGATTTTGACACTCCAAGAGAGGGCTTTATATGATAAACTGATTTAGTATGTTGTTATTATTATGACTCTATTCTGTTTCAGCCCTTTTAAGAAGGCTGGAGAAGAAAAAGGTTTCGCCAAATATGACGAGTTGGACGAAGCATATGGAGATATAGATGACGATGAGGTTAGGGACAGACCCACCGGTAACTGTCCGAAATGGTGTAAGAGATGTCCAATGGAAAAGGTCAGTTTTCATTTATTTCAATGTGTTTTTTCCGTCCGTGTGAAAAGTCATAAGTTGGCTTTTGTGAACAGTGACGATCTCCAGATCATCCTGTGCATCTGCCAAGTCTGATCATGAGCTATGCTGTTCACATATCGAGGGCTTTTTGTGAAACGGTTGTAACTAAAATTGCTATTTTTTTACCAAGGTTTATCACCTCGCCATAAAGTTTTGATAAGCGTTAACTCATGTTTCTTGGTAAATAATGGAAATTTAGGTGCCATTGCTCGTTCTGAGCAATGGCATCCAAATTTGCATTGTTTACAAAGGTGTCAAAATTGCCCCTAAACTAGGGTTTTCAAAATAGGTTTTTAGTTACAACCGTTTCACGCCAAGCCCTCGATATATCTTACATACGCCTCCTCCTCAAGAGCGGGAGACCAGGGTTCAATAATTGGTCGGGGGTCATACCAAGTAGTTTTAAATACGGTCGTAGTGGTGTACCTCCTTGGTATTCAGGTTTGCGGAGATATATATAGCGTAAAGTATCGACCCGGATCAGTCTAAGCATGCCGCGCAAGCTAACCTGGACAGTCACATTTCGCCTCCTGCGGATTTCCTGTTTCAGGAATCATTACTCTATGCCTCTATCAACCTGAGACGGAATGTGTCGGACCGGATCAGTCTGCGTGGACTGCGCATGCTGATCTGGGTCGAAACATTACGCAGATGCCATTATGATGGGCTGGTGCCAGGATATGGTTACCAGTAGGTAGTACAAGTACCGGTAATTTACACAGGGGATCTAACCCGTGACCTCCCGCACCCGAGACGGACGCTCTTTTGCTATACCACCGAGGCGGTCCAATTCAATGAAAGGTTTAAAATTACCATATGTAATAAAAGATTAACAAAACTAATTAACAAAAGCATATTTTGGTGTTGTCATTTATTGTGTATTACACGCTTAAAATCTCCTCAATTTCTACAAGTGGAATCTAGTAACGAAGTGTCCGATATTACGTCACAGCCACGTGCCAAACAAAATCGATTTCGTCGCACGGCTGCGGTTAGTTTAAAAGCTTATCAAAGCACACAGAGTAGTTGAATGGATTTCTTTCATGCTTAACTTTTAACTAATGCACTATTTACGACATGTTGAAACGGTTACAGTTCCACGTTAACTCTGTCAGCGGCAAAGGCAATACACATTCCGGTGAGTCAGCTCGTGACGAGTTGTCTCACCTGAAATCAGCACTGTTTGCCTTTTATTTATAAAAATAGTCAAACATTTTTATTAATTGAGAAATGGGGACGCCCGATTTTGAATATGGAAGAGTCTACTTTAAACAATTCGGTGCTGAAAGAGTTAAGTCTTATATCAATGTGGTATGTTTGGAACATTAACTCTTTTTCATCGATAACAAATATATTGCCATTCGAGCTCTCCCGTGCGAAACATTAAACAAATTGACTTTTTGTGAACAGTATAGATCCAGATCAGCTTGTGCATACGCATAATCAAGATACTCGTACACTGTTCATATTTTACCTAAATATGCTTGTCAGAATAAAAGTGTCAACTTGTGTATAATCTGATAAGAATATGAGCGGGTGGACATGCAAATGGTAACCCATACTGTTCAGCAATGCCATCATGTACATTTTCTCACCTAAAGAATCATATGATTGAAGACATTTGAACACGCCCAACAATGTGGACTCTGCGTAAAGTATCGACCCAGATCAGCCTTAGCTTAACGCTCATGCTTACCCGGACAGACACTTTTCGGCTCCTGTGGATTTGCTGTTTCAGGAATCATTACTCTATACCTCTATACCCTTGAGACGGAATGTGTCGGCTTGGATTAGTCAGCGCGGTTTACGCAAGCTGATCTGGATCGATATATTACGCAGAGTCCATAATGTTGGTTTTCTCGTGGAACGGCTTATTTTGTGAACTCATTTGAGGTATATGCATGTGGTATTTTGGGAATATTAACCCTTTTTCATCAATAACAAAAGAGGACAAGATAAGGAGGAGATAACTTGTCTTTTCCCACCTGTATGTCTCTTATGACTCAATGAAACCCTTTGGTGTGGGTACTAAACAGAATCGTCTCTATGAGACGGATCTTTTAAGTACCTGCAACATAGGGTTAGAGTGTCAAATATGGGTTTAGGAATTTCAAATTATCACCTTAGCTGGAGCTCTGGTGCCAGAGCTCTAGATAAGGAGCGTTTTTCTTGCTCTAATACCCTTATTTGACCTCCAAAACCTATGTTGTGGGTACTTTTAATAAGTGCTAACAAAGCTATCATGGAAGAAAGATATATCAACTCCACCTTCTAAGCATCACTTCAACTTTGTTACTTCTACTATTCAGGTCTCCTGGCTGTGTCGATGTGATTTCTGCGCCAAACGATACCAGCTGGCTATTTTGAGTAGTGTTGGCTTTATGATATCGTTCGGCATACGCTGTAACATGGGCGTGGCAATTGTTAGCATGACGACCAACGGAACCCGGGGGGACGAGGACGAAAATGGACTTTTATCGGTAAATATTAAGTTTACTCTTTGATACATGTTTTAGGTGGATTATTGAGGAATAACAGTCGATTATTTCGTGATAACATTACTGTTTAAACATATTTATACAGGGCTTATTAACACTGTTAGTAGGCGGCTTCCTGTAGGAATGCTTTGAAATTTAGCAAAAGGAGATTTTTAGACCTGCCAGTGTGACCACATATCGGAATTTCTCTTTGTCCTTACTTAGTATATTAATTTAAGGTAAATGAATTTTAAAACATCCCTCTAACACTCTATATACATGTGTGAGTTTTAGAAATTAAAAAAAAAGAGACTAAGGCCGGTATATTAATGTAATGTAAGTACATTTTTAGTTAAGCGAAATTCATAATGTATCTAGTCTAAACAGTAAAATACAGAACAATTCTACTAAATTGGTTACCTGCCTCATACGCTTTATTATGTTTTGGGTCTTAATATCTCCACAGAAAACTCTCTCTAATTAACACTGAATCAGGTTATTACCAAATATGTATTGCCTTAATTTTCTCCATTTACGATTTTAACCCTTTTCCACAAATATACCCTTACCGAGCCTCTGCAACAGACGACTTTTAAAATCATTGTGCCCAAAGGTGAAATTCCTCATAATAAGCTTGATTGTCTCCATTTACGGTTTTAACCCTTTCCCAAATACGAGTATATACCCTTTCTTAGCCTCTGCAGCAAACGACTTTTGAAATCATTGTGGCAAAAGGTTAAATTGCTCACAATGAGATTCATTTTCTCCATTTATGGTTTTAACCCTTCCCCACATACGAGTTTACTGCAACAGACGACTTTTGAAATCATTGCGGACAAATGTGAAATGGCTCATAATGAGCAATTGTTCCATTTTCCACAACAATTTCAACTCTTTTCAATTATCTTACTTTCATTTATAGAGTTTATCTATGTTTTGTACTTGATGATTTCAAAGTCTGTCAGGTTAAACATCATTGAAATCATTGTGGCAAAGGGAGAAATTGCTCATAATGAGCAATCATGATTTTCATTTACCACAATAATTTTGAATACTTTTCAGTTATCATACTATCATTTTATAGACGACTTTGAAAATAGCTAGGCGAAAATGTGAAAACATTTCTCAAAATGAAGTATGATTATTCAATAATTTTGAAAACAGTGTGGCAATATCTCTTTTTGACCCAATGTGTTCACATGTCGTCTGCTGCTGCGATGTCAGATAGCGTCTTTGTGTGGGAAAGGGTTAATCCTTATCCCGCTTTACTGGTATCACCGCCCGTGATCTTTCGGCAAGTCCTTACATATCCACTGAATTTTTACTTGCAATATAAACTTGATAAACGTATTGCGAACAATATAGACCAATATTAGACTGCAAATGCTGGATAAATTCGCGTGTTGCGTGCGGCAGACGACTTTGAAAATGTCTATTCAAAGATATGAAAGTTCTCTATAATTGTAGGTATAATTACTGAAAAAAGTTGAAAAAATTGTGGCAAATGGAGAAATTGCCCGTTTTGAGTTATTTCTCCTTTTGTCATAATGTTTAGAAAATTCGTCTGCTGCAGATGCGTCAACATGCGTCTTAAGGCCTCCTCACACATAGGCGAATCCATTAAACACAGCCTGGCGAATTGGGTAAATGTGTCAATTCTGGCGAATTTTGACCGAAATTGTTTGAAAATGTGTTACATAATTTGAAATATAACGAAAGGTAAACGTAGGGGAACTATTTGTTGCGAATGATTTACGAAGTGTGACGAACGGTTACTGTTATTCGCTAGAATGCGTTGGGTCGCGCAAACAATCTTTGTTCTTTCCGTTAGCGATTAGAAACGCAAACATGCGAACCGAAGCGCAACTCTGCGCATGCTTCCGAAGCCGTCCGAAGCTTTCCGAAAGGGTATTTCCGCATTCGGCCGTTACCGGACGCTATACAAGACTGGCGAAAACCAGGTGGGGTCATTTGCCTTCTAACTTTCTCCGACTCGACACCACGTCGTATTAAATAATTTGAAACTTACCCGGGAGGACTATCGGGTATTTTCTCCTCAGGATCACCAGGCTGCTTATCAGACTGCATCTCTGGTTCCTCGGGTTTATACATTTATTAATTACAAAATAATATAACATATTTTAATGTAGTGTAAGTGCTGTAAATTTATAACGAAGTCACAGAACTGAACACAAGCAGTATACCAGAGCGGAGTCTATGTAACATCACTGGGAACCATCGGGGTTTTAATTACAGGAAAATGGGAATATAAACTCCGGTTGTCTTCGAGATATCTTCAAGAAGCTTCTTCTTGATGTTCCTGTTATGGTGCCGGAGATTTCGTCTTATATTACTCAACAATATCCTTCTCTATCTGGGAGTCGTTCTTCATGGCCTTCTTGTAGTCGAAGTCAAGAGAAAAGAGGAAGAAATGTATCGGATGATGCTGGAGAAACCCTTGTAATTATAATATAAGGAACCAGAGCTGACAGGCTTTCTGATGGCTATGTATTTGCCATCAATGGCAGCAACACAATTAGGAAAGTTCCACTTCTTGAGGAAACCATCAGCCAGTTGTTTCCATTATTCAGGTGTGGAGGGGGCTGTCATAACCTCATCAACATATTCCTCACATATAGCATGACAGCATGTCTGAGTACTTGGCACCAGAAACCAGGTGGCGTAGAACTTGAGGCCTATATCCAAGGGCTCCCTGTACCAGGTGTGTTGTTTCCAGAGGCGATGACGGACCCTCTTGAATATTTCATCATACATTTCAGTTGGCATGCAGAGGAATTTTTTGAAAGTTTTAGGATCTTCTCTCCTGAGCTCAACCATGAGCTGATCATAAATGCCAACTTGGCGCCGTCACTCGGGATGCAGCCATGGTCTTCTGCAGATGCGACGTGCTCTCGCTCCTCTTCTCCACCTAAATCGGCCTCTGGTGAACTGGTGGATGTTAAATTGTTGCTGGAAGACTTCTTGGTTGGCCATAGCAGCCACATACTGCAGCCTCGGGCGTTGTATATCTTACATTTTGACGAAGGAATAATTAATAATCTTGGTATTTAGCCTCCGCCTTTTATATATGAAATTCAAGAACTACACACAACTGTTGAGATACTGTTGTGATTCGCGTGGATTCGTATGTCGTAGGTACCCTTAGTAATGACTCGTATGCAAGCGTATACCGTTCGTTTTTGAACGTCAACCAATCGTTACAATTCGCTTTCATTCGTCATGAAATTTCGGATTCAATTAGCTACACTACGTAATTATTCGCTACATTTCGTACAAGTACGCAAACTATCGCTTAGATTCGTCATGGGATCGTCCTCGATCGCTTGATATGCAAATTAGCTGATCACGACCTGATAACTTGCGACCTCTAACGCCAGTTGACGAACGCATGCGAAGACTTTCCGATTGGTTAACGTATTGAAACGAATTTTAACGAATGATAGACGAAACCTTTATTCGCCACAAATTTTTCAACATGCTCAAAATTTACCGACAAACGAGACTAAACGCAACGGACACAAAAGCTCACAAACGCATGCATACGAACACACCAACGATGTTCAACGTACATATACTAATGGGAACGAATTTTACTCAAGTCCTATTCGCCAGTACACGCAAGTTGACGTCGGGTTTTTTTCGTCTTATAGGCGGAAAAGGGTTAAAGTCTCGTATAGCGGGAAAAGGGTGAACTGTGAATCCTTCTTGTACAACAATAAATTATTCATTTGTTTTTCACCACCGCACTTCACATGTTAACACGAATCCGATTGATCCATCCGTCATTGTTTCTGACCCGACATTGTGTTGTGCCTTTAGGTATAGTATCGCGAGATAAATGTCAATATGTATTAATTTAAGACTGGGCGTCCCGGGTTCAATCTCCAGTCGCCACGGCGCTGTGGTCATGGTGGAGTGATCTTGGGCAAGGCACATTTCCTAGCCTAGTACTGGTTTGTGTATGTATCCAGGAATCGTGAATAGGTGAATTTTCGACGTGATATAACCGATGAAAACAGCGTTAAACCTTTCCATCATTTAGACGCTTTCTGACGCCTCTGCAGCAGACGGCGTTTTGAAAACATAGTGACAAAAGAAGAAATTGCACAAAACGTGCAATTTCTCCTTTTGCCACAGTGTTTTTCACTTTTTGTCATAGGTTATCCATTCAATTATGGAGATTTTCTATGTTTTGACAAAATACATTCAAAGTCGTCTGCTGCAGAATTGTCATATGAGGGAGAGGGTTAAACCCCAACAAAACACATAAAATCAAAACAGTATCGCGAGATAAATGTCAATATGTATTAATTTAAGACTGGGCGTCCTGGGTTCGATCTCCAGTCGCAGCGCTCTGGTCATGGTGGAGTGACTTTGGGCAAGGCACATTTCCTAGCCTAGTACTGGTTTGTGTATACATGAATCATGAATAGACCGTTATGTAACCGTTGGAAATGGCGTAAAATCCCAACAAAACAAAACAGTATCGCGAGTTAAATGTCAATATGTATTCATTTAAGACTGGGCGTCCCGGGTTCGATATCCAGTCACGGCGCTGTGGTCATGCTGGAGGAACCTTTGGCAAAGCAGATTTATTTGCCTAGTACTGGTTTATGTATCAAGGAATCATGAATAGGTGAACTTTCGCCGTGATATAACTTAAATAATGTTGAAAACGGCGTAAAACCCCAACAACGTTCGTGGTGATCATGGTGGAGGAACCGTTCTATTAAGGCAGATGTCTTTGCCTAGTACTGGTTTGTTTACCCAGGGTATCATAGCTTTACTGCACTGTCGTCCCGATTTAACAGCAATAATGTTGTAAAATAAAAACAACTCCAATAAAAACAATCAAACACACGGTACAGAATACTGACAATATCCTATATGTCTCCTGTCACAGCTTTACACAGAAATATTATTTGATAATGTCCAATCGGAGGTTATTTTGGAATCAAGGTAAATTTACTACTACTACATGTAGGTGTGTCCACCTGATAAAGTATTCATACACAGTCTTGATTTCGATAATACCTTACCATAAATGTGTACATGACTCAGCTATTATGAACTATATTTAACCTTTTCCCATATACAACAAATCTGCAGCAGACGACTTGGAAAATATAGTGACAAAAACCTGAAAAATCTCGTTAACAGATAGCTTAATTGATAAATAAAGTTGAAACATTGTGGCCAAAGGAGAAATTGCTCATCATGAGCAATTTCTCCTTTGGCCACAATGTCTTCAAAAGTCATCTGCTGCTATTGCGTCAAAATGCGTCTGCAGGTGGGGAAGAGTTAACGGGACGCTTGAGCGGTTCCCAAGGAAAGACAACATCAGCGTAATTATTACAATATATTTAGTAAGATATTCCTGTTATTGAATCTAAGGGAGAGTTCGATCATCAGCTAAAGTCTAGTACCGGAAACCGCACTGCGCATGTACCTGATAGAACGTGCATAAGTCGAACAATGGTTAAGTGACATGGCAACGACTGAGAGGGGTTTCTTTTCCGTTATTTGTGGGGGCATTCAATAATGATATTTACACTGGATTTGCGAGACAACAGAACGAATTTGTAGCATGCTGTTTTATAGCAGACAGTCCATCCCTAAAGTGACACATTACATGGCTGAGGTGTTTAAATCGCCTAAAAGTAGATTTACAAACTTCAACATTTCCAGGTCTTACCTGAGACGGCCATCTTGTTTTCAGAGAAACTACAGCGACCAGAGCAAACTCGTTGGTCTGTTCGTAGTAGCTAGAGTCGAGTCCCGGTAGCTCAGTCGGTAACGACGCGGGCTGTCAATCCAGGGGTTGTGAGTTCTAATCCCGGCTCGGCCAAGTTTCTTTCCGACGTTTGACAAAAGTCATTGCGACATGCGTCATTTGTCTTCCACCAATGGGCTAAGTCTATGTGGAAAAGCAGCCAGTTGCTTGGGAATATTGTTTTGTGGAGTATTGGTGTGAGAAAACCAGGAAACACATGAGTAGGTGAACTGGCCGCCGTGATATGACTGAGAAATTGTTAAAAACGGCGCTAAACCCCATTCAATCAATCAATCAATCAATCGTAGTAGCTAGAGTTACGTCATATCCTCTAACCATAGTAAGTTCAACCAAAGTCTAGTCAAATTATAGCCGCTATAGTTTGTGGTCGAACTCGTCCTAAATCGACGATATTTGACACAGGTTTCGTGAAATATTATATGATCCATTTTTGAAGATTCCGGAGTCAGATGAAGATGGGTTATTCTAGATTGGTCACAAAACTTGTTTGGCTGGTTTTCGTAAAGCGTTGAGTAATTGCTCCAGTAACTGCCAGGAGCCAAACAATTATATTCCAGAAGGCTTTTGAATATTTTTAATTAGTTCAAAATGACGCATCTGTTGCAGCTTTTTAAACAAAACAAAAATGTCCAAAATGAGCATTTTTTCGTTTTGCCAAACTCTTTTCAGCTCAATTCATTGATTATAAATCTACTTTGATTACTAGAGGTTTCGATGGCTTGGCGTGAAACAGTTGTAACTAAACACCTATTTTGAAAACCCTGGTTTCGAGGCAATTTTGACCCCTTAGTAAACAATACAAATTTCCATTGTTTACCAAGAAAAAATATTTAACGCTTATAAAGACTTAATGGCGAGGTGAGTCACCTTGGTAACAAAAATACTAATTATAGTTACAACCGTTTCACGCCAAGCCCTCGGTTTTCTATAGTTTTGCCAGGGTTCTCAAAGTCGTCTACTGCAGGTTTTGGTATTCGTAGTTAATCTACAAAAGAAAGGAAAGTCATATGAATAATAGATGTGTGGTCGAAATGTTCCTAATGGGGATTCTCAGTCTAGACCGATATGAACTTCGTTTACTTTAAGGACTATATGTTTAGTAGTTTTTAACCGAATATTCATAATGTTAAGTCAGTAGAAGTACTGAATGTCATGGAAACCCCGAAGAAAGACCTTCACCCACATAGAGCTTTTTTTTTTTGGCGGATCTGCAGCAGACGACTTTTGAAATGATTGTGACTAAAGTATTTTATGTATTTGGGAAGGTTTTGATAATAAACTGTATATTGTTTAACGTTATATAGTTAGTACTGGTTTTACTGGATTTTGGTAATTTAAATTGCATTTTACCAGTATATGCATATCTCTGTTGATCCTATCTAAAAATACTTTGCGCCAAAATGTATGCTACATGTAATGTATATGTTGACGTTATCGCCGTTGACGTTGAATGACATTGACGTCACTTCCGGTGTATGTCATATAATGTATACATAGGCCTACATCCTGTTGAAGGCCAAATAGCCGAAACGTTGTTGATTAAAAAATAAAAAGCTATTTCTCCTTTTACCAAAATCATTTTTAAAAAAAAAATTGTCCTTTCATTAAAAGAGACTTTCCATAGTTTTATCTCTATTTTTCAACGTCTTCTTCTGTACACTATATGTGTTGTATACATTCGGAACTCCTCGGGTAATTCCGTAATCCTTCATCATTCCTTGTTGAAGCATTCATCACCGAGGTATTCCGAATGGTGTTGTATATTGGAAAGGTTTAAGGAGCTCCGCATTTAGCCTGTATGACAACCCCATTGTCTTAGAAGTCTCATCTGGGACTTATAAACATGTAGTTATTTTCTTCCAGTCAATAACGTTTCAATAACTTCCATTTTTCTTCGCTGTTTTATTGGAATCATGGGACTACTTTCTCTAGTGTAACAGACAGAATTATTAATGCGCATGGCAGTCATAATCATTAACAACAAGGGGTTAAATCTGTATAACACTGTAGGATCGGTCTAAGAACACTGACAGGTTAACGCTATTCCTCATACAGACGCTTTCTGACGCCTCTGACGCCTCTGACGCCTCTGAAGCAGACGACTTTTGAAAACATTGTGGCAAAAGAAGAAATTGCTCAAAACGAGCAATTTCTCCTTTTGCCACAACGTTTTCAACTCTATTTAATAGTAAAGCTCTCATTTATTTAGATTGTTCTTTTTTTTTTTTAAGTTTTCGAAGTCGTCTGCTGCAGAATTGTTGTATGTGGGAAAGTGTAAAGATAGTTTCCGTTTGTCAATTACTTTGTTCATGTAGAGATGCAGTTTGTCGTGTTTCACTGTTGTTCCTTGGTTTTTCTTGCAAATTGGTTCTTTATGTTTACTGCATGAAAAAGATATTCCGTTTGACATTTTAGTTTCACGCAATTACTGAAAAACAAAACAATTACCGTAAACGAATATGTAAATAAAAAATTGTAGAATGTTCGTGTTTGCCTTAGTTTCTGAAAATCAACATCACTTTAATGCGATGACAACTGTTACGAATGAATGTTTTTAAAAAGTTACAAGCTTGAGGCTCATTCATTAGAATACCACTTTTATTGGTACCATATGATGGTTCTTATTAAAAAACTTTCCAGTTGTGTTTAAATGTTTCCTCTTGACAACACTTTCTAAAGATAGTTTTATTATAAAAAATAACAATTACTTTGTGCTGTTGAATTAACGAATTTCTTTAAAAAAAATCTTGTTAATATATCTAAACACTAGCTGAATTAGAGTAACCCATGAATACAAGGTGGACATTGACATAATTGTAGACATGTTTAATCTTGATTGTTGAAGTTTCATAATAAATAATATGATATATTTGGAATACCTTTACAATAGTGTATGTATGTTGCGGTGAAATTATAAAAAAAAAAAACAGAAATCCTTAACCCTTTCCCTCATATAGACGCTTTATGACGCCTCTGCGACAGACGGCTTCTTGAAAACATAGCTCAAAACGAGCAATTTCTTCGTTTGCCATAATGTTTTTCCATTTTTAGTCATAGGTTATCCATTCAATTACAGAGATTTTTATATTTTTTGAGAATATATGTTCAAAAACGTCTGCTGCAGAATAGTCGTATGAGGGCAAGGGTTAATACTTACCGTTGGCATTTGTTACAGAAAACAGACATCGAGCGAGCGTGATTAATAAAGGATGAAATATTGTTTTACATTCGATATAAAAAAAAAATCAGTTTGAAATAATGTGTGACTAAATCATCTTGTTAATAACAAATTGATCCCTGAAATGAATAGAAACACGCAATTTGCCAGCCATGCTTAGCCTGCACATACAAGCATATCTTCGTGTACATCTTTCGGAAAAGAAGCTAAAGAAAGCAAGCCGAGTAAAGCGTCGTTAACACATAGTTTGTGAACGTGATGATGACGAATATAATTGGATCGAGTCTTCCGAGTTTGGAGTATTTTAATAAGCATCTGCGTTCAGTGAAAACTAAGTCGACCAAGCGCATGCGCACAGAAGCATCATATCTTTTTTTTTAATTACCATTGGTAACCCATTTATTTCCCCGTAAATAAGTATGTTATGGGTCGGGGTCTACCCATCGCACACTGTACAGATTTTACATATTGTTTACAATTCTCTCATTCCTTATTCTCTCGTACATTGGGCAACTAATCAATGATCAAGGTTACTTATGGTAGCTGAATCTTTGAAATAAAAATTGAATCTGCTCTCTCCATCAATCAAGGTTACTATTCTTTATAAATTTGGAATAAATATCCAATACATGTATTACACGTTCAATTTTTGTCAGGGTTAATAGTTTAGATTCACATTTTATATTGCAAAAGTAGCATTATTAACACTGCGTAGAATATTACAATATGGGTTCCATTCTTTTTCAAACATTTCTAGGTTTTCATTGTTTATTGCAAGACTTTCTAGTACTTTATATGTTCTTTTAAGTTTATTTTTTAAATGTATTATTGATAATGGGGCCTCAACATGTTTTGTGTTAAAAACATAACATTTTGTTTCTAATAATATGTATAATTGTACTGATGTTAGTTCATTTCTTTGGAAATTTCGAAAGGATTTGTGTGAAATAACCAAGTTTTCAACTCATTTAAAATAGGTTGTGTCTTGGGGCAGGACCAAAGCATATGCGTTATAGTTTCCTCTTGTTAGCAGTAGAGACAAAGAGGACTATCTTTTATTTTTATTTTATGTAAAAAGTGTCTATTTGATAAAAATCTGTGATTTTTCTCTCTTATCTGAAACCATTGTAATGTAGTATTTATTGGTTTTTGAAATGGGAATTTGTAGATATTTTTCCAAATTTCCTCACTAAAATTATATTGTAAATTCCATTTTATATATCTTTTAACATGTTCTTGAGTCCTAGATGTATGTTTTCTTTTACAAAAAAATAACTGTAGCTCCCTTAGTTAAACGCCACTTTGCCTTTATATGAGCCGTTCCACGAAAAAAAAAAAAAATGGACTCTGCGTAATGTATCGACCCAGATCAGCCTGTGCAGTCCGCAAAGGCTAATCCGGGCCGAAACATTGCGTATCAGGGGGGGTAGAGGTATAGAGTAATGATTCCTGAAACAGAAAATCCACAGGAGGCGAAAAGTGTCTGTCCAGGTTAGCCTGTACGAAATGCTTAGGCTGATCCGGATCGATACTTTACGCATAGTCCACAATGTTGGTTTTCTCGTGGAACGGATTATATTATGTATGCTAGAGGGAGAGTCAACAACACTTCAAATCGCTATACGTGACTTATTGGAAGTTTTAAGCAACACCATCGTGCCAACATCTTCAATGCTTGTTATAAACTAGAAGAATATACGGTCAGGCAATATAAAACTACCCGTTTGAGTTTACACGGCTCAATTATGTTTCTATTTTACTTATCAGCTAGCCGACTTCAAACAGTTTGACATAATTGTATTTTTGTCTCTGTGAAATCCAGGTCAAATTACGCCAAATACATCCGCTGTCATGCTGATCTACACCCAAATAGTCCCTAAAAACCCTTTGTTTGCATAGAATTGAGTGTTTACCATCACCAGAATGTATTGAATATGTTGACGTTGTTTGAAAGTGAAAGTAGAGAATGCTAAACACCGGTCTTGTCCGGGCCCGATTTGGTCCAAAATGACGGTAACCATTTTCTCCTGATGAACTCTTTATAATAAAATTGTCTTTTGTTTTCAGCAACCCGAGTTTACATGGACACCTGAGACGATCGGGGTCGTGGACAGTTCATTTTTCTGGGGTTACATCATAACGCAGGTCCCTGGAGGGTATCTGGCGTCTAGACTTCCAGCAACTAAGTAAGTCATAATCTCTTAAACCTTTCCCTCATACAGACGCTTTCTGACGCCTCTGCAGCAGACGGCTTTTTGAAAACATAGTGACAAAAGAAGAAATTGCACAAAACGTGCAATTTCTCCTTTTGCCACAATGTTTTTTCAGTTTTTGTCATATGTTATCCATTCAATTATGGAGATTAACTATTTTGTGACAAAATACGTTCAAAGTTGTCTGCTGCAGAACTGTCGTATGAGGGAAAGGGTTAAACCTTTCCCACTATAAGAAGTATTCTGACGCAGACGACTTTTGAAAATCATTTAAACAAACGGAGAAATCGCTCATATGATGGGCAATGTCTCCTATTTAATTATTAAACTTTCATTTACAGGTAAAGTCTTTCCAAAAATATCTTGATGTTTTCAAAGTCGTCTTCTGCAGATTAGTAGTATGTGGAAACAAGTTGATGCATGTCCACCAGGAATTATTTAAAAATAATCGAAACGGTTGATTGGTAGGTGTTTTACGCCGCTTTCAACAATAGTTCAGTTATATCACGACGTTTCCTTGGTTAGTTACAAGTACAATTGGTAAACTTATCCTGAAACCAGCGAGTCAGTCGTAATGCTGACCCCGCAATCTGAGCGCCAAGGAGGGCAGTTAGTTACTACCATTTTGAAAGTATTTGGTATGACCCGACCGGGGATCGAACCCAGGTCCTCCCGCACCCGAGGCGGGCGTTCTTCCATTACACCTTGATTTGAAACGGTGTCTGATGGTTTTGCTGTGAAATACAATGGTATGTACAGTACATGCTGTGTCAACCATTTACACAAACGAAATCTGCAGCAGACGACTAAGAAAACATATTTGGTAAATATGGAAAAGCTCTTTAAAGGAGAATATATTTTTTATAAACAATTGAAAACATTCAGATAAAAAGAAAAAGTGATTTATCTTCACAAGGTTTTAAAAAGTCGTCTGCTGAGAACGCGTCAAACGTTTCAAAATTCGTCTGCATGTGGGAATGAGAAAGAGGTCACCTATATTTAACGGGAGTATATGTTGAGCTCCCACATTGTCATTACATGTTCAAATACGGTCGTTTTAACCCTTTCCCTCATATGACAATTCTGCAGCAGACGAATTTGAATATATTTTGTCAAAAAATGGAAAATCTCTATAACTGAATGGATACCCTATGACTAAAAGTGGAAAACATTGTGGCAAAGGGAGAAATTGATCGTTTTGAGCAATTTCTTCTTTTGTCACTATGTTTTCAAAAAGCCGTCTGCTGCAGAGGCGTCTAAAAGCGTCTATATGAGGGAAAGGGTTAATGCAAAATTACCTGCGTGAAGCAGATAAAACGTACCTGCTTTAAGCAGCATCCAAGGTTGTTCTATTCAATTATGTGGAAGCTTAAAACAGGGTTGACCATATTTGAAAATAAAGCCCACTCGATTTATTTTGTGAATTATCTAATTGAATTAATTCTATGATGCGAAGAGCGTTTGCACTCGAATCACGACATCTGTTGATGATAAGCCACCATTGTCAGTCCAGTTCCTAATTTCCGTCCCGTAAAAGTTTTTACCCTATTCCCAGATGACTGATAACGCTGCCGATACTGTCGAACTGTAAATATAATGTAAATAGGAAATATTTATCCGAATGGATGCAACATCATCGCAACTTCATCGTGTAACAAACCAGAAATAATGCTTTTAAGAATTAAGCCTTTCCTAGTTTCAGACTACTTTTATATACATTTTCGGGAAATGAGAAATTGTTCACAATCGATTTTTTTTTCCATTTCTTACGATTTGTTAAACTCTATATTAAAACTAAAGGTCCAAATTATTTTCGAATGTTGCAAGAATTTTCCTCAGATCTTTTTGAAAACATACGAGGTTCATAACAAAAACTTTAAAAATGTTATTCTTTCCTCCCTTGCGCCTATGGGTGTGGGGATACCATTACAAATGATGCATCGTTGTCAATCGGAACTCCTCGGGTAATTCCGTTATCCTTCATCATCAATCTGAACGTCTCGGGTAATTCCTTTATCACTCAGTCGGAATACCTCGGTGATGAATGCTTCACCAATGAAGGATGACGGAATTACCCGAGGAGTTCTGATTGTCATCGGTGTCAGGCTAAATGATACAATAATTACTGGTAAGTTACACAGAAAGCACCTAGAAATAAGTAAATAACATTGAAAGCGGCATACACATCGATCGACCAAACAAAGCAGACGGCCATATCAGATGAACGGTTAAACCTCAGAATAAAAAAGATATAATCAGGGAATATTTAAATGCAAATATGTCGTATATACTTATTTGTTTGTCTGGTTCTTTACGCCACTTATACCTCCATCACACCAGAGCTACATGTACGTCCATAAAGACCTCGATGCGTCCATGAAAAAAGACCGGAACGCAGTGCGAACTCCTAGAACGTTATGATGACGCAGTGGGGACCTTTCATTGACGTGGTATTGTCTCCATGGTCTCCGGAGATCGCGTTCCTGCTACGTGGACTTTGGACATGTTCAAAACTTACGAAGCGCGAACGTGGACCGAACAGGACGCAGTAAGGAAATACTTAGCACGTACTAACAGCGCCATCGACGTAGCGTAGACGTAGCGGAGACGTTGTATTGACGGTTAGAGCGTAGCAACAACGCAGTGACATCTCCATCCTTGTCTACTGCGCGTCCCCATGAAGTGAATACGACCATGAAGTTGATATCACGCGCACATTGCGTCCAAACACCGACATACCTACGTTCTCACCACGTCTTTGCAAATTGTATAAATACCAGGCACATCTACCCACTGGCATCAGTTCTTGTCAAGTCATGGATGTGCACAGGCATAATGTGCTTATTCTTTAACGAATGGGTGTGAATCAACAGACTCAAGATGAGCAATTGACACTGCTGGTGATGATGAGAAGACAACGAAGATCTTGCTGGTGTGTCCTTGGCTGCATGCCGAAAGAAGACTTCTGTATGGCCATTTTGACCGACTTCTGGCTGAGCTGGGAATTCTTCTTCAGTTCTTCGCTGTTTGACTTCTGGATACCGAATGAAAGATATGTCAACTTGCAGGACCATTTATAGTGACGTGGCGAACTCAGTATAGACGTAGCTACAACGCGTCTCAATCTGCACGGACGTAGCTTTGATTTTCTCGAAGACCACGGCATCGTTGCGGAGTCCTTGCATTTTGTTTAGAATCCGAGAATACTTCGTTATGGTGTGATGGGGGTATAACGACAGTCTTTCAATCATAACACGCGTTTCTTCTGGATATACAGGTCAGCTTTTCCGGACACCTGCATCAGCCCTGAGGGCTAAGGAGGGAAGCCCCTGCTACATTGTTAACCCTTTCCCACCTGTAGACGCATGTCCAGCAGACGACTTTTAAAAAAACATTGTGGCAAAAAAAAATCAACTTTTTTCAGTAATTATACCTTCATTTATAAAGGTTTACCATGGTTTTTTCCGGATGTTTTCAAAGTCGTCTGCTGCAGATTTGTTGTATGTGGAAATGGGTTAAAGTATTTCGTATGACCCAACAGGGGGTCAAACTTTGTTCTCCCCTCTCTCTAGGCGGATTGACACTTATATATATCTTTCACTTAAGATGGATGTTTTTGGAAGTGCCGGAATCAGAGACGCATTTGCCACTTCAAAGTGTATTTTAGTTAACCGTTTACCGTTTAACACATATAACATATCAGCAAGAGACGACCTTGAAAACATTTAGTATTGGGGGGAATCTCTATAAATAAAAGTATAAATATTAAATGTAGTTGAAAACATTATTAAACAATTTCTTCTTTTGCCAGATTGTTTTCAAAAGTCGTCTGATGCAGATGCGTCATTAAGCGTCACTATGTGGGAAAAGATTGAATCACCGCACACGGCTGATGGCCTTAAACACGTATCTTAATTAAAACCGTAGCGGTGTAGCGTTAAATTGTAGAGATCGTGAAAAATACGAGACCAACCGAAAGTCTCGTGAAATATTCACACTACGGCAAGAGGACCAGATAAAGAGGAGTGAAAATATCTCTCTTATTACCCGACCAAACATTATGCTGCGGGTACCCACAGAGACGAGTACACACAGTATAGGATTTGAGTGACAAATAAGAATGTCATACCATGACAATGTCCCTTATCTGAAGCTCTGTTACGGTACCCTCCTTTTAATTAACCCTTTCCCTCATATAGACGCTTTCTGACGCCTCTGCAGCAGACGAATGTTTGAAAACATAGAGATAAAAGAAGAAATTGCTAAAAACGACCAATGTCTCCTTTTGCCACAATGTTTTCCACTTTTAGTCATAGGTTATCCATTCAATTATAGAGATTTTCTATTTTTTGACAACATATGTTCAAAGACGTTTGCTGCAGAAGTGTCGTATGAGAGAAAGGGTTAATTTCGATATGAATATGTGAAAGACTTTTATATATAAGGCAGGGTTGCCCCCGATAACTAATACGTATAGCAATTAACCGTTACTTTACCTTTGTAACGCGCTTCTTAGTTTATTTTTGGATGTAATAAATTAAGGAACAGGTCTACGCGAAAACGACTTATTAATTCGATGCATCGAACCACAAGATGTATTTCACACTACATCTCAAAGAGAACACCGAAAAATCGCAACTAGATACTGATTAAACTGAAACATGATCCAGTGAACAGAAAAATGAGCCGTCCCGCGAGTAAACCAACATTGTGGACTCTGCGTAAAGTATCGACCGGATCAGCCTAAGCATGCCGCGCAGGCTATCCCGGACAGACACTTTTCGCCTCCTGTAGATTTTCTGTTTCAGGAATCATTACTCTATACCTCTTTCCCCCCTGAGTCGGAATGTGTCGGCCCGGATTAGCATGCGCGGACTGCGCAGGCTGATCTGGGTCGACACATTACGCAGAGACCATAATGTTGGTTTTCTCGTGGGACGGCTCAAATGTGTTGTCACCGCAGAAATGATCAATGTGATACAACTGTGATAAAAAGGGTTCCGAGAGTCATGGTCATTCGTGACTAACGTTAGCTCAATACACGCCACAAACAGTTATTGAACGGTGTCAACATCTCAACTAACTGTAATTATGGTCTCAGATTAACGTTAGCTTCATACACGCCACAAACAGTTATTGAACGGTGTCCAATATCTCAACTAATTGTAATTATGGTCTCCGGACATTTGCATCCAAGGCACTTTTACCCAAACCGATATGTGTTCCACTGCCAATTGACACCTTCTGGACACTTGTCCCCTGATATTTGTCAACTGAAAAATTAACACCTCCCGGGCACTTCGCCACGTTCGTTTCATGAAGAACGGAACATACCCTTCAACTAGATTGAACAACTTTTGTCGCCTCTGCTTATTCAAATTTCCGCGGTTTGACTGCATACATTGTTTACAATAGTCACAATGACTAGAGTGTGTATACGTATGAGTTAACAAGGTAGGCTTATGGAAAAAAACCTGTTCTGAGTAGTTTAGAAATTTAAAACCAGGCAACTTATGAGTAAACTCACCACCGATATATATCGCTGTCGAGAATACTGATGGAAAGCAGTCAATATATCAAGTCCAAAGTTTTCAAATATTGTATTCAATTACAGAAAAACCTGTGCTAAAGACCACCTTTGTATAGCGATTTTCCTGTCTATAACAACAACACTTTTAATTTCCCACTCTATCATTTTCTGCATAGTTGACCCTGCAATTAAAGACCACCTGTGAATAACGTCCAGATTGTTCTCTTCACGTGTGTGGTCTTTAAACACAGGTTGGACTGTAGTTGAAAATGATGCGTGTATAACCCAAATATCGACCCAATTTGTCTATGGCCATTTACAAAGTGGAAAAATATGGCTTAGACAAAAGTAAATAAATATATAAGTATACAGCATGTCAGATAAATAATAGTTGGTATATCAAATGAAAGCGTCGCATAATTAGATAATTATTTTAATATTATATGTAGCACCGTATACTTTATTATATATCTATCAAAGCTTTCACTGACAATTGTTAAACATTTCTTTACTTCCCATGTGTATACCATACATATGTCACATATAACTTAAACATTTGTATTTAGGCCAGTAGCATATGAAATGCTAATTGCCAAATAAATGTTGTTGTTTGTGTTGTTGTTGTTGTTGTCAAATTTAGACAATCCCCGTTTTGTATTGGTAAGGGTGATCGCCTTTCGCAGTAGGAGACAGTGGTTCGATCCCGGACCGGGGATCGAACCACTGTCTCCAGCTGCGAAAGGCGATCAACCGAAGAAGCTTCCTTCGTTGGCGCTCATGCTTGCGGAGACAGCGCTACGACACATGCACCTGTGTCAGGATCAACACTACCGGAAGTACTGGCGAATTATCCAGGAAGTGTCGTGCTATGACTGAAATACTGTTTAAATCGTCGTAAAACACCATTCAAACAAAAAAAGATAAAGTGCAAGTTCTCAAAACAGACACCACAAATCAAGGGAATTCAATTTTCTAGACGTATGTCAAATAATAACATCTGACAGCTGTTCGGCACGAACTTATATCTGCCACATTACAGTTCCTAATTGAACGAGTGTGACCGACGGGAGCGCCATGGCGGGAAAATTGATACCAAATCAATTTGTTTTCGAATTAAATATGTAATGATACTGCCGCGCGTACACGGCTATAGGCGGTCGTTTGTCACGCATCTCTTTTGATTTTTGATTAACGGTTATCGGGTTAGCCCTTTCCCTCATATAGACGCTTTCTGACACCTCTGCAGCAGACGGCTTTTTGAAAACATAGTAACAAAAGAAGAAATTGCACAAAACGTGCAATTTCTCCTTTTGTCACAATGATTTCCACGTTTAGTCATGGGTTATCCATTCAATTATAGAGATTTTCCATTATTTGAAAAAATGTGTTCAACGTCGTCTGCTACAGAATTGCCGTATGAGGGAACGTGTTTAAGGATTTTTTTTGTAACACAGAATTCATTTGTTTCTTATGTGTTGAACCTAAGACAGGTCTTAAACTTATTGTCATGCTGGTTTTCAGAGTTACAGCGTCAACATCAATGAAGGTACTTCGCTCATTAGTGCTATCAGCGCTTTGATTATATTTATTATGCCTAGATGTTTCCAATGTCCTCTGCTGTATATTTGTTGTATGTGGGAAAGGGTAAACCCTTCCTCTGTGTGAATACACTCTGTGTTTGCTCGTATTCTGAACCCTCTGTAACGTAAAACGACCGTCTCTGCGGTGAAGTGGTAAGCGCGGCCGCCCTTAGGTGCGGGAGAACTGGGTTCGATCCCAGGTCGGGTCATATTATAAACCTTAGTGCGAGCTTCTCTCTCTCCTTGGCACCCAGTGTTGCAGCGACGGAAAATGATACCAGACAATGCTGGTGATCATTCGACAAATGCACACTGTAGATAAAGATCAATCTGCACACTCGTGCAGTCCATTCCTGTTATACATTGCTTGCTACTCAAGCATCCGGGTTTTTTTTTGTCAATCTCCATATATACATATTTAAGAACTTATCAAAAGTCAAGAATAAATATGCCATTGTCAGAAATTCAACAGGAGGATTCGAAAACATTATCTACCGAGCGAAAACGTCAACTAAATACGTGTACAGCGTACACGTTATCTCTTTCGCAGCCAAAGTCAATTAAAGGCGTTGCAAACAATGCAGATTCAGGAAAGACAGCTCGTAACGAGCTGTCTTTCATGAAATCTGCATTATTTATCACTTAATTAAATTTTAAATTTTTAGCAAATAACCTGTTGGACGAAAAATGGAGAGGTCCATTTTCAACATGGAGGAGTTGACATTATGAATTCGGCAGATAAAGGGTTTAAAGAGTTAAACAGAAATTATAAAAATAGTCATATACGATAAAACACACCTTAAGGCTTTTTATGCTAGCCTAGATTCGTATCAGCATGCGCATCCCGACTGTATAATCTGGATCTGCACTGTTCGCCACTTATGTAAAGTTATCGTTAGAGCTGCGTACATAGATGATGTTTTATAACAAAATGGTGAAGAGGGAACGTACTGATCAGATTGCCTTACGTTAAAGGATGATCTAGACTACAATGAACGCAAACTCTAACGGACATGTTTCTCTTTACTCCAGGGGTTGTGAGATCGAACCCCAGCTCGGCCATCATTATTTCTGGCAGTTGATAAAAGTCAATGCGACAAGCGTCATTCGTCTTCCACCAATGGGCAAACAGTCTATGTGAAAAAGTAGCCAGTTGCTTGGGAAGTTTGTTGTGTGGATTACTGGTGTGGAGAAGCCAGGAACACATGAGTATGTGAATTCGCCGTCGTGATACAACTGAAACATAATTGCAAACGGCGTAAAACAATAATCAATCAATCAAATAATTCTCCTTACTCGTTTTTAAAAAAATGTTTTTTTCTATTTCAGGATCTTTGGTTTAGCCATAGGTACGTCCGCACTACTTAACATGTTTATACCCGGAGCAGCACAAGTCCACTACGGTCTCGTTATGGCGGTCAGAATACTGCAGGGATTAGTAGAGGTAGGTAGACGTTATACGTTACCATGTACGTTGTCTTTCAATCTCATTAAAATCAGACTAAAATACTTAGCTGAACATAAATTGGGTCTGACGATACCGCATAAAAGGTCGTCTCGAATTTACCTCATACGCTAAAATACCCATGAGCGCGTGCTCGGTTGTTATGTCCAATACAATTGCACAATAGCCTACAACCAACGCCTGGTTCTATACAATGGGAACACTCGACTACCACCGCTTCTCTATCTCATTTATCCATATGGGTTATCCTACCTGTGTTATCCAGAACGATTTGCTAAACGACGATTTGATTGGCTGACGCAAAGGTCAATCTGAGTCAACCTGTATGGGGCTGTCATCAGATTGATATACGAACGAGCGAGTAAAGATTAGTCCTGGTTATAGTGACACCGGTTGTCGTTATACGTACAACGTTTTTTTCAAGACTCATTGTCGAACAGTGCAGACTGCGCGAATGCGCATGCTGATCTGGTTATACACTGATCACAACATCTTTAAGGTTGGTTTCTCAGAACGCCACCCATATAATGGGGAAGGGGCTATGTCTGAATATGTTATCAAGTTTGGGAATATAAACCGACATAATAATCCAACATTGCATAAAACACACTACTTTCATCAAATCTATAATTCATTTCTGAACAGTTAAACATATCCTGTCATATCTGCAGTCAATTCTATCACATTTACGACCAGCAAAAATATGACTAAGAGCACCTTTAAGGAACATTACTGAATATGCCAAAAAATGAAGACAGGTTTATATATGAACCTTTCTCTAACCAACAAATTCCGACATTGAACAGACATTCAACTATACATGCTGTGTGACAGTAAATCATCGGATCATATTGCGTCTGTAGTTGGATGTTCATGTTTTCAGGGATTTTAGGCCGTTTTCAAAATTAGTTCAGTTATGTCACTCATTCACGATCCCAAGGTAAAGAGACCCTTACTAGACTAGAAAATGTTCCTTGCCCAAGGGTACTCAACCTTTACTGCCGCGAGCGCGGATCTAACCCGGGACGCCCGGTTCCAAATCCCCGATGCTTAAGCACTCAGCCAATGCGGATTAATGTAAAGTGCGATCAAGTGGTCGTGAGTTCAAATACCGACTCGCGGTCACTCCCTCCTTCCGATGGTTGGCAAAGTTATTGTGACTAGCTTCATTCATATTCCATCAATTCATAGATCCGAAATCGTATTTTAAACCACAAGAATAAAACATCAATTAAGCGTTAAAAACTACCCGTTTCTCATGCATCACATGTGTTTTCTAGAGATATGTTATTGAATTCGTAATCTTGTAGACTTATCAACTAATAAATAAACCACGTCTAGCCAGGCTCCAAAACTATAAAAGTTTAATCTGTGTTCAGAATTTGCGCTAAAGTATCTGATTGGTCAGAAGCAAATTCGTTTTCCAAATTGGCCAATCAGGAACCTTATTTGGAGACATGAAGTTCATATCTGAGCACCGAGAACGTTTTTAGAGTTATATAGTTTCGGAACCAGCTGGCAGCTGCAGGTAGAGTCTTAATGAGAACTCATGCGAGCATTCTCACGTGATCTTTCACTGTTAGTCTACATTCCTTTTAGTCCTAGGTGCATATCTTAGAAAAAACAAACATAAACCGTAGCCCCATTAGATTGAATCTAATTGACCTTTATATGTCCCCGTTTAAGAGAGTCAATAAGAGCCCAAATCACTAGACGCGTCTCAAATACATGTACATGTACTTACAAATGAACCGTCCCGCGAGAAAACCAACAATGTGGACTCGTAAAGTATCGACCCGAATCAGCCTAAGAATGCCGCGCAGGCTTACCCGGACGTACACTTTTCGCCACCTGTGGATTGTCTGTTTTAGGAAGCATTACTCTATACTTCTATCTCCCCGAGACGGAATGTGTCTGCCCGGATTAGTCTGCGCGGACTGTGCCGGCTGATCTGGGTCGATACATTACGCAGAGGCCACACTGTTGGTTTTTTCACGGGACGGCTCAAAACATCAGCCCATTAATCAAACACAGTAGTTAGTGACCTTTAACACTTTCCCATAATTGCAAAACATTTTGAAGCGGTAGCGGTAGCAGCTTACCTTTGCAACAATGTTTTCAACTGCATTAAATAATTCTGCTTTCATTCATTCCTAGAGGTTTTCCATAGAGGTTTTCCATAATTGAGATATTTAGCGTGTGGGAAAGGGTTTAAACGTATTTACTGCACTCTAGGGAAACCATGTAAAAATGAAGATTTTGATTTACGACGGCTTGATCTTTCTTGCATTCTCTTTAACCCTTTCGCTCATACAACCAAATCTACAACAGACGGCTTTTAAAACATATTGGCAAAACAAAATGAACATCTTTTTGAAAGAAAAAAAATTGAAATGAGTTGAAAATATTGTGAGAATACAAAATGTGCACATTATAACCATTTTACCTATTTGCAAAATCTTTTGGAAAGTCAAATTCTGCATATGCATTAAACTTCGTCTGTATATAGGTTAGAGTTAAGCTCGAATTATGATTTTTCCGTAGTGACGGGACATAACAGAAATGATAAAACAATTCCACTATGGAAGTAATCATCGCGACACAAACGATAAACCTATTACAGAGGACTAGATAAGAGGGAATGAACAGGTCTTTCCCCCACAATATTTCTCTCATTACTAAACCAAATCCAATGTTGTGGGTACTCAAAAGAATCGTCTCACTGAGACAATTCTTTTGAGTACCCACAACATAGGGGTTGAATGTCAAACAAGGAGTTTAGAACATGAAGAATGCCCGTTATCTGTCGAGCTCTGCCCTATTAGATAGTATGCTTTTTACTGTCCCAAAATGTTTTCAAATAGTTTCTTCCGTAGAGATATTAAACCTTTCCCACATACAACAAATCTGCAGCAGACGACTTTGAAAACATCTAGGCAAAACTAGAAAACATATCTATAAACGAAAGTATAATGATTGAATAGAGTTAAAAAAAAAAAAAAGTGAGGCAAAAGGAGGAATTGCTCGTTTTGAGCAATTTCTTCTTTTGTCACAATGTATTCAAAATCCGTCTACTGCAGATGTGTCAAAATGCGTCTGCAAGTGGGAAAGGGTTAGACTGTAAATGTTTTTTATGAGGAAATGTTTCAGGGAGCATTTATCCCAGGGAAGACTGTAACTTGTCTACTTTGTTTTAAAACGTCAGAATGCATCTCTGTTTGTATATATATTTGTCAGTACATATGCATTAATGTCAAAGATACTTCTGGAAAGAAATAGAATGACAGACGATGTCTATCAAACCAGTTTGAAAGATTTCTGTGTGGTTAATTTTACTTCAACCCTTACCAATATACAGGAAATCTGCAGCAGACGACATTGAAAGCATCTGAGAAAAACTATGAAAACGTCTGTTAATGTTGCATAAATAAAAAAGAAAAATTATTGAATAGGGTTGTGAACATTGTGTTGTGGCGTATGAAGAAATTGCTTAATATGAGCAATTTCCCCTTTTGCTACAATGTATTTCAAAAGTCGTCTGCTGCAGAGATGTCAGAAAGCGTCTGTAGGTGGGCAAGGATTAAAGGGACTGATACACGATTTAGTGTAACACCTTTCACAATTTATGTGGAAAAGCAGCCAGTTGCTTGGGAAGATTGTTGTGTGGAGTACTGGTGTTAGAAAACCAGGAAATACGTGGGTAGGTGAACTGGCCGCCGTGATATAACTGAGAAATTGATAAAAACGGCGTTAAACCCATAATCAAACAATCAATCAATTCAATGGGAAATGTTTCGAGTTTACTTTTATGAACAATGTAGACCCCTGAACAGCATGTGCATCTACACGTACTGAGCAAGATCAACACTGTTCACGTATTACTTACACACACGTTCATTAGACAATTATATCAACGTGTGTAGATCCTGACAGGACTGGTCAGATGGACACGGGGTGATCTGAGCATACACTATGCAGAAATGCAAGAACTTGAACACATTTCTACACTGACGCGTTCATTTACCTTAGACCGATTGAATTGATTGCATTTGAAAATTGACTAGAATTGTATTATTTGTTGAAATTAACTAACAACTAAAATAAACCTTTCTTTGGACAAATTATCAAAGAAAGGGTAGAAAAAAAGACTAAAAGGCACTCAAAACAGCACAATCAAGCGCAGACGAACCAGATTATATTAACCAGACACAATTTGACGCATCTGTAGCAGACGAATTTTGACAAAAAGGAGAAATTGCTCATACATGTAACTTCTGCCACAATATTTCAACTCTATTCAATAATTATCCTTTTATTTTTAGAGATTGTCGGACCCATAGCTCTAGATAACTGGTATTTTTCATGTTCTAAAATCCTTATTTGACATTTAAACCCTATGTTGTGGGTACCCAAAAGAATCGATTCTTTTGAGTTCCCACAACATATGATTTGGTTGAGTAATTACATAAATATTGTGGGTAAAAGACCAGTTCACCCCTCTTATCCAGTCCTCTGAATTATTGTCCAAACCTTAATGTTTTCGAATTCTTCTGCTGCATATGTTTGATGTATTTGGGTAAGGGTTGCATCCCGCATGCTCATCCCCCACGTGGTATTAACGTCTGTTTTATGGATGTGTCGATAGATGATGAGGGTAGCATGACCTTTTCTGCAATTCAATTATCCCTTTTCAAATTTTAAAAGTCTTCAGACCTATCTGAAAGTCGTCGTAATATATGACATCGACAATCTGGTTAAAACCTGTATATTTCAATTATAAGACTTATTAAGATGTTCCTCTGGATAAACAAGTAAATATATTATTTAGGATTTCCGAATTCTATATTCATTTGTCTTCAGTAGTGATATTGTGTAATCGTTATCATCAGTTACAGTATAAGGATAATAATCTGCCTACGCAACAATTTTAAAGGACAAAACAAAATGCTTTCTTAAATCCCTATTTGAGTTAATGACGAGCAGTGCAGATGTCGATCAAGCTGTACAGGATGATCTGGTAATACACTGGCAGCAACTGTCCTCCTAAGGTTAGTTGACACCGCTCATTTGAGCCGTTCCACGAGAAAACCAACATTGTGAAATCGAGACGGATCAGCCAGCATGCCGCGCAGGCTAACCCGGACAGGAATGTTTCGCCTCCTGTGCATTTTCTGTGTTCAGGAATCATTACTTTACAGTTTATACCTCTATCCCCCTGAGATTGAATGTGTCGGCCCGGATTATCGTGCGCGGAGTGCGCAGGCTGATCTGGATCGAAATATGAGGCAGATTCCATTATGTTTGTTATTGTCATGGAACGGCTCATTTATGTGTTTTGTGTTATTTCAGGGAGTCACCTATCCCGCCTGTCATGGCATATGGAGTCACTGGGCACCGCCTCTTGAGAGATCAAAACTAGCCACCACTTCCTTCTGTGGTACGTAGTACACGTATTGTTGTTGTTGTTGTTGTTGTTGTAATGTTGTTGTTGTTGTTGTTGTTGTTGTTGTTGTTGTTGTTGTTGTTGTTAACCGAACTGGTTGATTATCAGTTCCATAGTCATGTATTGGTGAACCGAGAGCATTTAGCTGTGGCGTACCTATTTATTTTTTTATTTATTTAAATTCAAGGGAATTGCGACCCAAGTAGACCCAAATAAACACGACTTATCTTTGAGTCTTTACCTAATAGTTATACATATCGTGGACTTCATATAAACTGGTTGTAACTTCACCTTTTATTCTGTACTTAGTCTTATCGACCTCATATGAACTTCATACAACACGTTTGTGACTACATATTGTATTCTGTACTTCATCAGGAAAACTTAATTGTTATATATATTATGAACTTCATACAACACGGTTGTGATTACATATTGTATTCTGTACTTCACCAGGAGAACTTAATTGTTATACATATCATGAGCTTCATACAACACGTTTGTAAAAACTACATATTTTATTCTGTACTTCATCGGATGAACTTAATAGTTAAGCATATCATGACCGTTATACAACGCGGTTTTAGTTACACATTGTATTCTGTACTTCATCGGATGAACTTAATAGTTAAGCATATCATGACTTTATACAACGCGGTTTTAACTACATATTGTATTCTGTACTCCATCGGATAAACCAACAAACTATACATATCATGAGCTTCATACAACACAGTTGTAACTACATATTTTATTCTGTACTTCATCGGATGAACTTAATAGTTAAGCATATCATGTCTTTATACAACGCGGTTTTAACTACATATTTTATTCTGTACTCCATCGGATAAACCAACAAATTATACATATCATGAGCTTCATACAACACGTTTGTAAAAGCTACACATTTTATTCTGTACTTCATCGGATGAACTTAATAGTTAAGCATATCATGACTTTATACAACGCGGTTTTAACTATATATTTTATTCTGTACTCCATCGGATAAACCAACAAATTATACATATCATGAGCTTCATACAATACGGTTGTAACTACATATTTTATTCTGTACTTCTTCGGATGAACTTAATAGTTATAAATATCACGAACTTCATACAACACGGTTGTAACGTCATCACAACATAGTGGACTCTGCGTAAAGTATCGACCCGGATCAGCCTAAGCATGCCTCGGTGACTAATCCGGACAGACAATTTTCGCCTCCGGTGGATTTTCTGTTTCAGGAATCATTACTATATACCTCTATCCCCCTGAGATTGAATGTGTCGGCCCTGATAAGCTGATCTGGGTCGATACATTGCATAATAAAAAGAGAGCAATGTAATCTAAAGACGCGGAAGCAGACAACGATGCAAGGATTGATAATTGTATTCGAATTTTCAGAGAACAGTTCCATTTGTTTATTCGTAAGTGTATATCGAATCATAACTTTACCATGTATGGTTAGGTTGCGCATTGCAACGTCCTCATTTAATTCCGTTTCCATAGTAACGAAAGAGAACGTGAATTTCTGGATGTCTCTTGTGCCACTTTAAATTTGATTACGTTGGAATAATACCGCCGTATGCACTAGGATTACGTTATAATCCCCCAACTATTGATATAAACGAGCCCGAATCAAAATGTATGATATGAATGCAGAAATATCAGATCGCCTCTGTGAAACTAGTATTACTCAACGTTATTGACCTGATGTTGACCTTTGTAAACCCTTTCCCTCATACGACAATTCTGCAGCATACGACTTTGAACTTATTTTGTCAAAACATGGAAATTCTCCATCGTTGAATGGATAACCTATGACAAAAAGTGGAAAACTTTGTGGCAAAAGGAGAAATTGCACGTTTTGTGCAATTTCTTCTTTTGTCACTATGTTTTCAAAAAGCCGTCTGCTGCAGAGGCGTCAGAAAGCGTCTATATGAGGGAAAGGGTTAAAGTGATGTATTTAATTACGATGTATATATTGGGTTTTGTCCATCTATATGTTGATTAACTTTAAATGTGATGATTTTAAACTTAATTGTTCACAAATACCAACTTGTACCTTTTCACATGAACGGGCTAATTTAATTTAGACATTGGACAATTCAAATTATTTGTAACTAAATCAGCTACGCCACAAGAAAAACCAACATCTGGAAGTTAAAAATAAACGTAAAACACCCCTCATTGGATCGGTGATTTCCGTATGACGTCGGAACTCACGAACAGAATATAGACTCGGCTCTCTTCGTCTGAAGTCGTAAGAGATTGGTATTGTTCGTGAATTTGTCCGTACTTTCCGGTTGAAATGACCGAAATGCCCACGGACAATACCGACTTAAAAAGACTTTCATTTATAAATCACCGAGTCAATAAGGGATGTGGACTCTGCGTAAAATATCGACCCGGATCTTCTTGAAGTTGTCAGCACCACAGAGCGGGCAAATTACTCAAGCCATCGCTGACATGCCTTTAAGTGGTGTACAGGGAGGTGGGTTCCTTAAACTCCTGAATCTATACGGTTACCGAGTATTTTCTGTACATTTTCATGTCTTTCAATTGACAGTTATTCAACATTTACTGCGAAAATAGTTTTGAACTGCTTATTACTTATGTCCGGGCCCGATTTGGTCCTCAATGACGGTATCCATTTTCGCCTGGTGAATTCTTTCTTATATAATGCATGACCCCCCCCCCCCCCCCCCCCCCCCCCCCCCCCCCCCCCCCACCCCCTGGTCGATTTACATGGGGGGAAAAAAAGGAATTTAGTTGGAGTATTGTTACCTACAAACAACAGCATCCAACATTTAAACATCTAGATGAATAGTTTGTTATTCATTCATTCAATAATGAATATTGCCATATAAGAATCCAGAACACGCTGTAGAGTCAAGATTACGTCAGTTTCCCTGGCAACGCAGAGGATAATGAATGATAGAGTCTCTTGTGACGGTTTAAATTTGATTAAACCTGGAATAATAATTCCAAATGCAATACGATTACATGTTCAATACTGCTACCGGTATTGTAGGAAAAAAAACCTGATTGTAATAGTGTGCAATGTATGGAAGCCGAGCATGGACATTAAAGTAATACTCACAAGTGTAGGTAGATATTACGATTAATTGTTATCCAATGTATGGAAGCCGAGCATAGACATTAAAGTAATACTTGCAAGTGTAGGTAGATACTACGATTAATTGTATCCAGTGTATGGAAGCCACGCAGGGACATTTAAGTAATACTTGCACAGTGTAGGTAGATACTACGATTAATTGTATTCAATGTATGAAAGCCGAGCAGACGACATTAAAGTAATACTTGCAAATGTAGGTAGATACTTCGATTAATTGTATCCAATATATGGAAGCCACGCAGGGACATTCAAGTAATACTTGCACAGTGTAGGTAGATAATACGATTAATTGTATCCAATGTATGGAAGCCTAGCAGGGATATTAAAGAAATGTAATACGATTGCATGATCAATTCCTCTACCAGCATTGTATAAAAGAACTTTAGGTAATTTAAGTTCAATGTATGGAAGCCTAGAGGGAAATTTAAACCCTGTATATTAATTCCAAATTCAATACGATTACCCGTTCAATCCAGACACCGGCATTGTATAAAAACAACCTTGTATGGTGTTTAATGTATGCACACATAGGAGGGGGGTTTAAACGTGATATAATAATTCCAAATGCAATACTATCACACGATCAATCTCGTAACAGGTATTGTAACAAACACAAGCTGTTGGTAATGGTGTTCAATGTATGAAAGTCGTTGGAAATATCCAAATAAATGTTTTATATGAGTCACGTCTATTGAATTGGGTTTTAAAAACGGTCCGTTACTAATGAGGCTACATTTCCAGTTTGTCGTAAGATGCATCTATGATTGAATTACAGGTTGACGGATAGTAAAGGCTTTGTTGGGACTGTGCGAAGGGGCACAAATATAATCAGGATAATACGATCAATCCCGCTACCGGTACCGGCCGGGTCAAATAAATATTTTAAAAATGGTAGTACTGGCTGCCCTCCTTGGCTTTCAGGGTTGCGGGGTTCGCATTACGACTGACTGGCTGATGTCAGGATAAACGGACCAGTTGTACTGGTAACTTACCCAGGAAATGATGTGATATACATGTAACTGAAAAAGTGTTGAAAGCAGCGAAAAAAAGAGCAACCTACAAGAAAAAGCGATCTTCAAATGTTTTGCAATAAATGCCAACTACGATCTTAGTATGATTAGTTTTGTGTTTTAATTGGTAATAATTGAAGCTTCGTGAAATGTCCTGATCGGACTGTGTAGAAGCAAAAGCTGATATGCATCTTCACTAGTTGCAAAGTTCCGAATGTTACTTTTCGTATGACAAGTGCCAAATAGTGTTCAATGGTTGATAGTCATAGTTGGACATTTAAAAAAAAATCCTAATAATTTAAAAAAAAAAAAAAAAAAAAGATTTAACTTAATTCTGAAGATTATAAAGTTTAAAAAAAACTATATTGATACAATCATATATTCATGACATAAAAAAAAGGAATCTGAACTACATTTCCGTGGAAACCCTATTTATCATTTATTAATTTATTATCTAATTGTGTAGGTTCAGGGTATTTAATATTTAGTTTAAAGTTAAACGTCCTCAAGAGTTGATATAAAATATTCTATACCAATCTTGCACGTTTTATGCTGAAAACGAAAATTTATATAAAATATTCTATACCAATCTTGCACGTTTTATGCTGAAAACGAAAGTTTATATAAAATATTCTATACCAACCTTGCACGTTTTATGCTGAAAACGAAAGTTTATATAAAATATTCTATACCAATCTTGCACGTTTTATGCTGAAAACGAAAATTTATATAAAATATTCTATACCAATCTTGCACGTTTTATGCTGAAAACGAAAATTTATATAAAATAGTCTATACCAATCTTGCACGTTTTATGCTGAAAACGAAAGTTTATATAAAATATTCTATACCAACCTTGCACGTTTTATGCTGAAAACGAAAGTTTATATAAAATATTCTATACCAATCTTGCACGTTTTATGCTGAAAACGAAAGTTTATATAAAATATTCTATACCAATCTTGCACGTTTTATGCTGAAAACGAAAGTTTATATAAAATATTCTATACCAATCTTGCACGTTTTATGCTGAAAACGAAAGTTTATATAAAATATTCTATACCAAGCTTGCACGTTTTATGCTGAAAACGAAAGTTTATATAAAATATTCTATACCAATCTTGCACGTTTTATGCTGAAAACGAAAGTTTATATAAAAATGCTTAAAAATAAATTAAAGGGCTTTTTGACACAAAGGGAGGTTATAGCATCAAACTACATTATCTTTATATCGCCCGCTATTCCTAGACTCCTTAACAACTCTATTAAGTGTATCAATTAGAAATTGTTCAATTCTTTTAGCTCACCTGGGCACGACGTGGTCCAGGGCTGGGTATTCTTTATATATGTTTATCACATAAAGCCCTCTATGGGAGTGTCAAAATCCCATTACATAAATATCATATGACACTACTAGTTTGGTTTCCAGTCTTACGCTCAAGTATTTGTGACAACGCGGCAACCAAACTATGAAAATGACGTCACGTCAGCGGGTTGTCGTAATAACGTTAGTCACTTTGGCGCCAAAACCTGCAACTTTCAAGCACATTTTTTTTAAATACGCCTCATAAATCACTTTATATGATAACTAGAATATTTCATTCGTGTTTATTTACTATCACTTTTAATAAACTCGTTAACTAAGCTGAATATGACGCTCGCCAAGGCTCGCGGCATGTCATCTTAGTAAACTCGTTTATTAAAAGTGATAATAAATAAGCACTTATGAAATATCCTCTATTAACAAAGCATTAGAATATTTAAAACTATTTAAGTTCTATTACGACACAATGTTCCTACTGTGTGTTGGGATATCATAAGATTATCAAACATTCATTCCTTATTTTTTCATCTGATGTCAAGTCGTAAAGGGCGTTCTCGTACATCAATAATTTGACGTTGATTGATGTTTGAGGTATTCACGATTTAAATGGTACTTTCATATGAAATAAAGTGCTGCACGCATGTGTAATATGTCATCTCTATAACATGATATATAATTACACTCAAATCAACAATCAAACAATTTAAATAAACATTAAGATCTTATCCATCTTAACCAATAACCATATTTTCTAAAAATGCAATCAAGAAGACCATTTGAACCGTTCCACGAAAAAACCAACATTATGGCCTCTGCGTAATGTATCGACCCAGGCTAATCCGGTCCGACACATTCCGTCTCAGGGGGATAGAGGTATAGAATGATTCCTCAAACAGAAAATCCACAGGAGGCGAAAATTGTTTGTCCGGGTTAGCCTGCACGACATGCTTATGCTGATCCGTGTCGATGCTTTACGCAGAATCCACAATTTTGGTTACTCGCGGGACGGCTCATTTTCTTTTGGTGTATGCCTCGTGCTTTGACATAAGAATGATTAGGATGTATCAAACTTGCGGTTCAAATATATCTTTTATTAATGAGAAGACATGAACTCAAATTAAAAAGACATAAACTCAAATTAAAAAAACATAAAGAGCAAATACAAAAACAACATTTGGGATGAATTCCAAAAATTTGAATTAATTTTTACAAAATGTTATCAGAAGCATCTTTTACCCTTGGAGTATCCGTTAAACTGCGACACGCGAATTATACGGATGTACCAATCTCACAGTTCCGATATTACACTCGTTTAATGAGAAAAACATTAACTAAAATGAAATAAACATACACAGACTAAATGGTGAATTATTTCAAATAAAACTGAGTCAACCTTTCCTTTTTTTCATCAAGAATAACCCATTACTTTTGTATCACCCCGTCATAGTGTGACATAAGGATTATAAGGCGTTATCAATCTTCTAGTTCAGACATTTCAGATTTATTAAATAAGAAAGCATAAGCTTCGTTCAAAACTGACATAACGACATATTCTCACAATATATAGTTTCGCCTGTTTAGTTTGAAGTCACCGCAATGAGATTAGAAATGACACAACAATTTTCGCATTTCACCAATTGCTTGTTTCAGCGACGGTTTCTACTAATTACTATGGTTTGGTTTTTATGATTACATGTTTAGAGCGCGCGATAATAACCATGTCAAACACACCGGAACCGAGGACATCCAATTTCTCCCGAGATGCATTTCGCGCCATTCTTGTCAAACCAAACGATAATTGTAAAATCGTCTGTTTCTACGATGTTGTACTAATCAATCCATTTACTTGAAAAGTTTTGAAGGATTTTCCCCGGAACCCTTCCGTTCGCATACTTCAATTTAAGTCGCCCTCTTAATGAACTCGATAAACTTCGTTCTGAGCTTCATGGTACGTGGTACTTTGTTACGTGGTTCCGGGCCTTTCTACCATCAGTAAATGTTAAAATACAACTATGTAAGAGCTTAAGGAAAGCACTGTTTTCAGTTTTTAATTGTTTCCATAAATGAAGTCGCATTTGGACGCATTTGCAGCAGGCGAATTTTGAAAGGATTCTGAAATAAAATCTCAAAGATTAATTTCTTCATTTACAACTAAATGTTCAACTCTCTGTGATAATTTAAACTTACAATGTGAGAGATTTGTCAATGATTTGTTAATGCAGACGTTTCCAATATCGACGGCTGCAGATGTTTTGTCAGGGGGGGGGGAAGGATTAACAATTCCACTGATTTAAAAAATGTAACAGTTAACCCTTTCCCTCATATAGACGCGCTTTCTGACGCCTCTGCAGCAGATGGCTTTCTGAAAACATAGTTACAAAAGAAGAAATTGCTCAAAACGAGCAATTTCTCCTTTTGCCACAATGTTTTCCACTTTTAGTCATGGGTTATCCATTTAATTATAGAGATTTTCTATTATTTGACAAAATATGTTCAATGACGTCTGCTGCAGAATTGTCATATGAGGAAAAGGGTTAAAAGGGTTAATGCACCTGTCAGAGAGGTTTTTGTGATTTAGTTTAAAAGCATTTATTCATCTTCCTGTCAGCATGGCGGAGAATTCCTAGGAATGAAAACATCTAACTGAGTTTTTAAAAACAAAAACTAGTTCGATTTTTTTTTCTTTCGGTTCTTTTTATCTTAATGCTGCAATGTCGCATATGCTACGTTATAGTTAGTGGATAATAGGGTGTCGGTTATTTGTCAAAGCGCTTCAGTATCATATTCAGTCACAAATAAACGACAACAACAATCCAGAGAAATCTTCAAAAGTTCTACTTGGGCAATGACGTTAACGTTGTGGTTTTGGTATCATGCGTCTCGATTTCGTTACTCCTTTTCTAAAAAATATTTTCAAAAGTGCGTCCACTGTAAACGCGTCAATATCCGCCTGCAGACGGGAAACGGGTTAAAGTAGCATATACGAGAAATTGTCTTGCAAGACAATGAGAGTTGGCGATGAATCAGTAATTAGAATTAACAAGGGAATGGCCCATTAAGCCTGTTTTGCATTGGCGTACTCCGTAGCAAAGGTTAATTAGACATTGTCCAATCTACACACGAAGGACGCGTCCATCAATTCCTTCGAGTATTTAATACATTGAACCCTGATCAAGTTAACCCTTTCCCACATGCAGACGGATCTAAAAGCAGTTGCAGCCGTCGACTTTTTAAAAACACTGTGGCAGAAGGAAAAATTACTTCCATGGAGCAATTTTTCCTTTTGATTAAATATACTTTAATTAATAGGGATTGGTCATTATTTTAATCCAGATACTCAAAAATGTCTGCCGTTCAGTACGGAAAGGGTTAAGTATCAAGGCGATATTGATGTGGCATTGGCATGTACGTTAAAGGAGAGATACATGTATTGCATTGTTTTTTCAGTATTTCGTTGGTATGTAACACTGTCCGAACCAAAATATCATTTGCCGAAAAACATTTTTGTTCACCTAAAAGAAAATGTATTTAAACCTGGTGAAGCCTACTCCGGCAAAGCTCTAGATACGGAGCGTTTTGCATGTTCTAAAATCCTTATTTTATCCGCTAACCATATGTTGTAGGTACTCAAAAGAATCGTCTCAATGAGACGATTCTTTTGAGTACCTACAACATAGGGTTTGGTTGGATAATAAGAGAGATAGTGTGGGGGAAAAGAGCGGTAAACCCCTCCTTATCTGGACCTCTGCGGTCTAATATTTACGCACGGGCACAATCAAGAAACAAGGAAATGGTTGAGTTTCTAGCATGACGAGGCCGTTATAGTTCCATATGGACTAATCCTTTATTATGTATGCAAGTCTCGCTTCTATCTGATCATCTTATTTCTCAAATGACACCGCTGTCGCGTAATGAGAAAATGAGTTTTCTATTACAGAGATAAGACGTATTTTACGAATATAGTTATGATATGTTCGACCTTCAAGTAATTGCCTTTAAATCTTGGAATGGTTTTTTTATTATTATTTACTACCTGAATTTATGTCGATACTTTCTTAGTAACAACAGAAAAAGTAAGACAGGTCCAATATTGTGTTTCTACTCATTAAGCCACACATTGTTTATTCCTGGGAGCTCGACCGGTGACGGATCGTCCAAAAGTCTGAGCCCGCTCTCCAGATATTCGAGCTTGGGTCTTTTGGATCACGAGATCAAACGTTCTACCTCGGTCTCCCGAGAGATGTTTCGATTAGTTTATTTCATGTATAAGAACACCTTATGACAAACTTGCCTTTTCGTTTCGGACAAGATTGGTCTTTTTTTTTTTTTTATAATAAATCCAGTTTGCATCTCGTGTCTTGCTTGAATACAAGCATGTTTATAGATATGTAGTTAGGTACATCTAAACAAGCGTGTATATGTGATGAATTGTATATACCATTATTTTGTTGTATTATTTTGTATGTTTCACTGTTGTATGCTTTATTAACCACAAGGGTCTCTGACCTTCTAGTGATATTTTGAATAAAACTTGAAAAAAAACTTGAAAACTTGTAATGCAAGTGGTAACCCCTTTTCCAGAGACAAGCCATTCATCATAGTGTCGGGCTAACAGGAAAGCACTCTCGTGTGTTCATAATCACGTGTTAGCCCTTGTATACATTTTGGATAGTATGCATGTGTAAGCATAAACAACACGAGTACCTGTCAACTAGTGGCATCAAGCTGTGCAATATACTTTCCCCTTATATTTTATGTATAACTTTATTATCACCTGTGGAAATAAAAAAACCTTTATAAAGATACAAACATTTTTAGTGTCGGATAATTTAAACCGGGAGAAACAGGTTCGATCCACTATCGAAGCGGTCATGGTGGTGTGTCCTTTGTCGAGACACGTTAGAGCAGACGAGTTTTAAAAACAAACAATTGCTTACATTATAAGCATGTTTTCTTTTGTCACAAGTATGTCAACACTATTTGATACTTATACATGTATCATTTTATAGCGAGTTTCCGTCGTTTAAACAAAATGTTATTCACATGAACTTTACATATCCATTTACAAGTTAATTACGCATACTATTGATTTATCAGCATGGATAAGAAAACAAGTTGCTTAAAACTTATATGAATTATTCTCCATGCAATACAAAATATTCTCACTTTGATATTACCAATTTACATGTATTTGATTAGTTGTTATCAAAGTCTTCTGCAGCAGACGAACGTTGAGATGGGTAATCCAAGTAGAACTACGTGTTTCTGCGTTCGTAAGGAAACATAAAAAATGAGCCATCCCGCGAGAAAACCATCATTATGGCATCTGCGTAATGTATCTACCAGATCAGCCTGCGCTGTCCGCGTAGACTGATCCGGGCCGATACATTCCGTCTCAGGGGGTAGAGGTATAGAGTACTGATTCCTGAAACAGAAAATCCACAGGAGGCGAAAAGTGTCTATCCGGGTAAGCCTCTACGCAGAGTCCACAATGTTGGTTTTCTCGCGGGACGGCTCAAATAAGAAACCAAACATCAAAATTCCAATACTGAATGAATAACAATTCATTATTTCGCACATGCCAATTCCACAAGGAGTAATTTGTTTATTTTCAATTTGTTCATTAATTGTGTTGACAAGTTTTAGATTAGAAGAAAATAGATTGTTGAATATGATTTAAAGTGATAATATGGACATGTAATAACCCTGTAATAACATAAATAATATAAATTCAGCGTGATTCATGATGTGTTGCATGTTTAGGTTTGTTCAAAGAATAGTTTTTGACGCGGCTGTTGTTTGATTATTTGGTGTTTAACGCCGCTTTTAACAAGTTGATGTGTTATATCACGGCGTTTCCTGAATAAGTTACCGGTACTGCTGGTCCATTTATCCTGACACCAGCTAGTCAGTCGTAATGTTTACCCACAACCCTGAGCGCCAAGGAGGGAAGCCATTACTTCCATGTTTGAAGTCTTTTGTATGACCTGGTCGGGGATCGCACCCGAAGCGGAAGCGCTTCCACTACACCACCGAGGCGTAGGGATTTTGATTGATTGGGGTTTAACGCTTTCCCTCATACGACAATTCTACAGCAGACGACTTTAAACATATTTTGTCAAAACATAGAACATCTCTATAATTGAATGGATAACCTATGACGAAAAGTTGAAAACATTGTGGCAAAAGGAGAAATTGCTCGTTTTGAGCGATTTCTTCTTTTGTCACTATGTTTTCAAAAAGCTGTCTGCTGCAGAGGCGTCAGAAAGCGTCTATATGAGGGAAAGAGTTAACGTCGTTTTTAACATTTTCTCAGTCATATCACGGCGGCCAGTTCACCTACTCATATGTTTCCTGGTTTTCTCACACCAGTACTCCACACAACAATCTTCCCAAGCAACTTTTCCACATATGCTTAGCCCATTGATGGAAGACGAATGACGCATGTCGCATTGACTTTTGTCAAACGTTGGAAAGAAAGTTGGCCGTTCGCATAACACCGAAGTTCTACTTTCTAAATCATGCGTCTAGATTTCTATTGCTTTCTTAACCCATGTTTGAATGACTCCAAAATTACCTGATTATCAAACGGATTAACCCTTTCCAACAAATCTGCAGCAGACGACTTTGAACATGTGTTGTATAAAAATGGAAAACCTCTATAATTGAATGGATAACCTATGACTAAAAGTGGAAAATATCGTGGCAAAAGGAGAAATTGCTCGATTTGAATAATTTCTTCCTTTGTCACTATGTTTTCAAAAGGCCGTCTTTTGCAAAGGCGTCAGAAAGCGTCTATATGAGGGAAAGGGTTAATGTTATTGTTTCGTGCTGCACATTAATAAACTTGTAGCATAGACATAGTCGGGCGTCTGTTCTCGATGAGTTTAGTTTTCTTTTAATTTAAATGCAATACATATGACATATTCTCTATTATGTTTGGCGAACTGGGAGTTTTGTTAACACACATTATCGGATTCAATTATACATTTTTCAAAATGAAAACCAATTATCAGAAAACGAATATTACTGAATCGTTGACCTTTAGCAGGAAAGAGTCCTCTGGGACCAATTCCACCAACTTTACTTAGCGCTAAGTAATACTTAAATACTCAAATAATTCATCATGTTTGTTTCCTTAGAAAATATGCCAAAATATTTCAATTCTTATCAAGTATTGTTAGTCAAGGTATAGGACAATCTCATTAAAATCATCTCCTATTAATGGTTACATTTGGTCAGATCGTGTACTTTAGTCAGATTGGGTATAGGATTTTGACACCTGGAAATTCCTATTAAAGTGTTAAATCAGAGAACTTGAATTTGTGGATTTACATTGGAATTCAGCAGGCATTGTTTTGTAACTTGTCATTTTATGAACTCCCATTTCTATTTCCAGGGTCCTACGCTGGCGCCGTGATTGGTATGCCGATATCGGGTATCCTAACAAAGAACTTTGGATGGCAGTCGGGTTTCTATTGTTTTGGTAAGTTGGTTTATACTGTTACTTTAGAAAGGAAAAAGTCACGCTAGGCAAAGTTTAAACTTATTTATTTTACAACGATTGCGAAGCAAGCTTTTCAGCTTATATCAATCGCGCTGGATGTCTGCTTCCCGGAGACTTAACTAGTACTCGCGCCGTTTGTGTGGAAGAATCCAAAGTCTGAACCCGCCCATTACTGGAGTCGAACCAGGGACCTTTGGTACGATAGTTGATTAGAGCCGCATGCTGCGATCTGGGGTCATATTGCATCACCATGTTGCTATCTTTACGCACATACATGGCATATTCTTGTTGTACTTACATACTCGTGCACAGTCATACTCAGTCATACTATGTCATACTCATTCACGACGAAAATCGTTGGTGTGAAGCCTTCGCTGAACTAAATCAACCCCACCCACACTTTAGGTATTCGAAGGTACGAATTTACCAATATATGCACATAAATGATGCAGAAATGAGCCGTCCCACGAGAAAAGCAACATTGTGGACTCTGCGTAAAGTATCGACCCGGATCAGCCTAATCATGCCGCGCAGGCTAACCCGGATAGACACTTTTCGCCTCCTGTGGATTTTCTGTTTCAGGAATCACTACTCTATACATCTTTCCCCCTAAGACGGAATGTGTCGGCCGGATCAGTCTGCGCGGACAGCGCAGGCTGATCTGGTCGATACATTACGCAGATGATATGAGCCGTACCGCGAGAAAACCAACATTGTGGACTCTGCGTAAAGTATCGACCCGGATCAGCCTAAGCATGCCGTTCAGACATACCCGGACAGAAACTTTTCGCCTCCTGTGGATTTTCTGTTTCAGGAATCTCAACTCTCCCCCTGCAACGGAATGTATCGGCCCGGGTTAGCCTATGTGGACTGCGCAGTCTAATCTGTGTCGATATATTACGCAGATTCCATAATGTTGGTTTTCTCGTGGAACGGCTCAAATGCCGAAATTGAAAGCAAATCAGATCAAAATAGCTCTCTGGCACCCCTCCTGACATCTCATAATTTCAGCGATAGTATAGGGGAAGAGCTACTTAAACATTTCAAAAGGAATTTTTTAGCCGACTACGACCCGGAACTGATTCCGTTTTGGAGTGACACCTAGGTCTCAGTGAACGTAATGCTGTTATTGTGTGACTGTGTAGACTATTTCTCCTGAAGTATTTAAAATGATTTCTTTAGAGACTTGAGAATTAACTCGGAATAACGTCACATTAGAATATATTTATACATCTATATAGGGGGTTTCCGAATCTGCTGATTTCATAAATATGTAAAGAAATTTAAATCATAGTATGCGAGCAAAATAAAGATATAAATGGAGTAAATAAACGTTGAAAAGGTTCAACAAAGCAACGCCAAGGGATTACACCTGCATGACAGACCCGAGAGTTTTTTATCTCAAAGTTCAGGAACTTAAAACAATAATCTCATCGGTGACTATCCTTTATGTGACTTTGATGGATTAAAAGAAAGACATAAACTATCTTCCGTTCCACATAGTCTTCTGAACAAATTACAATGTGTCTGTTTGCTTGAGTGGCGTCGTTTTACGCTGCTTCCAACAGTTATTCAGTAACATCACGTTTCTTGGATGAATAACCAGTACTGCTGGTATAAACTTATCCTGACACCAGAGCATCAGGCTTTGTTATTCGCGCAACCATGATTGCCAGGGCGCCATATCTATAACTTTGAGGTAATTGTGACCCGACCGGAGATCGAGCCCTGGTCCTATCGAAGTCGAGGCAGACGCTGTAACCAGTACACAACCATATGAGCCGTCCCGCGAGAAAACCAACATTATGGCATCTGCGTAATGTATCGACCCAGATCAGCCTGTGCAGTCCGCGCAGACTGATCTGGGCCGACACATTCCGTATCAGGGGGATAGAGGTATAGATTAATGATTTTTGAAACAGAAAACCCACAGGAGGCGAAAATTGTCTATCCGGGTATGCTTATGCTGATCCGTATCGATACTTTACGCAGAGACCATAATGCTGTTTTTCTCACGAGACTGATCATATCCAGAACGTTAACTTCACCGTTTTCCCTCTGCAAGCTATTTTAAACAACATTATCGTTTAGCCCTATTACACTTATTTAAATCACATGTGCGAACATCCGTGCAGTCTTATCTTGGTCAATATCGTTCGCTTCTCGTGTATCTTTATGTAGCCAAGTCTACTACATTAAGTTGTTAGAACGTATTAAAAAGCCTTGGTGACGCGATCAGTCGAATGAATTCAGCGGAATAAGCAGTTTATTTAATTTATAAATTAATTCTTAAAATGCTCACCATCTAACTCTGCTTATTGGTGTGTCTGAATACTCTCAATCCTGCTTTGTGTATGTTAGCTACCTACATACAAGACACTTTGAATTCTGCCATACGCGGATATATAAGGAAGATAAAAATCATCGCGTGTTAACCCTTTCTCTCATACGACAATTCTGCAGCAGACGACTTTGGACGTATTTTGTCAAAACAAAGAAAATCTCTATAATTGAATGGATAACCTATGACAAAAAGTGGAATACATTGTGGCAAAAAGAGAAATTGCACGTTTTGTGCAATTTCTTCTTTTGTCACTATGTTTTCAAAAAAGCCGTCTGCTGCAGAGGCGTCAGAAAGCGTCTATATGAGGGAAAGGGTTAAGAACTGGTATAAGGGGTTAAATACGCTAATGTGATATAACACAGGGTCTCGCTTTACCGAAAATTGTTTCTCATGTTAATGTCTAACCGGACAACTCGCTATCTCAATCTATTTACTTGATAGAAACCAAACACACTTTTCTGTTTTACGCTTTGACATGTGAGCCGGTCCGCGAGAAAATCAACGTTGACGTAAAGTATCGTCCCGGATCAGCCTTTAACATAACGCGCAGACTTACCCGGACAGACACTGTTTGCCTCCTGTGACTTCCTGTTTCAGGACTCGTTACTCTAACATCTATCCCCCTGAGACGGAATGTGTCGGCCTGGATTAGACTGCGCGGACTGCGCAGGCTGATCTGGTTCGATACATTACGCAGAGTCCATAGTATTGTTTTCTCGTGGAACGGCTCATGTATGTACTATTCCTGAATAATTCGGGGAGTCTTAATACATGTTGAATGATGGAGCATACATTAAGCGTGTCTGGTGGTTTACGTTGGGTCGAATAACATCTTCTGTTTGCTCGTTGTCGTTAAATGAGTTGGTTCTAATTTTAGTTATAGTCAGTTTATTTATTAAATAGAGTTGAAAACCTAAAGCATGTTCTCTTTGTCACAAATGGGCGTCCAAAAGACTCTGATTGCGGGTGATATCGACAAGATTTCAGTAAAACTAGTTGTTTTTCTTAAATCATCGATCAAATTGCACTAGAACCACAAACTTAGAGTGTTCGTAGTTTTATTTAGAAATTCGGAATTATTATTCTCTTTGATAACATTTATACTTTATATTATATATTATATATTTATCCCCTGCACTCAAAATGGCAAGACACGAAACACTCGTGAGTGCTCGAGGTTTATATAAAGATACTGGGAATATATATATAAATGTTAGAGTTCAAAACATTTAATGTATTTTTCCAACATTTCCGCGGTTTTGTGTTGGGCATGCCCAACTTTATCCTACCTGGGATGTGGTTGTGCTCGTGTGACACTTTACCCCGGAAACGTTGCCTAACCGGACTATATTTTGTCTCAAGAAAAAAACAGATATAAACAATTTATAAAAAGTCGTATTTAGAGACAAAATAAAAATGTTTATAATTATTAAAAGGGATGGCCGTATATAAGTTGTGAGACCCGATTGCCTATAACATGAATATTTGTATATCTAAAGTTTATTCTGTATGTATATTTTTTTGGGCAATAAATATGTTTAAAGTAACGATACTGGGAATACGAACATAACATTTGCGAAGGTACCGTACCATATACCTACTGATTTGTGAGATCAGTGGTCCGACTATATGTTTTTCGGTTCGTGGTCAGTATATTTTCATGAAACGATTACTCAAATGTAAATGGTGTTTTTTATTATTAGGTTACCCTTTTCCAACATACAGACTCTTTCCGACGCATCTGCAGTAGATGAATTTTTAAAACACTGTGACAAAACGAAAAAATTACTCACAACTCTTTCACATTTCAGTCACGATGCTTCAAACTTCGTCTGCTGAAGATGTGCTGTATGTGGGAACGGATTTAAACAAACCGTTATCACTTACTACAATAATGGTTGTACGTATATTGTGTATTTGTAGGTGCTATGGGTATCATATGGGCGGTCGCATGGTGGTTCCTTGCGTTCGACAAGCCAAGTAAACATCCCCACATCTCGGAACATGAACGTATTTACATCGAGACATCCATTGGAGAGAACACGTCGGTACTTAATACGGTTAGTAGTCAGTTTATATATATACGAGGGGCGTTCAAAAAGTAACGATACCGATTTTGTTAATTTTAGACAGTACAACGCAAGATACAAAACAAATAATATTGAACACCCTTTAATTGCAATATATTGCATATACTCTGGAAACGTATCTTGGCGAATACTGAATCATTTCTTAATCATCGCACGTTAAAGTATGTGGGTGAATCCCGGTCACCGCAAGTATTGCAGCGTCACGATGTCGCAATACATGTTAAAGTTATTAGTCGGTGTGCACTGTTTCAAATGTTCATAATTTATGGAGAACCAATTTTTTATCGCTTCCCACACTTGTTGGAGACATCCCAAAATTATTCAAAGTCTAGTGGGTACAGTCTTGTTGAACTGCATAAACAAGTAAAAGATGATATCCATACTATCGCGCTATAATATCAACTGGTCGACTTGGGACGATTTTAACAGAGGTCATTTGCTAGTGTCGAGTTGACAAGTCGATGGCAGAAATAGGATTCCGTATTTTTGCTATGCTTTTTTTTTATGTAGTTTTTTTATATAGATTTTTTTATGTAGAGGATAAATATGGAATTTTTGTTTTATCAATTTTAATCTTCATACAGGATATGAAAAAGACGCCCTGGTTGAAGTTCGCTATGTCAACGCCTGTTTACGCAATCATGGTGGCCAATTTCTGCCGAAGCTGGACATTCTACCTTCTTATTATAGAACAACCTAGTTATTTCAATGAAGTGTTCAACTTTAATCTGTCCAAGGTTGGTATATTATCGATATGAAATACATCGTGTCCACTTTGGAAATATATGCAACGAGATAGTTAATTCTTACTTAACCCTTTCTCATCTGCAGACGTTTTGACACTTTTGAAAACAAGGTGGAAAAAGGAGATATTGTGGAGCATTTATCTCCTTTTGCCACAATGTTTTCAACTCTATCCAATGTCTTAATAATTTCATTTAAAGATTGTTTTCAATATTTTTGTCAAGATGATTTCTAATTCGTCTGCTAGAGAAGTGTTGTATGCGGGACAAAAGAGATAAATAAACCATAGTCGAAAGTTCATGGATTACTTCAGAGCTTAACAACGACTTTTGAAAACATTGTGGCGAAAGGAAAAACGGTTCACCATCGGATCAATTTCTCCTTTTGAAACACAATTTTGAACCCTTTTAACTTATTATATATTATTCATAAATATATAGTTTTCATATTTTTGCCTGGATTTGTTCAAAACAAAAGTCGCCTGTATATGGGAAAGGGTTTTAAGAATATTTTAAGCCGCATCAGCTGATTTGCGGTCTAATTACAATACCATTTTGGCATCACAAGAATATTGATATGCATAATTATCGTGTGGCAACACTTCTAATGTTTCGTCAACAATTACATGTAGGAATATACCTTAAGATTACGGACAGTGAAGGCTATCGTTGTTGTAAGGTTTCGTCAAAAATTACAGCCAGGAATATACCTTAATATAACGGACAGTGAAGGCTGTCGGTCGCAACATTGAAAGAATGCAATCCAACTATGATGTATGATGCGACTCGGAGAAAAGATGAGGTTGTATTGGCCTATTACATGATTATCCCAGTATGATTGAAAAACTCACTGACTTCTCAAGATCTTCTATTCTGCACGCCAAATGGCTATATATCCGAGTGCGGGGGTAAACAACGTCAACAAACGAACGAACGAGATCTTCTCTGGTTACAACATGTATATGGTTATACTTTCGTAAAACATAGGCTTTGATGTTTTTCTAAAGAAAAAAAGTAACACAAATATGCCTGTCAGGAAAAAAGCTCACGGAATGGAATTTAGCCGTTCCACGAGAAAAACCAACAGGATGGACTTTGCAGCATGCTTAGGCTGATCCGGGTCGATACTTTACGCGGAGTCCACAATGTTGGTTTTATCGCGGAACGGCTCAATTTATCTTTTACCGGGTTTCTTTCGTCTTTCGCAAATAAATCAATAATCCCCGTACAGGTCGTATAAAGTCGGTCGGTATTGGGTATTATTTACCACCCTGTCCCACTCCTGTCCACCTACGCTTCCTTTAACCGACCTATAATTAAATATATCTAACCCGCTCTATAACCTTTTAGTGTCTAAGAAGTGTCACTTGCGTCATTTCATCCGTTCCCTCCTATAATACGCTTTCTGACGACTCTGCAGCAGTCGACTTTTGAAAACATTGTGACAAAAGAAAAAATTGCTATTAATGAGCAATTTCTCCTTTTACCTCAATGTTTTCAACTGTATTCAACATCTGTTCTTTCATTTTTAGAGGGTTTTCATAATTTGTACCGAGATGCATTCAAAGTCGTCTGCTGCATATGTGTTGTAAGTGGGAAAAGGTTATATTTTTGGTACAGAAATAAGACAAAGGAAAAGATGTCTCTATGACCTGAAGGGCGTCTGGCTTTTTCTGGTCCGCTCGAATCTACGGTTTGGCATCAATTATTATTACATTGGTACGCAACTAGTGGGTAACAAATGTATACCAAAGATCTTAGGCACATGCTATGCTTGCAGGAATTACATGTTCGTGAAATTCCCATTGAACTTTCAAGTAACCCACGGATTATTGAAATATATGTGAGTCGGGGTTTTAATTTGCTCACACAAAGGTAAAATAATCCCATATTGCAAGAAACAACTAGTATACATTGTGTATTATACGAACAGTTGTGTCTAAAGCGGCATCCCATACTGCAGGGAACAACTATTATACAAAGTATATGATACGAACAGTTTTGTTTTACGCGGCGTCCCACACTGCAGGAAACAACTATTATACAAAGTGTATAATACGAACAGTTTTGTTTTACGCGGCGTCCCACACTGCAGGAAACAACTATTATACAAAGTGTATAATACGAACAGTTTTGTTTTACGCGGCGTCCCACACTGCAGGAAACAACTGTTCTACACCGTGTAGTAAAATAACAGTTTTGTCTTACGCGGCATCCCATACTGCAGAAAACAAATGTGTTCTAAGAACGCCACCCTGTAGTATCCCGTTTCAATTTCACTAGAGTGAAACAGACATGAATGACAGATATACCGAGGTTATTGTGTTTATGTGTCTTTATTTCGCAACGTGACTGGTTGCATTCGTGTTTAATTTGATGGTACTCTTGATTTATGATATTCCAACTCTCGCGAGAATCGTCTTGTTTAAACCCACGTTGTTTTTTTTATTAAGGAGATATTTATATTAGATCCTATGTATAAATCAATTGCACACGCCTACACTGTATGGTGCATATGCATATAAATTGGGTCGTTTCTAACTGAGAATACATTTTTTTCCCATTTATTTATTCATTTCTTTCTTTTATTTTTTATTTATTTATTTATTTATTTATCTATTTTGCTTGAGCATTGATATCTTATTATTAATTTATTTATGTATTTATTTATTTATTTATTTGCCTGAGCATTGATATCTTACTTGCATTGAAGTGTCTGATGAAAATTAACATGTTAAGAGTAAAGAGTATAAGGATGAGTAATACTAGAAACTATAGTACTTGTACTTCTGGAAGACCAACTTATAAATAACTGTTAAAGTTATAAAAAGGCGCCCTTTTTCCGGAAATAGCTTGCGGCCAGTGAATATTTAGATAAGCATGCGTGTCCACGAAGTCTGATCAGGAATTTGACCTGGTATCAATCTGGTCATGCAAGCAATGGTTTAGCAAGCAGTCATGTTCCGTACTTACAAACCATACTTAAGTAAATTCTAAGTGAGCAGTAAATTCTACATGTTTGAAGTAGCCAAAAGTATGGTTACTTTGTTAACCTATTCCAACATACAACAACAAAATCTGCATCAGACGACGTTTGACATTTAGTCAAAATTATCGAAACTCTTTTTAAACGAACGAACGAACGAACGAACGAACGAACAATTCATTAATAAAGTTTAAAACATTGTGTCAAAATGAGACATTCCTAATCATGAGTAATTTCTCCGTTTTGCAATAATGTTTTCAAAAATATTATGCTGCAAAGGCGTCAGAAAACGTCTGTATGTGGGGAAATATTAATTAAGATTTTTAATTAGAATCGGTTTTAAAATGATTGATGACTTCGAGCACTGATCTCAATTGCCATTAAATTACAACAACAACAAACTAAAATTGTTTTTACATGGTGTGTCTCTATTGTGGCTATTCCTATCTGTTTCAGAGCGGAATCCTGTCTGCACTGCCTCATTTGATAATGGCGATAATCGTCCCCATAGGAGGATTTTTGGCGGACTACTTACGTAGGAGGGGGATATTATCAACCACTGTAGTCAGGAAAGTCTTCAACTGTGGAGGTAGGTGTTGAATAGTAATCCCAGTCACTCTTACCGGTCATTGAATGTTTTCAGATTTCTCGAACACCGGGGCGTTATGTGTTAACCCAATCTCATTAACTCTTTAAGCGCCGAATTGTTTAAGGTAGACTCTTCCATGTTCAAAATCGGGCGATTCCATTTCTCATGTAATAAAAGTTTAGTACTATGTTGATGAATAAAAGCCAAACAATGCTGATTTCAGGTGAGACAGCTCGTTACGAGCTGACTCACCTGAATCTGTATTGTTTGCAAAAACGTCAATATTGCCTTTGGCGCTGAAAGAGTTAAAATCAGACAAAACTACGTCGCTGTACGTATATTGGATCTGACTACCCCGTATAAAAGGTCGTCTCGAATTGACCTTAAATACACATGAGCACGTGCTCTATTTGGTAAGCGACAATTTGATAGCCTCATGCAAAGGTCAATCTGAGACGACCTGTATAGGATAGTCGTCAGATCTATATATGAGCTAGCGAAGTTTAGGTCTGGTTTTCATGAATATGGTGTTAGATACACTAAATGTCTGATCATAAACAATCAACGCTTACATATCTTTTAGATAACTGTTTAGATATTTATAATGTGTCGGTGTGTAAATTGTTGTACGCCTCTTTCAGCAAGTGTTCAGTTATAGCACGGTGTTTCTTGGTTGAGTTACCAGAACAGCTGGTCCATTAATTGTATCCTGAGTGCCAAGGAAGGAGAGTCATAACTACCTTGTGTTGAAGTACTTGTTATGACCATGCCGGGCTGGAATTATGTGTTATACCTACTGAGTATTGCTGTGAACATAAACTATCAACGTTTAGACAGGCTAACGCATATTTATACTCTCAACTCAACTCAACTCAAATAATTTTATTAGGCAAGTCGGCACTAAATGTGCCATTGGCCATACAAAATACATACAAAATGGTTGAACATGCAAAAAACATGACTATAAAATATCTTCACATGCATAACAAAACTAATCATATATACATTTTACAAGGTGTTTCTGTGTTTATGATTCAAATAGCAGGTATCGATATAAGATCCTTCCTCCTATTTGAAGCTTCATTGATAAATCTAGCAAGACTACTTTGTAAATTTCTAGTTTTAGTTGACATTAATCACGAAAAATTAAACAATGTTGGAACAGACGGTTTAAAATACTTTGTTCTTGTATCTCTTAATGCTAGATAACGAGTCTTATTCCAACTTAACTTCTCTTATGACTCAACAAACCGTTATGTTGTGGCTACTCAAAAGCATCGTCCCACTGAGACGATGACTTTAAGTACCTACAACATAGGGTTTGAGAGTTGAATAAGGGAGGGCTTTGGAACTTGAAATACGCACCTTTATCTAGAGCTCTGCAAAGTTGTGTGAGTGTTTAACCCTTTCATACATACCCCACAAATGCAGCAGATGACTTTGAACACATCTTAGCAAACACACGAACAATCTCTGTATATGAAGGTTTACTTACTGTCAAAAGTTGAAAGCATTTTGGCAAAAGGAGAAATTGCTCGTTTTGAGCAATTTCTTCTTTTGTCACAATGTTTTCAAATGTCGTCGTCTGCTGCAAACGCGTCAGAAAGCTTCTTATAGTCGGGAAAGGGTTAATTAGTACTAACAATGACCCGAGATACTACCGTGTTAGGTGAACCGGAAGTCGCCCATGTTCACGTACTAGTCATAACATGTGTGAGCGGTCTCTGTACGGCATTTGCGACCAATGTAGAGCAAGATATGGCCGCTCATCCGCGCGGTCTGACCTGTGAATGCACTGTTCACGCAATGAAGCATATCAGGTTTAAAGAAACTTCTGTAAAGAAGTATATAAAACTTGGTGTGATGCATACGATAGAACTTGTAGGGAAGGGAAGGGTCCAATTTTCTCCTCGAGAAACACTGCCTCTGATCTTAGTTAACCTTTCTCGTACTGAATTCTTGCATTATTTATTACCACTGTGTCCAATTCCACCAACCTTACTTAGCGCAAAGTAATACTTAAAAAACTTAAAGGCATATTTCATCATTTTTGTTTCTCTTATAAAAATGCCTAAAAATGTCATTTCTTAACAAGTCTTGTTAGTCAGCAAGGTAACTATTTATGTCAACTTAGTCATTTACTTAAATACATTCCACCCTTCATGTTTTCCAAAATAGTAGGAAAACTAAAATGATAAATTATGCTTTTAAGTATTACTTAACGCTTAGTAAGGTTGGTGGAAATTGCAACCATACATGAGTATTACATGTTATGTATGGATATATCTTGGCAGCTGAACACTGTTCAAAACATTGCAGAGAAAGAAAAAAATGCTCAGAATGTTTTCAAGTCTATTATATAATTATACTAGATGTTTTCAATGTTTTCTGCTGTAGGTTTGTTGTATGTGGGAAAGGGTTTATACATCGCTAATTCGAAGCACATAACAAACTATATTTCGGACATTTGATAAAATGTTCTCTTACTGTAGGCAATTCGCATCAATGTAGTTTGTTAAGCAATTGTTTTCTTTAAAATAGGGTTCAAGTTGTTCCCACTTTCAGTTGGCTGGGAGAAAAACTTACATGCCAAGTTACCATAGCAACCGACGTTGAAAAACTATAGATATTCAAAAGCAAAGTCCTTGGAGGACAATGTAAAACTACTGGAATAATTGGATTTATGTTTTGTTACATTTTAAGCGTGATATATCGGTCTATAAAGAAACGTTTTATATTTGATAAGGCTAAAAACCGTAACTGTTTTACGGCACATTGCAAGGCTTTGTTATTACAGTTAAAATTAAAATTCGTATTTTTTGTTCAAGGTTAATCTCCTCGCCATAACGTCTTTATAGGCGTTAAATCATTTCTCTTGGCAAACGATGTAAATTTAGGTGCCATTGCTCGTTCTGAGCAATGGCACCTAAATTTGCATTGTTTACAACGAGGTCAAAATTGCCCCTAAACCAGGGTTTTCAAAATAGGCTTTTAGTTATAACCGTTTCACGCCAAGCCCTCGATTTCTACACCTAATCGCAAATCAGTCTTGCCAAACAAAACTATGAAATTATTCTCTACGTTTAATCTTTGTGGTCAGATCAAATTTCATTCTCCAAATCTTATTTGGAGCATGGAGTTCATATCTGAACAAAGAGAAAATTGTCACAGAGTTTTATAATTTCGGGCCCTAGTTGACCGTCCAGGAATGAGCCATCAATAGTTATTAACATAACATAACATATCATAACATAACATAACATAACATAACATATCATAACATATCATAACATAACATAACATATCATATCATAACATATCATAACATAACATAACATAACATAACATATCATAACATAACATAACATAACATATCATATATTAACATAACATAACATAACATAACATAACATATCATAACATAACATAAGCTGTATTACTCAAACCGACAGATACATGAGTGTTATTACAAAAGTATTATATTAACTATTTCAACGTGCCATAGTATGATTAACTAAACTGAATAGAGAAAGAGAATATTGACGCTATTACTTACTATTGAGACTCGATTAAGACAGCGTAAACTGTGGAAATCATCATTTGATAAAACTCGCTGTTCTAACATTTTCCCAAATATTTACACGTACTGACGCCTCCGCAGCAAACGACTTTTTCAAACATTGTAACAAAAAAGGAGAAATTGCTCATGATGAGCAATTCCTCCGTTTACCACAATGTGTTGAACTCTATCCATAAGTTATACATTGATTTAAAGATGTTTCCATAATTTTGCGTAGATGTTTTTAACCCTTTCCCACATATAGACGCTTTCTGACACGTCTGCAGCAGACGACATTTGAAAACTTTGTGACATAAGGAGAAATATATATATAAACGAGCAATTTCTCCTTTTGACACAAAGTTTCCAACTCTAGTCAATAAATATGTATTCATTTAGGAAGATTATACATATTATTGTTTAGATGTTTTCAAAGTCGTCTGCTGCACATTTTCTGTATGTGGGAAAGGGTTAAACAGGTCTGCTGCAGATTGTTTGTACGTGGCAAAGGGTTATTCACTGAATCTTTCAGGATGTGTTATTCAAACACACTCCACTGAAAATTAAATCATCTGCTAATTTTTCATTTTCATTTTCACAGGGTTCGGCATGGAAGCCATTTTCTTACTAGGAGTTGGTTTCACCCGTGACACGACAACGGCCATTGTGTGTCTTACCCTCGCTGTCGGGTTTAGTGGATTTGCTATTTCCGGTAAGTAAAACTTCACTCTTCCCAACATGCAAGTGGATTTCGACAGTTCTGCAATTTATTTTCAACAATGCAAAAAGCAGCATCTGTACAAATGATACCCTGATATAATCTAATTTGTATTGTTTTGCACAGTTTTGTCCTTTATTAATAAAAGGAAAAAACAATTCATTCCCTTCCCTTTCAAATTTGTCTAGTAAGGACATTTTGTGAAATTACACAGACAAGAATACATTAGATAAGAAAGACAAATTACCGTCGCTAGGTGACAAAAATATAAATAACGCCGACATTAAATCCCGATCAATCTGTAAACGTTCAACATCTAGGGACGGTAACTGGGGAAAGAATGGTTAACAACATGACGTCTGGTATTTCGGCCGGCCATATATTTAGCGTGATGCACGCATATAAAGCAGAATTCAACAAAGTGGTTGAAATTCACATGGGAATCCTTTTTATCCATTTCTTCTCATTTTTTCCTTTTCTTTCCAATATTTCTGTATATTTATCGTCATAAAGATGGCGGTAATAAACTTCTGAGGGAGCAATTATTTATTCTCATTTACCCAAGGGAGACATCAGTATTCCATTTCTGGCGTTATTATATTTGTTAGCCCAGTCAATAAAAAATGTTCTTTGACCTCTTACCGCAAAGTTGCAATAAACTTTTCTTATTTGAAAACAATTAAAAATAAGAATCGGGAATTTCAGTTAATAAAAACGTTTGTATTGAAAAAGGTTAGAGAGTATGTCCAGCCTCAAAATGTTTTCAATATTAAATGAAGTCGACATATATATTTATTCAATAAGGAAGAGAAAGTGTTTTTCAGCGCTGAATTTCCGAAAGAAGACTTCTCCGTGTTAAAAACCAGGCGACTGGAATGTTTTGATAACTAAGAGTTTCTTTGGTTTGTTTTGTTTGTTTAATTTGGGTTTATTGATCGTTTTCAACGATAACTGAGCGGCAAACCGTGCTGATTTCAGGTGAGATAGCTCGTCATGAGCTGACTCATCTATGAGCTGACTCATCTGGAACTGTATTTTTTGCGAAAACTTCGCTTTTGCCATTGGCGCTGAAAGAGTTACCAATTTCATTTACCCTTTCCCACATACAAGAAATATGCAGCAAACATTCAAAAAATATCTACAAATGAAAGGTAATTATTGAATATATTGTGGTAAAAAGAAAAATTGCTTCTTTTCAGCAATGTCTCCTTTTGTCAAAGCGTTTTCAAAAGTTGTCTGCTGCAATGCATCAGAAAGAGTCTACATATTGGAAAAGGTTCAACTATAACGCGCATGCGCGCCAACAACCCATTAGCTCTGTTCAACCTGAATACAAGTTGACACCGTTCTTATGTTGAATACGTCGCCGTTTGTGATGCTGTATTGCTGCTATGCTTGAATCCGCCGTGGTCGAGTGGTTAGCGTCGGGGATTTAAAGCCGGGTGTCCCGGGTGCGATCCCCAGTCGAGGCACGACGGTAATGGTTGAGTGTCCTTAGGCAAGGCACATTTTCTAGCCTACTGGTTGTTTACCCAGGGTTCATGAATAAGTGAAAAATCGCCATGAAATAACTGAAATAATGTTGAAAAACGACGTAGATCCCCAATAGAACACAAATGGTTGCTTACTCTCGCATGGGTATTTGCATAATGTTGACGAGTACGTTAAAGTTCTCTTTTTTACTTGACGCGTCTTTGTATTTGCTGGACTGACTTTAGATGGGCATTGATCGGAGTTTAAATAGCAATTATGAACGAAAATGGACAGCGTGTTTGCCATATTATTGTGGATCTTCAGTCTGCTACTGTATGGTCCACTGCATTCGTGCTTTTTATGATGCCTTTAATCACTTCGACAGAATGGCATTTTAATTTGTTGTTTTAAATTTTGAACCTACTGTGTACTGTGAGTATAGAGTAACTTAGGAATAAAATAAAACTGCCTTTCGTTTAACCCTTTCCCTCATACGGCAATTCTGCAGCAGACGACTTTGAACGAACTTTGTCAAAACATAGAAAATCTCCATAATTGAGGGATAACCTATGACAAAAAGTGGAAAACATTGTGGCAAAAGGAGAAATTGCACGTTTTGTGCAATTTCTTCTTTTGTCACTATGTTTTCTAAACGCCGTCTGCTGCAGAGGCGTCAGAAAGCCTCTATATGAGGGAAAGGGTTAATTAAATGATACATCCATTAGAAAGGTTTTTATCGCTGGTCCTTCTTTCCTTCTGGAAAATAAAAAAACGTGACTTTAAAAGGAAAAATATACAATAACACTACCTTATAGAGACTAAAACATTAAAATAAAATGTGCAATAGATATTCTCGAAAGATCATCGGTTATTAAACCCCATTAGTATGAACTAACTCACACAAATGCAAACCTTTGAGATTTTGCGACCAGATCTCCAGATCAGCCGGTATGGCCGTGTAGTCTGATCAAGATCAAATACAAGCATGTGATGAGAATTGACCGGTTTACTATCGAATAGTATATACAGACAGCCTCAAAGTCTGGGTTGAAAGGTTTTGACCGAAAGACCGACTATACAAAGTATACTATCTGATCGAAGTCACCATTAATCTAAAGACCATTGACGATCAATATTGGGTGTTGCATGAGCGACTTGTATTAATCCTTTCCCACATACAGCAAATCTGCAGCAGACGACTTTGACAAAATATTTGTAAAAATGAGAAAAATCTCTATAAATAAAGTATGACAGTTGAATAAAATTGAAAATACTGTGGCAAAAGGAGACATTGCTCGTTTTGAGGAACTTCTCCTTTTGTCACAGTGTTTTAAAAAGTCGTCTGCTTCAGATGCATCAGAGAGCGTCTTATATGTAAGAAAGGGTTAAAACGAATGGTTCTGTGAATTGCAAGGTTTTGAATCAGACGAAATAGAATGGTATCTGTGTAACAGGTTCACCTGATTTAAATCATCACGCTTTCAACTCTTTCCCACATACAGCAAATCTGCAGCAGACGATTTAGAAAACACATATATTATATATATTAATAAAAGTGTTATTATGATCAATTTCTATTTTTGATACAATGTTTTCAAAAGTCTGCTGTAAATGGCGTTAAAATGCGTGCATATGTAGGAAGGCATTTAATATGTCATCGTTCGTGCGTTAAAACCAATCAAATAGAACCAAACTGATATAGTTTTAATTAGTTTCGACCCTAAGTAATATATTGGATATAATTTAATGTGATGAGGATGGCATCCGCATCACGTGACAGTCCTTTTAATGCACAGTTGATGAATTCTCAAAAAGTCGACTGCTGCAGATGTGTCTATAGTCGTCCGTATCAGCGACCGCGTTCAATGTCACCTTCATTGAGAAATCATTTTGTCCACCGTTCCATACCTGTCTTAATTATATGCACCTTTAAACCGTCCTCACATACGACAACTCTGCAGCAGACGACTTTGAAAAATATATCCGATTTTTTTTTTTTAGAAATTCCCTTTAATGAAGCCGAGCCCCGGTAGCTCAGTCGGTAGCGACGCGGGCTGTCAATCCATGGGTTGTGAGTTCGAATCCCGGCTCGGCCAACTTTCTTTCCGACAACTGACAAAGGTCATTGCGACATGCGTCATTCGTTTTCCACCAATGGGCTAAGTCTATGTGGAAAGGCAGCCAGTTGTTTGGGAAGATTGTTGTGTGGAGTACTGGTGTGGGAAAACCAGGAAACACATGAGTAGGTGAACTGGCCGCCGTGATATAACTGAGAAATTGTTAAAAACGGCGTTTAACCCCAATCAATCAAACCCTTTAATGAAAGTACAATAACTGAATACAGTTGAAAACATGATGACAAAAGGAGAAATTGCTCGTTTTGAGCAATTTCTTCTTTTGTCGCCATGTTTTCAAAAAACAATCTGCTGCAGGAGCGTCAGAAAGCGTCTATATGAGGAAAAGGTTTAAATTAATCCCTTCCCACATTCCACAACTCTGAAGGGTGTTTTTATATCACAAAAGGAGTCGGCAAAATGTTAATATCTTTTGTTAACCCTTCCCTCATATGACAATCAGTCTGCAGCAGACGACTTTGAACATATTTTGTCAAATAATGTAAAATCTCTATAATTGAATGGATAACCTATGACTAAAAGTGAAAAACATTGTGACAAAAGGAGAAATTGCACGTTTTGTGCAATTTCTTCTTTTGTTACTATTTTCTCAAAAAGCTGTCTGCTGCAGAGGCGTCAGAAAGCGTCTATAGGAGGGAAAGGGTTACACTATTTCTCACTTGCAGGCGCATTTCGATGCATCTGCGGTAGACTTATTTTTGAAAAGATATTTTAAAGCGACTGAAATCCGGATGGCATGAACAAAAAAAATAAAAAAAAAAAATCGAATTCGCCCTAAATGTTATTCTTTATGTAATCCAAGTAAAACAAGGGTAGATCATGTATCGCTTTTTTATCAATAAAGTGGACTCGAGTCGTTTTCAATTGTCCCGATGAAGGGGTTTCCTATTTAAAAATACCACGGAATCCTTCAGACGGGCACCTTGCAACGATCACGTGATATAACTATATAAAGGTTCACTCTGACAGGCGTGTACAGTTATACACAATTTACACGTTTGGCGGATTCGAACGACAGTAATCATAGAGATTTGTTTGTGATTGCATGAGTTCCTCGTGGTTTTGCATAAAACCTTCATGGTATAAAAATGTTTCATTTAATGCGCATGCGTCCTTTCGGTCATGTGACGACTCTTCAATTCACGTGACGACTTTTCAAGTCACGTGATGAATGAGATTTAAAGCATCGAAAGCTATTTATAAACTTAACCCGTTACTGACAGGGTAGAATTTGCGATGGAAAAAGTATCGAAAACAAGAAAATCTCACCGATTATAGGGGTATGTAATATGTCAGTTATCATAATTTAATACCCCAAATACAAAAATAACACTTATTTTCTTAAAATTGGAAATTTTATTTTTTTTCGACAGTTGGGTATCTGGTGTTCAGTCGCTTTAATAATCAAGTTTAGTTTTATTGGGGTTTTACGCCGTTTTCAACATTATTTCAGTTATAGCACGGTTACAGTTCATGTATTCATGTTCCCTGTGTAAACAAACCAGTACTAGGCTAGGAAGTGAGCCTCCACCTTGACCGTCGTGCCGCGAATGGGGATCGAACCCGGGACGCTCGGTTTCAAATCCAAAATAAGACGACGAGGATGGGATTCGAACCCACGCGGGCAGAGCCCAATGGATTAGCAGTCCATCGCCTTAACCACTCGGCCACCTCGTCTTGCTTATAAATAGCAAACTTTCATTTATAGAAATGTTCTATTAAAAAAAAAACTCGTTTAGCTCGAACACTACAATAACTCAAAGTAATATATATGAGCCGTTCCTCGAGAAACCCACCCAACAGTATGAACTCTGCGTAATGTATCGACCCGGATCAACCTGCGCAGGCTAATCCGGGCTTGCACATTCCGTTTTAGGGAGATAGTGGTATAGAGTAATGATTCTTGAAACAGAAATTCCACAGAGGTGAAAAGTGTCTGTCCGGGTTAGCCAGCGCATGCCGCATGCTTAGGCTGATCCGGGTCGATACTTTACGCAGAGTTCACAATTTTGGTTTTCTCATGGGACGTCTCAAATGTGCCTTTCGCGAGTATTTGTTTCGATGTTTTCAAAGTCGTCTGTATGCGGGAACGGGTTTAACCTTTTCCCACATACAACACATCTGCAGCAGACGACTTTGAAAACATAGTGACAAAAGCCTGGGAAAAAAAATCCATAAAAGATATCTTAACTGTTAAATAAAGTTGAAAACATTGTTGCCAAAGGAGCAATTTCACATTTGGCCACAACATTTTTAAAATTCGTCTGCTGCTATTGCGTCAAAATGCGTCTGCAGGTGGGAACGGGTTTAAAGGGGCCAAAATCTTCTTTCGCTCAGTAAAACGCCACATAGCTGTATAGAGTTCTAAATATGGGCATGGAAGAAGATATTGCAATGGTTATCTAATTAAAACAGACAAAAAAATAATTAAAACAGACCGAATTGGGTGCTGTAATGTAATCACCATAGCAACAGGCTCGGAAAAATGATTATCTGGTCCTGAAATGTGCACGGTAATCAAGGTTTTTTGACTTATAGAGAAAGAGAAATACAGCCTACTTACAGACGAATGAATTCATTCCCAGCCGCGCCATCCAAAATGGGGCGTTTCTGCAAATGAGTCGCTGAAGATTACAGTCAGCCTACACTGTCTTCATACACGAAAACGCATATAATTTACTATAACCAATACACGTTGCTTAATGCGAAGCTAAGCTTCGTTTTAATTTTGATATGAACATTTGAAAGTTTTATAACACAGAAATGGTGGAGTTTCTTTTAATCATCAATGAGGTACATACTCATATCAAGCGTTGAGTTACCGGTGTCATTCGAACGAAAATGCACGAAGCCAATGCTCACCTCTGAATACTATTCTCATGAATATGCATATAGTATTGACACTTATGCTAAGGTAGCTCATGGATATTCTTTCAGAAAAGAGTATAGCCAATTGTGTAGTTATTCTTGTATTACGGACTATTTATTGAATGCAGATACCAGGAAGTTATTTCAAAAGACACTAAACATTCCCGTATGACAATGAAACTAGCTTCGTTCCAGCGAAAGGATATGTGTTTTCACGGAAACGAAAGTTGGCCGAGCCGGGATTCGAACTCACAACCCATGGATTGACAGCCCGCGTCGCTACCGACTGAGCTACCGGGGCTCGGCTTCATTAAAGGGAATTTCTAAAAAAAAAAAAATCGGATATATTTTTCAAAGTCGTCTGAAAAGTCGTAGAAATTGTTCAAAACGAACAATTTCTTCTTTTGACACAATGTTTTCCACTTTTAGTCATAGGTTATCCATTCAATTATAGAGGTTTTCCATTCTTTTGACAGAATATGTTCAAAGTCGTCTGCTGCAGAATTGTCGTGTGAGGGAAAGGGTTAAATAACCCCGTGTATTTTCGAGAATTACTGTTGGTTAAAGCTGTCATCACAGCTGTACTCGCGATGTTGTCGTTAAAAGCATCGTTAAAACATGGCCAAAACCAATAGGTTTAAATATGAGCATCGTCTGGCGATTTGGGATCTTAATTCATCTACATTCATGCGTCAAAATGCGTCTGCAAGTAGGACAAATATTAAATGTAGCCCCGTATCTTCTCCATGCATCTCTTATCCCTTCCCACGTTCAGACCAATTTTTAAGCATCTGTAGTAGACGACTTTTACCACAATGTATTCAACATTATCCAATAATTGTACTTCTCTTTTTTTTAAAGAGTATCCATAGTGTTGGCTTGTTGTTGTTTTTCAAATTCGTCCGCTACTAATTTCTTGTATTTGGGAAAGGGAGGTTTATTGATATCGAAACATGTATTCCCTGTTTCGCTGAACGTGCCTCTCACGATGTACCGTGAGCACCGGTAGCTCAGACGATATCGACGCGGGCTGTCAATCCAGGGGTCTGTGAGTTCGAACCCAAGCTCGGCCAACATTCACTTCGACGTTTGGCAAAAGTCACTGTGACAAACGTCATTCGCCATCCACCAATGGGCTTATATTCTATTTGGAAAAGCAGCCAGTTGCTTGGAAAGAGTGTTGTGTGGAATACTGGTGTGAGAAAGCCAGGAATAACAAAAGTAGGTGAACTGGCCGCGGTGATATGACTGAACAATTATTGTAAACTGCGGTGATATGACTGAACAATTATTGTAAGCTGCGGTGATATGACTGAACAATTATCGTAAACTGCATTAAACCCCAATAACTCACTCACTCACGATGTACTATCTGTAATTACAGGTTTTAACGTGAACCACCTGGACATCGCACCACGGTACGCCAGTATTTTGATGGGATTCAGCAATGGGTTTGGTACGATTGCCGGAATGCTGTGTCCAATCCTTACGGAGAAGCTGACTAAGAAAAGGGTACGTAACAAACCAACAGTGTGGACTCTGCGTAAAAGTATAGACCCGGATCAGCCTAAAGCTAACCCGGACATACACCTTTCGCCTCCTGTGGATTTTCTGCTTCAGGAATCATTACTCTATACCTCTATTTCCCTGAGACGGAATGTGTCGGGTCAGATTAGGCTGATCTGGGTCGATACATTTCGCAAAGTCGATAATGTTGGTTTTCTCGCGGGATGGCTCATTTTGTGTGTGTGTTTTACCTGAATCTCGTCGTTTACAAATAGAGCCAGACAGTTGACATCTGTAAGAAGAGCAGAGTATGTTCAGATCACACTGCTCATTATTATAAGAATATACACAAAATGACAGACGCTTCTAACAATATTGTGTGAGTAATATGTGAACAGTATACATCTTGATCAGGCTGTGCGGATACACATACTGATCTGGATCTACACTGTTCACAAAAGCCAAAATATTTCTTTTCAAATTGACGTTCTCAAATGATGTTTACTGGTTATCTTCATAATTACATTCAAGAGGAAGAATAACAATTTTAATATCTGTCTTTAAACCCATTTCCCTATACAACAATTATGCAGCAGAGGAATTCGAAAGCATTCGGGTTAAACTATCTAAAACCTCTTAAACACAGGTTTACTCATTGAGTAGAGTTGAAAACATTGTGACAAAAGAAGAAATTTATCATAATGAGTCATTTCTCCTTTTTCCACAATAGTTTTAAAAAGTGTTTGTTACATATTCGTCAAAGCGTGTCTGTATGTTGGAAATGGTTTAAAACATTTTTACCGTATGGAAGCTAAAATGAATACGAAGATTTTCTTGAAGATAATTCAAAAGATCTATACCATGTTGATTGATCTACCTGTAGATTTTAAGCTCATCTGAGCGCGAGTGGCTCTGTCCGTCGTCCGGCTTGTGTCCGTAAACATCATCTCCTCTGTAACCATGATGTCAATTACAATGAAACTTCGTCAATGTCCTCTCCAAAACTACTTAATTTGTGTTTAATTTTAACTTCATGCATAGTTCAGGTTTCCATGGTAACCGAACGATTAAACGTTGTTAATCTTGACCGATATTCAAATGTTTATTGGTTGTACCTCTACCAAGCTTGGTCATATTATTCCGTTCCGCTGAAAACATAGAGGCCGTGTTTTCCTTATGTGTATTATATTAAAAACTATAAAAACCTTTCTTGTCAAAAAGCACTGGCCAGATTTGAAAATAAATTTGCACATAACACTCTGCTGAGATTGTTGGATTTATTCCGACCCGTTGAAAAACATGGCAGCAATGTGGTGGGGCATGTCGGGAGGAGTTGGGGATTGTGTTTCTTTTATAGTGACACCTTACACACAATAATCTTGTCCAAAGGTACCCACTCGATTTGAAAATAAATTGGCCCAAATGTTTGTTTTTACCAAAAACATGGGAAGACATGGCGGCCAGGGGCGCGGCGGGTATGATTTATACATATAAACAACTATTATTGTATAAAAAATGCTGCCCTGGTTGAAAATTATTTGGCACAAATGTTCAATTATGGTTTTAGGCAAATGGACCGCGCAGTATAAGTAGTCAATGTTCGTTTAATGATTTAATTCATTTTTTTTTTCACAGACCGCAGATGACTGGGAGCATGTATTTATTATTGCAAGTTGTGTTCACTTTGGTGGCTGTATCTTCTACGCCATATTTGCTTCCGGTGAAAAACAACCATGGGCCGATCCTCCGAAAGATGACGACTGGAAACCGGAAGACACCCTCAAAGCAGACGATAAAGTGAATTCGTATGGTAGTCTCAGTAAAGAACAGTTTACTAGTCAAAATGGCGGACCATATGATGGTCACCATGGCAACAGTGACGTAGGTACTGAATCGCACAAAAGGCAAAGTTACTCATACGAGTCCGATCAAGATGGATACGAAAAGCAAAATGGAGAAGTTAAACAAAATGGCGGCGTTGTAGGGGTTGTTAACGAACCCGGATACGGATATGGGGGACCAGTAAATATAGACAATAGTTACTTTACTCAGTACAATCATCCCACATACGAAACGAGGGAGGAGTTTATACAAAAAGAGTCACGTGATCATGTGTATTACTCGGACGATGATAAGGATATCTGATACAGGTTGTTATTTAGAGGCTTATCTTAAAAATGAATTAATTCAATTCACATATAGATAATCACTATGTATGATATATAAAACCAAACTAATTAAAATAGCATGATATTAAGGCATAAAAATATTGACACCGTGATAAGAATTCCGTATATTGTATAATTTACTGTTGGAAGGGCTGTCTCACGACTTCCGGGTCACATTACGTGTTTCTTGAATGTTAACCTTTTCCTCATTTTCAATTCGATATGAATATTTAAGCCACGCCCATCGTCATGCATCACAAGTAAACCGACAACTAATCGTTAAAAACTACCCGTTCTCATGCATCACATGTCCGAGTTTGGTTTGTAATCAGAGAAACAGCCTTCGACATTCGAGTGTCCCGTTCAGAACATATAATGTTTATACGGCATCTCGTATCTATGAATATGAAAATTATAATCTATATTCAAAGAATATCAATGCACTACCTATGCCTCCATATCAGTAAGACATGATCTTTCGTAAGGTTCTGAGAAGTGTCTCGTGGTTTTTTTTCGCTTGAACAAAACAAGTGACATAACGATACATATTTACTGGTGGTTTCCATCCTGCCTTTTATAAAAAAAAAAATTATATCGAATTTGAAACGAGCCTGCGGTTCTCACATAGAAACATGTGTAGTATTTCAATTAATACTTTTAAGGTCAAACATATGCAAAACAATACACATTGCGTTATTTCTAAGTAATATTTAAATGGATAACTCATTTTGTAAAGCTGTAAATGTGTACAAATAGTCTACCAGCTAACACAGTTTATAAAACACATGATATCATATTCATACTATCTTAAACAGAGGTCCAGATAAGGAGGAGTATACAGCTCTTTAACCACAATATCTCTCATATCATCCAACCAAACCCTATACTGTTGGTACTCAAAAGAATCGTCTCAATGGGGTTAGAGGGTTAATTAAGGAGTTTAAAACGTACAAAACACCCCTTATCTAGAGCTCTAACTCTTTTAATACTGAATTTTTAAAATGGACGTTTCCAGCTTTGCTTTTGGAACAGATTATAGTTAATTCCAGGAATAGTTAAAAGATACAAATGATAAGTTAAGCAGCAAACAGAACCCGGTCAAGCGGGGCTGATGTGCCGGCTGGCCTGGTCCTACACTAGTGACACAGGCTGCACAGAAGTCAAGGTTATTTCATCGTAATTTATTTTAAGACACTATTTTGGGACAGTCCCTTTAACTCTTTCAGCGCCAAAGGCAATATTGTGTTTTTTTGCAAACAATACGGATTCAGGTGAGTCAGCTCGTAGTGTTTTCAACTCTACAAGTTTCCAATGAGATGTAAATTGCAATCCTTTTCCATACATTTAAATCTCGTTTCCCATGTGACGCCGCCAGTCAACTATTATTCTAGTCAAAATATACTAATGAGAATCGGTCCCGACTCGTCTGTTTACGGAAACGTGCCTAGGGAGTACAAACTTGTTTATTTTAGACAACTTCCGAAAATAAAAATGGCTGCATTTGTATATGTATTTAGCATGACAGCAAATTTATGTAAGCAGCTATTTGGTCATATCCTAGATTAAATTTGGAACTATTTCTCAACTGAATCGTATAACGTACGCGAACCTTTTACATCGATTCTTCGATATATTCACGAATGATGAGTCAATCAATAAATCAATCGAATACGCGAACAGTCTCTCGATTGAATACTCGAATATCATATAATATACTGTTGGTATTCGTTGCTATTCCTAATTTTCATTATTGAGAAACCTCCACTCAGTCGATAACGACGAGGGGCTGACACTCCAGGGGCTGTAGAGTTCGAATACCAGCTCGGCCTAAATTCTTCCCGACGTTTGACATAAGTCAATTCGTCTTCCACCAATGGGCGAACAGCATATGACATGTGCACTGAGAAGCAGCGAGATTCTTGGGGGGGGGGGGGGGGGGGAAACGGCTGTGTTTGGTATTGGTATGATAAGGTCAGGACACTCATGAATCTGTGAACTGGCCGTCGTAATATGACTGAACAGTAGTTGTAAATATTGAGGTATTTGCAAACAATACAGATTCAGGTGAGTCAGCTCGTAACGAGCTGTCTCACCTGAAATCAGCATTGTTGGCCTTTTAAGTTATCAAAATAGTCCAAAAGTTGAATACCATGAGACATGGAGACGCCCGATTTTGAACATGGAAGAGTCTACTTTAAAACATTCGGCGCTGAAGTAGTTTAAATACTATCAATCAAACGGTGTTTGTTATTATACTGTATATGCAGATGTTACTATTTAAAGGTTGTGCACTAATATGTGCTCAAAGTTTGTTGTGCGATGATGTAGATTACTAGTGTTTCTGTTTGTTTTGTTGGAGTTTTACGCCATTTTCAACATTAGTTCAGTTGTATCACGTCGAGAATAAACATATGTATGATCCCTGGATAAATAAACCAGTACTAGGCTAGGAAATATGCCTGGCCAAGGGCACTCCCCCATGTTCGTCGTGCCGCGTCTGAGGGTGGATCGAACCCGGGACGCCCGATTTAAATTACCCGACGCTAACCACTCGACCACGGCGGATGGATTCCTAGATTACTAGTGTGAAAGGGTACTGAATGGCATTGCTTGACAGAATTAACCTTATCGTTACCTTTGTTAAAATACATTGATACTTCACGTGTCGTTGACCTATTTACCCTAACCCGCCTATAAGACGCATGTTGACGCAATAGCAGCAGACGACTTTTGAACACATTGTGGCAAAAGGTGAAATTGCTCATGATGGCCACATTGTTTTCAACTTTATTTAACAATTAAGCTATCTTTTATGGAGATTTTTCAGGTTTTTGTCAATACGATTTCAAAGTCGTCTGCTGCAGATTTGTTGTATGTGGGAATGGGTTAAGTTTTCGTTATATTTATTTGGGAATAACAAATGTGGGTAATACTTCATATCGGTTTTATTTTCATCGATTTGTTACCTGTTTGAAGCGCATTTCGGTCATTTCACCGCTGTTGGGGTTTCTTCCAAGATTGCTTTATTTACGTGCAAAACGATGTCGTAATACACGAATCTCGTAAAGTGCGCGCTTAACATCACGAGAATACAAGTATAACGAAAACACAAGGGTCAACGAGATAAATGTATATTGATCTAATGTGTGATTTGTCTAACCCTTTCCGACAAAGAGCCAAAGATACAGCAGACGAATTTAAAAACATTTAAGAAAAAGCACTAAAGGTGAAAGTTTAATTTAAGAGAAAATAAGAAAACATTTCGATAAATGGAGAAATTGATCCTTGTGAGAAATTCTTCGTTTAGTGAAAATGTTTTCAAAAGACATCTGCTGCTGATGCTTCGAAATGCAAGTGGAGAAGGCTTAGCCGAAAGACTTAGAAAGATAGATTCACCACTATTCACATTTGATTAAAATTGGGATACGCTTCTAGCATAAATTTGGACATTTAGACTGGAATTTGGAAACGGAACCGAAAATACTGTAAGAAAGTGTAAACTTGCTGATCATGGGCGATTCCTCATTTTCACACGTTTTCAGAGCGATTCTACAGAGGCATCACAGTCGTCTGTTCGCAATAACGGATTGTATTGCTCTAGGAATCACCTTGTTTGCTTCGTAGACATAGTATATAATCTAGGTCAAATGAAAATGTTCATGTATGTTGAAGTAAATGTTACTGTTTCACAGTTGCTATGGTTATAATTTATTGTTATCATTGTATCACATTACAGTTAACCTTTTTGTTTTATTGTATATAAACCTTGTGATTGAGTCGTGTCGTGGGAAAACACCGTCTTTTAGCATTTAATCAAATAACGTTAACCTTATCCCACAAACGACAAAACTGTAGCAGACGACTATGGCAAAAAGAATTAAGTTAAGATTATTGAAAAGAGATGTACATAGTGTGTCATATTGGAAAATGGCTCATTATGAGCAATTTCACCTTTTATATATAAGAACGCAATTTGGCATTTCTGAACAATGTAGGTTCAAACTGGAAGCTTCTTACAAGCTCACGTATCTGGTTATGCACTGTTCACGCAAGCTATGAAATAAATTGCAAGCTGATGAGCAAATTCTTTCTTTTGCCACAATGTTTTAAAAAGTCGTTTGCTGCAGATGCGTTAAAATGCGTCGGGACAGTGAAACACTAGCAGTAGCCTCTGACAAATATGTAATTTAAAAAATAAAACTTAATGACGTTCATTGCAATACTCTGTATTCAATGTGTGGTGTCCGCCGTGGTCTAGTGGTAAGCGTAGGTTTTTTTAGAACCAGGCATTCCGGGGTCGATCACCAGTCGCGGCGCTGTTGTCCTGGTAGAGTGCCCTTGGGCAAGGCACATTTCCTAGCCTAGTACTGGTTTGTTAACCCAGGGATCATGAATAGGTAAACTGTCGCCGTGATATAACTAAAATAATGTAAAAAAAAGGGGGCGTAAACCACCCCCCCCCCCCCCCCCCGTTTAAAAAAAAAATCAAATCAATTTGTGATGTTTACACACATAGGCTGTTTGCAGCTAATTCATCTCTGCAAATGCTATTACGGTGGATTTTCCCTCGGTGTGGTTTTAATCAATTGACTGAGTAGCCAGCCGTATGATATGTAAATAATATCAACCTGGAAAATTATTTATTGTCCGTTATCATGCGTTTTTATTTTATTATCATCTGAACGTAATATGCAAGTAAAACCAACTCTGACATGAATCAAGTATTATGTTATTTATCCAATGCCACTCATTTATTGTAGTTTGACGCCGTTTTCAGCCGTATTTTAGATGACTCACGGGAAGCAGCAACTCCCTTTGCTAATGTGACCGCATCGGTGGTGTAGTTACAAAGCGTCCGCCTCGAGTGCGGGAGGTCGCCGCGGGTTCGATTCCCGACCGGGTCGTACCAACTGCTCTTAAAACGGTAGTATTGGCTTTCCCTCGTTGGCGCTAAGAGTTATGGGAGTTGGCATTACGACTGACTCGCTGGTGTCATAATCAAAGGACAAGTAGTACTGGTAACGTACCAAGGAAACGCCGTGATACCACTAAATAATGTTGAATAAGGCGTTAAATACCAATAAAAAAAAAAATGCTAATGTTGACAAGCTTTTACTCCACACGATGGGAGAGTAGTGATACTAGTTTCCAGGCTTTTGCACGTCAACATACCACACAACATTTTTCAGTCGATAACTACGCGGACTGTTAATCAAGAGGTTGTGAGTTCGAACCCTAGCTCGGTCAACTTGCTTTCCGACGTTTGACAAAAGGACCCAAATGCGACCAACGACACTCGTCTTTTACCAATGGGATAACAGTTTATGTGGAAAACCAGTAAGTTGCCTTGGAAGATTGCTGTGTGGAATTTTAGGTTCGAGAAAGCCAGGTAACACATGAATAACTGAACTGGCCAACGTGATATGACTAAAAAAAATGTTGAAAACGACGTTAACCCAGGCAACTGTTTACCTTCCCATACAGAATATATATATCCTGCTGATAGAAAATGAATTATACTAGTGTCCTGGCTTTCGCACGCCAGTACACCATACATAAGTTTAGCATATTGGTAGAAGATGAATTATACTAGTGTCCTGCCTTTCGCACGCCAGTACACCATACATAAGTTTAGCATATTGGTAGAAGATGAATTATACTAGTGTCCTGCCTTTCGCACGCCAGTACACCATACATAAGTTTAGCATATTGGTAGAAGATGAATTATACTAGTGTCCTGGCTTTCGCACGCCAGTACACCATACATAAGTTTAGCATATTGGTAGAAGATGGATTATACTAGTGTCCTGCCTTTCGCACGCCAGTACACCATACATAAGTTTAGCATATTGGTAGAAGATGGATTATACTAGTGTCCTGCCTTTCGCACGCCAGTACACCATACATAAGTTTAGCATATTGGTAGAAGATAAATTATACTAGTGTCCTGGCTTTCGCACGACAGCACACCATACATAAGTTTAGCATATTGGTAGAAGATGGATTATACTAGTGTCCTGCCTTTCGCACGCCAGTACACCATACATAAGTTTAGCATATTGGTAGAAGATGGATTATACTAGTGTCCTGGCTTTCGCACGACAGCACACCATACATAAGTTTAGCATATAGGTAGAAGATGAATTATACTAGTGTCCTGCCTTTCGCACGCCAGTACACCATACATAAGCTTAGCATATTGGTAGAAGATGGATTATACTAGTGTCCTGGCTTTCGCACGACAGCACACGTAACAACATTCTTTACGGGCAACTGGTTACACTGTACCTTCCCATATACAGTCGAATATGTGCTAAAGGCCACCTTTGAATAGCAATTCCCTGTCTATAGCAACCACGTCTTTAATTTCTAAATTACTCATTTTTTGCATAAACGAACCACAGGGACTTGCTCATCTAAAAATAGATCCTCTAAAAATAGATATGACCATATTTTTAGAGGAGCAAGTCCCTGTGAACGAACATGCAAATAACGATCACTTACTTCTGACCAAGACCAGATTGTTGTCTTTCCATTGGTGTTATTTATACACAGGTGCCGTTGTACATAATTTCTTGAATTCCTATTATCTTATTGAAATCAATGTTGTTCACAACGCAAATCTTAGACACGTGAAAGGCATCGACATTTTCTAATCGCCGTGCCCCGGTAGCGACGCAGGCTGTCAACCCAGCGATTGTGAGGTCTAACCCAAGCTCGGTCAACTTTTTTATCCATTGTTTGACAAAAGTTAATGAAACACGCGTCAATCACTCGTAGGCTCCAAGGTCAGTCTGAAAAAGCAGCTAGTTGCTTTTTAAGCCTATTGTGAGAAAACCAGGAACCAACGACGTCAGGATTGATAAGTCCTCGTCGTTATTCCCAAAAAGTATCACAAAAAAACATTCCGTGTGTAACCATTTGCTAAGTATGTTGATGGTTCAAGCCGTTGTGCCATGGTCGCCGGTCAGCTTCCCCTATATGCCTTTTGTGCAAGCTTTGTGAAGAGAGAATCTTCAACTATCGACTGTTGCGAGCCAGGAGTGTGGTGGAGAATGCATTTTGTAAACAATGTCCAACCGCTTCGATCGTCCTCGCCTGCATTTGCCTACACAACATCATTAGGGTCAGATACGCACAAGAGCCTTGTAGACGAGGAGGACAACAATCACCAGGTCATTCCGGGTACCTGGCGACAGGAGGGCTAATTTGGACGTCATGCAACAAGTGATAAGAGGCAACGTCAACAATAGGGCGGCCAAGGAGAAACGCCTCTACCAGTAGCACGACGTCTCATCACCAGAATGGCAGTGTGTCATGGCAGGACCGCATGGAGATGTACCTCGCTCAAAAGTCAAGTCAGTTATGATTTGGTTTATATACTCACCCAAATAAGAAACGATACCATATTAATATTTCAATTATTTCTTTAAAAATAAGTAAATATTCTTAAAAGTTAATTGAAATTAAGTGGTTATAGTTCGTACATGTAAATCATAGGGATTAGCTAAATTCATTGAAGCATTATGGTAAACGTCCTAGCTTTAGATTTCCACGTGCTGCCCGGGGTACGAGGTACATGGTACATGTTGAGTTTACGTGAATATTGATTTGTGTAAGTGTTGAAGTACAGTTGAAGAAAAACACATTACTTATCCGGTTTCTTTCGTAACAAGTATGCCACGCATCTCTACTGATGAACGTAATCGGGCTATTGGTATGCTACAGGCAGGTGAACGTCATGGTGACGTCGCTGCACGTTTTGGTGTGTCGCGTGTGACAATATCTCGTCTGGCAGGTCGTTATCGAACACTTGGCACAGTTAATGATCGCCATAGATCTGGCAGGCCGCGAGTAACGACCCCTGCGCAAGACCGCTATATGAGGACGTCACATCTACGTAACAGATTTTTGCCGGCAACGACCACCGCAGCTATAACACCTGGACGTACCAATGCCAGGATATGTGCTCAAACGGTGAGAAATAGGCTTGCCGAACATAGATTTACCAGATACTGATTACTTGTGAATTGAGTTTTCGCATGATCGTTGTTACAACAGCAAATAATCTGCCAGTATTGATAGTTTTCTACTAATGTTATGAAATTTTATTTAAATGGTTGTTAACCATTAAATTTAAAAAATATTTCAGAAAAGTGTCATAGAGAGAAGAAATAAAGTGTACAAGTTTCTAGGTATCGTTTCTTTTTTGACGGAGTATAATTAAGCCAGCCAGCCAGCCTGTGCATGACGATGTTTTAACTAAACGTGGTTGCACCGTGGCGTCAGCGAGGCATAACGAAGCACAGCATGGAACAACGAGGGATAACCTGACTTTAATAAAGTTGTCACCTGCCAATCGTGTCACAACGAGGCGACAGCTCGGCTAGCACTTGGCACATCGTGACACCCGGCTGAAATTTCCAAATCGTGGGTGTCATAAACGGGGCACAACGGCCAGGAGTCCAGGACAAACCGTGACAGGGCACGTAAGTAAAACTATAGAAACGCGTGCTTAGATATATTCCGTGTTTTAACAGTTGCACGATGAATATATTCATGTAACAAGGACAACCTATAACTACAGTGGCCTTGCCATAATAAGTAGTAAGGGACCCATCAATTATCCCGAATTATCGACGTGTTCGAGTGATCCATCCTCGAGTTATGCAAAATTCATTTATGTACGAAGTATTTCAGAGTCATAATGCATACTCCCGCACTAGAATCGAACGCTCTACCACTTCACGACCGAGACGGCTAACGCATTGCTTTCAAAAGTCGTCTGCTACAAAGGCGTCAAATGGCGGCTGTATTAACGAAATGTTTAACACTCAAGTAGTCATAACTATTTTGATTTCGTCAATACAACGGACAGATAAACCATAGAAGCAGCTTCATATGCATAACAAGGTTTTATATTTAAACCAAGCAACCTAAATATTTAACCCACGTGACTCAAGTTCTGAACTTTCAGGAAGATTGGATGTTCAATGTGATTGTGTACAACCAGGATATACAGTACGTACATGTACATGTATACAACATAAGTTCAAGAGGACATAACTCTGGTGCGTTGGAGGCAATCTAAGTGAAACTTGCCATCTGGCATTTCCGGATAATGGTTTACATTTTCATGTGATGTTAATTAATTCCATCCAATAATGCCTTAGATGGCTCCAACAGAAGAACTGATGGACGGACGATGCCAAACCGATATCCCATCTGCCTTTGGCATGGAGAAACAATAGTGTTTTGAGGATCACATGTGTTGCAGTGACAAACAGACAGACGGAAGTAAATAGAGAAATTATCCCTATATGTCAACCTACCAATGTAGTCAATACAGGTTTTTTTTCAAAATATTTAAATCATACACAATTTGAATCTCCTTTAAGTATATTTTATTTAATCACGAACAAAGATACATGTACATTTACATGTAACACTAAAACAATGTATTGCACATGTAATAAATAACATGAATGTTTTGCCTGCCAATACTGAATAACCAGTTCCTTTAATCCATTTCCACTTACAATTTATTTGCAGTATACTACTTTGTAATCATCTAGGAAAAAATATATAGAATATCTCTATAAATCAAGGAATAACTATTGACTGGAGTTGTGAACATAATGAACAATTTCTCCTTTTGACACAATATTTGTTAAAAGATGTTTGCTGGAGATCCGTCAAAATGTGGGAAAGGCATAACGTATTCTTCAGAGTGTGACAGACAGACAGATTGATGACAGCGAAGTGATCCTTAACCAGTCTCCATATACAGATACATTTTGACGCCTCTGCAGCAAACAACTGAGCAGTTTCTCCCTCCTTTTGCCACAATCTTTTCAACTCTATAGTTAAAACATCATTTTTAGAATTTTACCATATTTTAACCAAATATTTTCAAAGACATCTGCAGCAGATTAGTCATATGTGGGAAAAGGGTTACAAGAAAGTGTCACTCTTCCAAGGCAGTCGACTCAAAAATGGTGTTCATGCAACAATTCTCATGAATTATTATTATGTCCCTTCACCATGAAAGCATATAGGTGATATAACCTCCTAATCTTCATCCATTCTCCAATGTGACATTTTTCAAATCACACCATTCCCACAAACATAAATCTGAACGCCGTTTTCAACAATTTTTCAGTCATATCATGCTGGCCAGTTCACCTATTCATGAGTTTCATAGTGTTTTCACACCAAAACTCCACAAACATACTTTCCAAGCAACTGGCTGTTTTTCTACATAGACTGTTAGCCCTTTGGTGAAAGACGAATGACACTTGTCACAGTGACTTTTGTCAAACGTCGGAAAGAATGTTGGCCGAGCTGGGGTTTGAATCTGCTGAAGACGACTTTGAAAACTTCTAGGCATAAAAAGGGAAAATCTCTATAATTTGAAGGATAGTCTTTAAAAGAGTTAATCACTTTGTGACAAAAGGGGAAAATTGCTCACCATAAGCAATTTCTCCTTTTGTCACAATGTTTTCAAATGCTGCAGAGGCTTCAGAAAGTGTCTGTTAGTGGGAAAGGGTTTAGAAATTTTTAGAAATAGTTTTCTTTCTTTTAGCAATGCCTACACTGATATTTTGAACAAGAATATATTACAGGAATATTAAAGAATTCTGCATGGAATATCATAGAATGAATGGAATGTACCAGATACTGCTAATATTAATAATAAATAAATACAAATGAGCCACGTCAGGCATAAAACGAGCCACGTCATGCATAAAAGGGTTTCTTTGCATAAAAAAAAGTGCATTGAATGAATATATGGCGACACTTTTAATTTTACCTATAGTTTACGCTTTTCCACATGGAAAAAAACTACAGCAAACAACTTTGAAAACATCAGATATCCCCATAAATAAAAGTTATATCATTAAATAGAGCTGAAAACACAAATGTCATAAGGAGAAACTGCATGTTTGTAAATACCTCATTATGCCTAGCGAAGCTCATATAATTTGGCAAACAATAACAATTAACAATAATCACAGACTTATCCGAATATGTCAGTTAAATCATTTGTATTTTGAGTCTGATTATGTGATATGTTCACGTTCCCTGTTTGTTGAGGCTGCATCAATCCTTGACTTGGTGTTGGCTGAAACATGCCCACATTATTCTGCTGCATATTAAACCTTGGGTTTATATTCATCCCACCATAACCTGTATTCATTGCTGGTTGTCCACCAAATCCTGTACCCATCATGCCTTGATTTCCCATCATGCCTTGATTTCCCATCATGCCCTGATTTCCCATCATGCCTTGATTGCCTATCATTCTTGGATTACCTAGCATTCCTTGATTCCCCAACTGACCTTGACCTCCGATTACCATGGATCCCTGAGGTGTGGGAGAAGGGCCTTTATTTTGAGCCATTTGGTTCACAGACTTCTTCTGTTGGTTGGAATTACTTGGCAGCAAACTATCAAATGCCGATAGGTCCATCTGTTTATTCTGAGACTGTGCATTTGCACCCATCCCAACACTTGGTGCGCCAAATCCCATTGAGCTTGAGGACATTCCAAATGAGGATTGGGGCATTGGACTAGAAAACGACGATGATTGACCACCCATTGATGAAGGTGTTAAATTAGATGATGTGTTTATTGAATAATTTGGCTGTGACATTCCAGCTGAACCCATGTTTGAAACGCCACTAGAATTATATGCTGACATTGGCTTGTTCACTGAATTACTGGAACCCATGCTTGCTAAATTAGAACTCATTAAAGAAGAAGTCAAGTCTTTTGGTTGATTGCTGGTTTGTTTCTTTGGTTGAGATTTGGCTGTTAATGATGATGAGTTATTTTGTAATGGTTTTTGCGCTTTCAAAAACCTCTGCTGTTCTTGTTCTCTAGCTAGTCTCTGTTTTTCTTCAAGTGAAAGAGAAATCTGAAATCGAAATAGTCAGTATGTTATTATATAAATATGTCCAAGCAAAGGCTGATCTGAATCTCTACTGGCTACCCATTGACAGGCTCATACTAGCTTTGATGTGAGAAATGATACAAAAGTCATTCAGTTCTTGTTAATATTATCCCATTAAAACTAAACCTAAACTTCGCTACAGTTGCAAATGCTCATATAGGTCTGATGATTGCCTATTACAGGTCGTCTGAGATTGACCTTTACACCAGCCAATCAAATTATAGCTTACAGGAATCAACAGTGAAGATAACCCATTCACATCTTGTATAGTTTATCCCTGACACAGATCTATTGTGATGCCTTAATTAACAAACAACCTCAGTTCACCATTCTATTAGCGAACCAAATAACCTTTCCACCTGCAGACGCATTTTGACACATTTGCAACATACAACTTTTGAAAGAATTGTGAAGCAAATTTAACTCTATTCAATAATCATGCTTTTATTTATAGAGATTTCTCATATTTCGGTCTAGATGTTTCTAATGTCATCTGCTGTTGAACTATTTTCCAACAATATTGTGTCCAAGTCAGTATTTCAACCATTCTGCTTCAATACATAGTTCCCAGATCTAAAAATAGTTACCTCCCTTGTTAGTAATTTTGATAGGCATGATTGATAAGCATTCACCCTTTCCCACAAACAAACGCATTCTGAGGCCTCTGCAGACGACAACTTTTTAAAACATTCAGACGAAAGGAAAAATTGCTCATAATGAGCATTTTCTTCAATTTTGTCAATGTGCTTTAACTTTTTTCATTTATAGAAAGTTCCCATAATTTTGACATTTTTTTTTTAAGTCGTCGGTTGCAGATATGCTGTATGGATAAAAGAGTATACATTAATAAATTACTTGACTCTTAGGTTTGACCTTACTGGGAATCAAACCCTAATCTCCTGCTATTGACTTAAACTCTCTACCTGTTAGACAACCATAGCGGTTGACTGATGGTAAACGAGAGAAGCCACTACCATATTTTTTAAAGGACTGTGCAACCAAAATAAGCAGATATATCTTGTATGTAGATAGACGATACCTTTGCAGGTTGGGCAGGTGTCTCCGTCTTTCTCACTTCTGGTCCACCATTCGATGTAGTCTTGTGAGAGGGTTTCGCAGATAGAGAGGTCATCCCAAAACCAGATAGAAAGTCATCCATCTTAAATGTAACAGAGATAAACAATTAGATCAAAAGTAAAACCATTGTAACCCTTTCCCACATAGAACAAATCTGCAGACGACTTTCAAAATATTTGGTAAAAAATATGGAAACTATAAATTATGAGCAATTTCTCCTTTTGCCATAATGTTTTCAAAAGTTGTCTGCTTCAGAGGAGAGAGGAGTAGGAAAGTGTCTGTATGTGTGAAAGTGTTAAATGTTACAGAAAATAACAGTAAGTCATATTGGTTTATTGTGGTTTTACGCATTTTTCAACAATATTTCAGTTATATCAACGCAACAGTTCACTTATTCGTGATCCCTAGGTAAACAAACCAGTACTAGTCTAGGATATATGATGCCCAAAGGAACTCCATCATGACTTCAGCGCTGCAACCCAAGATCGAACCCAAGACACCTGGTTCCAAATCCCCGACATTAACCGATTGGCCACGGCTGATTCCTACAATAAATTCTATTATAAATTGTAATTTGAGTAAGCAGACTTCAAACAACTATATCAGCCATGCTTCAGGAAAAGATGTCATTAATTTTGAAGAAAAGTTAATTGTACCCCTTTTATGATGCCATCTGCCTGCTTTGGCTTTTAACCAATCAATATGGCTTGAAAACATTATGTAGATGGTCACTGAAGGAACATTTTAAATGTGAGACAGAGCATATTTCATGAGTGTTTATTTATTATCACTTTTAATAAACGAATTTACTAAGATGATATGCCGCGTGCCGTTGCAAGCGTCATATTCATCTTAGTAAACAAGTTTATTAAAAGTGATAATAAATAAACACAAATGAGATATATTTTTTATCACAATAGTGAGTTATAAGGCGTATTTCCAAAAAAGTGTAAATGAAATTTGCCAGTTTGGGCGCCGAAGTGGTTAACGTTATATACCGTCAAACCGCCGACGTGACGTCATTTCATAGTTTGATTTCCGCGTTGTAACAAAGACTTGAGCATAAGACGAGAAACCAAACTTGTCGCCATAATATTATTACATTTAAGTAATGGGATTTTTACACTCCCAGAGTGGGCTTTATGTGATAAATTGTTTTATTTCACAAATATTTCCCGGCATCATTTCAACCCTAACATTAACCCTTTCCCTTATACAGATGCTTTCTGACGCCTCTGCAGCAGAAGGCTTTTTGAAAACATGGCGACAAAAGTTATTGTTCTTTCATTTCAAAGTCGTCTGCTGCAGATTTGTTGTATGTGGGAAATGGTTATATGAATGTTCATACTAACCATACTGTGAGGTTTATCATCAGTTACCCCTTTAATGAGAGTCTTGTCATCATGCTCCTCTACTTTGGTAATTTCCATAGACCTAAAAATAGTAACAACAAACTGATGACAGGATATTAGGTTGATATTTATTAATATTTTTGAATTCTACATTGATTGCGAAACAAGAATTTGCAATATAGACGATTATTTAATAACCATACTTTCATTTATAGAGATTATCTATATTTGAGCATAGATATTTCCAAAGTCCTCTGCTGCTAAAACTGGTTCATACCCTGATGACACCGACTAGTTTTCACTATACTTTTGAATGTCCATATAAAAATATTACAAAAATTATCTATAAACTCATGCAGCAGTCAGAATTGTACTACTTTGTAAAATGATATGAACAACATCTAGCGATGTGGGGTCTTATTGACTCACTATAAAGGTATATTGGCGTAAAATGAATGGGGCTACAATAGTAGCTCTTTGTCAACGGATGCATCTAGGACTAAATTACACATAGACTGCCAATGAAGGCTCTGGTGAGAATGTGATTGCAGCAGGCTTTCCCAAATCTTCACTGTACGCCGATACATTAACCCATTACTTCAAACAGACGACATTCGAAACCTGCCATTGAACACGTCTTGTGAAAACATAGCAATAAAAGGTGAAATTGCTCAAAAATGCTCAATTTCACCTTTTGATGCAATATTTTCAACTCTCTATCAATATAAATCATTCAGATTTCTAGATTGATAAAATTGTTCGTCTGATGGTTGTAAAGCAAACAACCATTTAAAAGTTGTGTGAAGTAATTGGTCAACCCTTTCCCTGTTACGACAATTCTGCAGCAGACGACTTTGAACGTATTTTGTCAAAACATAGAAAATCTCCATAATTGAATGGATAACCTATGACAAAAAGTGGGAAAACATTGCGGCAAAAGAGAAATTGCATGTTTTGTGCAATTTCTTCTTTTGTCACTACGTTTTCAAAAAGCCGTCTGCTGCAGAGGCGTCCGAAAGCGTCTATATGAGGGAAAGGGTTAAGACCTCAAATGCCAGACATTGCTCCTATGTAATTTTTCTCCAGATTATTTCACACAACGGGGCAGGGCTGGACACGGATCTCTCCATTTATTGATTTTTAGTTATAACAGATAATAATGTGCATGTTGAGTGAAAACTAAAATTTAATTAAATGCGGTTAGTATTGGTGTCTCCGCAAAAGTCTGTTCAATTAATAAGATGAGGATGGTAAAATGACAAACAAGCATGAAACAGTGATGATGGCTCTGCAGCAGACGACTTTTCAAAACATTGTAACAAAAGGAGAAATTGTTCAATTTTAGCAATTTATCCTGTTACCTTGATGTTTTCAACTTTCGTTAAGAGAGATTTTCCAGATTCATGCCAGTATATTTTCATGGTCAGCTCCTGCAGATTGGTTGTAAGTGGGTTAAAATGAATTTCAGACAAAACAGGTTAATGTATAATCCACCTTGTAACAAATTGTTATAACAAAAAGTTTATATCAACTGTTTCCCGATAGTTTAACTTCAATGTTGATGCTTTGACATTATCCAAGACCAAAAAAAATAATGTCTGTAAATTACATAGAATGATTTTATGTTAAGAGTTTAACCCCTTCCCACATGCAGACACGTATTGATGCAAACAACTTTTTAAAACATTGTGCCATAAGGAGAAATCACTTATAATGAGCAATTTCTCTCATTTGCCACAATGTTTTCAACTCCATTTATTAATCACACGTTCATTTGCAGAAAGTTTCCATGCCTTTGCTTAGATGCCTTCAAAGCAGTCAGCAACCGATTTATGTGGGAAAGGGTTTTAACATTGCTAGAAAATAAAAGAATGCTTGTTTGAGCAATTTTCATTACTCCACAATGTTTTCAATTTATTTATTTATTGGGGTTTTACGCTGCTTTCAACATTATAACAGTTATATCACGGTGACAGTTCACTTATTCATGATCCCTGGGTAAACAAACCAGTACTAGGCTAGAAAATAAGCCTTGCCCAAGGGCACTCCACCATGACTGTAGTGTCATGACTGGGGATCGAACCCGGGACACCCGGTTTTGAAATCCCCAACGCTAACCACTCGACCACAGCGGATTCCTTACAATGTTTTCAAAAGTTGAATGCTGCAGAGACGTCAAAATTAATCTGTTTAAGGTTAAGGGTTAACCATATCTTTCATTCACATGCAAATTTAACCCTTTCCCACATACAACAAATCTGCAGCAGACGACTTTGAGAAAATAGTGACAAAAACCTGAAAAATCACCATAAAAGATAGCTTAATTGTTAAATAAAGTTGAAAACATTTGGCCAAAGGAGAAATAGCTCGTTGAGCCGTTTCTCCTTTAGTCACAATGTTTTCAAAAGTCGTCTGCTCTAGAGGCGTCATAAAGTGTCTATATGTGGGAAAGGGTTAACAAATCACCAAAGTCCAACATACTGGTGAAATGATTGTGGAAACAAGGCGTAATTGCATAAATTTTTCTTCTGCAGATTTGTTATATCAGGGAAAGGGATTATAAACTACAAAAGCATGACTACAAGCCTAATCTGCATATTCAACCAAAAACCAAGCGCAAAACACATCAAAGTATCTATAATTCAAAAATTTGCTACAAACTAGAAATATCACTGAAGGTGATGAATACCCCCAGCTGGTGCCTGACAATATATATATGTATGAAAAATTCAAGGGGCCATAACTCATTTAAAAATAATTCCAGTACAACACGCCGACAATCTGCACAACTAGGCTTGGTATCAATCAATCTTGTGAAGTTATATTGAATTCTGACAAAGGGTTGCTGAGAAAGTGTTCACAAGAAATGTCCACAGACCAACGGACAGACAAACAAACCGAACGACCGTCAAGCGTGACTCCTATTTAGCCCCCATATACTATGTATCTGGGGGTATAATAATCAAAGGCTTAGTCAAATGTGTTAGTGAGAGAAGAAAAGTACTTCAGTGGCAAAGTTGCATTTGAAATGTTAGTCATATTGACAAGCTGAAGACTTTCCAACATTCAACAAAAGTCTGAAGCAGAGGAATTTCAAGGTACGTAAGTAATCATTATTGAAAGCAGTTGAAAGCATTGTGGCAAAAGGTGGAATTGCTCATTATGAGCAATTCCACCTTTTGCCACAATGTTTTCAAAAGTTGTCTGCTGTGTTAACAAGTGGTTGATTGATTGTTTGGTGTTTTACGCTGCGTTCAACCGTTGTTCAGTTATATCACGGCGTTTAATCGGCGAGTGACCAGTACTCCTGGTCCATTTATCCAGACACCTGTCAGACAGTCAGTCGTAATGCTAGCCTGCAACCCTGAGCGCCAAGGAGGGCAGCCATTACTTCCTTTTTATAAGTGAACAAGATGTGTTTGTGAAACACTGATGCCCCCAATGGCAACATCTAGGTCAAAGGTCAAGGTCGCCAGGTCAAAAATGTTGGTACTGACAGAAAGGTCATGTCACAAGGAATACACATGTGAAATATGGTACCGTACCTGTTATGGTTCAAAAGTAGTGGTCAAGGTTAAAGTTTTTTTCGAGAATGGCAACATCTAGGTCAAAGGTCAAGGTCGCAAGGTGAAAAATGTTGGTACTGACAGAAAGGTCATGTCACAAGGTATACACATGTGAAATATGGTAGCCTTACCTGTTATGGCTCAAAAGTAGTGGGGAAGGTTAAAAAAAAAATTGAGAATGGCAACATCTAGGTCAAAGGTCAAGGTCGCAAGGTCAAAAATGTTGGTACTGACAGAAAGGTCATGTCACAAGGAATACACATGTGAAATATGGTAGCCGTATCTGTTATGGTTCAAAAGTAATGGCCAAGGTTAAAGTTTTTTTCGAGAATGGCAACATCTAGGTCAAAGGTCAAGGTCGCAAGGTCAAAAATGTTGGTACTGACAGAAAGGTCATGTCACAAGGAATACACATGTGAAATATGGTAGCCGTACCTGTTATGGTTCAAAAGAAATGGCCAAGGTTAAAGTTTTTTTCGAGAATGGCAACATCTAGGTCAAAGGTCAAGGTCGCAAGGTCAAAAATGTTGGTACTGACAGAAAGGTCATGTCACAAGGAATACACATGTGAAATATGGTAGCCGTATCTGTTATGGTTCGAAAGAAATGGCCAAGGTTAAAGTTTTTTTCGAGAATGGCAACATCTAGGTCAAAGGTCAAGGTCGCAAGGTCAAAAATGTTGGTACTGACAGAAAGGTCATGTCACAAGGAATACACATGTGAAATATGGTAGCCGTACCTGTTATGGTTCAAAAGTAGTGGTCAAGGTTAAAGTTTTTTTCGTGCAGACAGGCCAAAAACTACATCTAGGTCAAAGGTCAAGGTCGCAAGGTCAAAAATGTTGGTACTGACAGAAAGGTCATGTCATAAGGAATACACATGTGAAATATGGTAGCCGTACCTGTTATGGTTCAAAAGTAATGGCCAAGGTTAAAGTTTTTTTCGAGAATGGCAACATCTAGGTCAAAGGTCAAGGTCGCAAGGTCAAACATTTTGGAACTGACAGAAAGGTAATGTCACAAGGAATACACATGTGAAATATGGTAGCCGTACCTGTTATGGTTCAAAAGTAGTGGTCAAGGTTAAAGTTTTTTTCGTGCAGACAGGCCAAAAACTACATCTAGGTCAAAGGTCAAGGTCGCAAGGTCAAACATTTTGGTACTGACAGAAAGGTCATGTCACAAGGAATACACATGTGAAATATGGTAGCCGTACCTGTTATGGTTCAAAAGTAGTGGTCAAGGTTAAAGTTTTTTTTGTGCAGACAGACAGACAGACCAACCAACGTGCAGACAGACAGACAGGCCAAAAACTATATGCCCCCCGAATCGGAGATTCCGGGGGGGCATAAAAAGGTAATAACGTGTTTATAAAAATATATATCGGATGATGATTGAAGCAACAGTTACATGAAATGCAATAAGAACCAAACTAGCCCATATAAGCCATCAGAGCCCATAGGTGCAAGCACAGGTATTGTTTCAAAGCTAGTACTATGGAACAAGAAAGCTCCCGAAAAGCACAAAAAACTTGACGAAAAAAGACTTTCTTTCATAACAGACAAACAAACAAGAGGGTAAAATGAGATGAGATGTGCATAGAGATAGAAACTAGAACTGTCACTCTAGGAGACTTAACCCTTCCCTCATATAGATGCTTTCTGACGCCTCTATAGCAGACGACTTTTTGAAAACATAGTGACAAAAGAAGAAATTGCTCAAAACGAATTTAAAACACATAGGCAAAAGTAAATAAAATATATGTAAATGAAAGTACAATTACTAAAAAAAGAAATCATTATGGCAAATGTAGAAAATGCTCGTTTTGAGCAATTTCTCCTTTTGTCAAATTATTTTCAAAAGTCGTCTGCTGCAGAAGGCGTCAGAAAGCATCTGTATGTGGGAAAGGATTAATACTTCCACAAAATGATTTAATAGTATTAAACAAGAGGGCCATAGTGGCTCTGTCACCCTCACTTGAATAACATGGCTCTATATGATAAGGTTTTTATAAATAAGACTTTGAATAGTAATTTGATAAACAAGTGAAACATGCGGCTTCTACAAGACTGTTCTTAACCCTTTCCCACCTACAGACGCATTTTGACGCAATAGCAGCAGACCACTTTTGAAAACACAGGGGCAAAGGTGAAATTGCTCATGATAAGCAATTTCTCCTTTGGCCACAATGTTTACAACTTTATTAAACAATTAAGCTATCTTTTATGGAGATTTTTCAGGTTTTTGTCACTATGTTTTCAAAGTTGTCTGCTGCAGATTTGTTGTATGTGGGAAAGGGTTAATTTAGCCAACTTATGCAGTTTTTGACTCAATTTGATCAAAATAAAACCTTAGCCTAGATATCATCTAGACAAACATTCTGACAAAGTTTCAACATGCTTTGAGTAAAAATTGTGGCCTTGAAAGAAGCATACAAGATTTTCGTTTAATTGGCCAAGTGACCTTGTTTTTGACCCAACAGAATCCATATTTGATGATAGCCTGCAAATTACCAAGACAATTTTACTTAAATTTAACCTACCGGTAGTTTCTTTTCCCCGAACATGACCAAATTTTGAACTTATTATTAGGGATTATCAGAACAAACATTCTTTCAAAGTTTCAACATGCTGAAGTCAGAAATACTGACTCTAGGAGTTTCCACAAGATTTTTCTAAAATTTAGCCAACTGACCTAGTTTTTGACATGATATGATCCATTTCAGACATGAACTACATATAGATGTCATCTACACAACCATTCTGACAAAGTTTCATCATTCTAGAGTAAAAAATGCAGCCTCTAAAGTGGCAATAAGTTTAAAATTTGACCAAAAGACTTTGAAAAGTCTTTAATCCGACATGACATGTATATATGCTAAGCCTCCAAATCATAAAGACAAACATTCTGACAAAGTTTCAACATGCTCAAGTCAAAAATGCTGTCTCCAATATGCTTACAAGACTTTTCTTCAATTTTGACTAATGACCTATTGTTTTAACCAAGATGACCCATATTCGAACTTGGCCTAGATATCATCAATATCCACATTCAAACTTGGCCAAGATATCATCAATATCAACAAACTGAAAAAGAATCATGAAGATCAGATGCAAAATATCGCCTGTGGTTTTGAAGATACATGACAAAGAGACAACAAACAAAGGACAATCACAATAACTCACCGTGAGCATTTTGTGCTCAGGTGAGCTGAAAAGGTAAAAGGTAAAAGCCAAGGAGATATAACTCTAGAACACCCAATCAAATTAGATCGAAAATTATGTCTAGCACATCTGCAATGGATGACTGCCTTGTGTTCCAAATGGCATTTCCATATTTAGAAAATTAAAGGAGTAGTTCACTCCACAAAAACTCATAATTATAATAATGTTATTCTGCCGGACCTACCAACCACTGCAGTGATTTAAGTATAGTCCTGGCAAACTTTGGTTCCAGGGTCATAATGACAAGATCTTGAAAGACATTTGGCTTAAAAGGTATACGGCAGAGGTCCAGATAAGGAGTGGTCAACAGCTCTTTTCCCCACAATATCTATGGAGTTTTATGGTGTTTGCACCATTTTTAACAGGATCTAAGTTAAATTAAGGCATTTCTTAGGCATAGATGCATCAGTTGTAATGCTATCCCACAACCTTGAGCACAAAGGAGGGAAACCATTACTACAATTTGTTAAGCCGTTTGTATGACTCTGACCGTGGATCGAACCTTGGTTCCTCGGTCCCACTACATTATAGAGACCTGAGAAAAAACTGATTTTCATAAAGTAAATTTCAAAGTAGTACATGTAGTATGTGTCTCATTAATTAATTCAGTTTAAAACCATATGTCTTTCAACTTCTTGCCATATATTCATAGACAAGTGCAGTTAATATAGAAAGCAACATGTAAATAACTGGTTAGTTAGTATTAGCTATTATCAATCATAGAATAACTAAATTTGCATGAAATTTACCATCCCATGGTTTCTCTGGAAATTCAAGAACACAACAAAATGAAGTACAACAGACTTTGGATTTAACCCTTTCCCTCATATAGACGCTTTCTGATGCCTTTGCATCAGACAACTTTTGAAAACACTGTGGCAAAGGTGAAATTGCTCATCATGATGAGCAATTTCAACATCTGCCACAATGTTTTCAACTCTATTTAATGATTAAACTGTCATTAACCCTTTACCTCAAATAGACGCTTTTTGACGCCTCTGCAGCGGACGGCTTTTTGAAAACATAGTAACAAAAGAAGAAATTGCACAAAACGGTGCAATTTCTCCTTTTGTCACAATGTTTTACACTTTTAGTCATAGGTTATCCATTCAATTATAGAGATTTTCCATTACTTGACAAAATATGTTTAAAGTCGTTTGCTGCAGAATTGTCGTATGAGGGAAAGGGTTAATGCCTTAATGGAGATATTTCACATTTTTGAAAAGATATTAAGTCGTCTGCTACAGATGTGATGTATGTGGGAAAGGGTTAATGACCCCAGTCCATGGGAATAGGTACAAGTTGACATTTCTGTACAGTGTAGGTTCAGATCAACCTGTCTTTCTGCTCAGTCTTATCTTTTGACAAGCATGTGAATAGAGTAGAACTTGGTCAGACTGTGTTGATGCACAGGCTGATCTGGATCAACAATGTTCACAAAATTTAACTTGGACCTTTACCTATGGACGCGCTCAAATAAGAACTGTGTTATGCAGGCAAAAATTTCAACAAAGATAGAAATGGAGCATACACCAATGTCGAAAAAGGGGCATTACTGAATAATTATTAAAGCCAGAGTTATATGAAATGGTATAGACATATTGTTCCTAGGAAAATGTATACCAAGTTATATGCGAAAATGTTGAACTGTTTTTTAGTTAGCTTTTGATGTAAGTTAAAAGTTGTGTGACAAAACAGTCACAAATAACCCCAGTGCCAAGGGTATCACAATACCCTGACTTGTTTTCTTTAACCCTTTCCCTCATACGACAATTCTGCAGCAGATGACTTTGAACGTATTTTGTCAAAAAATGAAAAAATCTCCATAATTGAATGGATAACCTATGACAAAAAGTGGAAAACATTGTGGCAAAAGGAGAAATTGCACGTTTTGTGCAATTTCTTCTTTTGTCACTATGTTTTCAAAAAGCTGTCTGCTGCAAAGGCGTCAGAAAGCGTCTATATGAGGGAAAGGGTTAAAAAAACATAGGAGCTAAAAATCAACAAGTGATTTTGAAGGAACCCATGTGCCACCTGCATGTTAGGTCGAACACAGATGGACATAGAAGAAGTAATCCCTAAGGTAGGGGTCACAAAAAATGATGAAACAAATTAATGCTTTCTCTCAAAAAGATGACTCGTCGAAAAAATTAAATGATAGCCTCCATGAGTACATGTGAAATGATGTATAACAAAAGCCAGTAATCTACTTTTATCTTGAACAGCTATGCTTCACATATCCCTTTCCCACATGCAGATGTCTTTTAATGTCTGTGCAGCAGATAATTTTGGGGAAAGGAGAAATTGGTTATAAAATAATGAGTAAATTTCTCTATTTCCCACAATTTTTTATATTCTATTGAAATACAAGTCTTTCATATATATAGATTTCTTACCCGGATTTTATTTAAAGTAAATGTCTTCATTTCCTACAATGTTTTCTACTATATTAAACAAGAGGGCCATGATGGCCCTGGAATCGCTCATCTGATTTTTTTTTTTTTCACTTTAGCTATATAAGCCCCGCCCCCTGGCAGCCATAGTTTCAGACCAATCAACATGGCTTGAAGGAATCTGATAGAGGGTCACCCGAGGGACATTTCTACAAAATTATTTGAAAATTGGCCTGACACTTTCGGAGAAGAAGATTTTTTAAGTTTTCACTATAGCCATATAAGGCAAAATAGCCCAGCCCCCCCCCCCCCCCCCCCCCCCCCCCACCCTGCCGGCCATGGTTTCCAATACATTTCTACAAAATTATTTGAAAATCGGCCCAACCAGTTTGGGAGAAGAAGAATTTTGAAGTTTTTTTCATTTCGTTGCCATGGAAACCAGAATTCTGCATGGATCCCAAAAATTTGAAGGAATTCTGGTGAGGTCATTGAGAGGATGCTTTCTGTGAAGTTTCATCCAAATTGACCCACTGGTTACTGAGGAGAAAAAGTTGACGCACGACGGACGACGCACGACGGACTTAAGGTGATCACAATAACTCACCTTAAGCAAAGCTCAGGTGAGCTAAAAAGAGAACTTTCATTTATAGAGAATTCCCCCCAGATGTAATTTTATGTTATCTGCTGCAAATTCATTCTATGTAGGAAAGGGATATATACATGTCAGTAAATATCAAAAGCATGCCCAAATTCAGAACTGATTCATATGCACTAAAAATACATAACAACTACAGCCTTTATAAATATAAACAACACTAATACCATAATTAACATTATAGCCCTTAGCCAATTTATCCAGACATGCTAAACAAATATTACATGATATGCAAAAGTTAGAATTTTGTGCAAGCAAATGTAGTGAATGAAGTCCTCTATAAAACAATTAGGCCCTGGATAGCTGACCTGATAATGTACTCTTAAAGACAAAATTAATATTTACAGGACACTAAATGATTCTGCTCATTGCATCATAACATGTTCCCATTTAAAGTGAATCTGTCTAATTAATGCAACAAGTCCTTATCCATAGGGGCCTTTTTTTTTAATTGAACAAAAACAAGCTAACTTGGTAGAGGGTCACCATGGAAATATTTGCGTCTAATTATTTTCAAATCAGGCCAATACTTTTGGACAAGACGATTTTCGAATTCCCAAGGAACATTTGTACCAGTTAATTTTCAAATCAGGCCATTATTTTCCGACAAGATTTTACTATATTCATAATTATTAGAAAAAATGAGAGCCGCCGATGCTCTACCTCTGCACCACTGTCTTCCACTAATTCTTACCTTTGCTCTTGCTTCATCTGTTCGAGCTGTTCCAATTTTCCTTTATGTTCTGATTCCACCTTCTCTACCATTTCTCTGATCAGTTTCATATAGGCAGTAAACTTAAAGATAAGACAGAAATGAGAGTTAACCCTTTCCAACTTGCAGACTTATTCTGAGGCACCTATAGCAGATGATTGTTGAAAACATTATGTCAAAACAATGAATTGCTTGTAATGAGCAATTTCTAATTTTTTCATTTATCGAAATTATCCACATTTTTCTACAGACAATTTCAAAGTAATCTGCTGTATATTTATTGTAGGTGGTTAAAGGTAGACATGTGATTGATTGTATGGTGTTTTAAGCCACTTTCAATAATTTTTCTGTTATATCACAGCGTTACCAGTACTACTAGTCCTTTTATCCCGACACCACCAAAAAGCCGTAATGCTAACCCCGGAACCCTGAGCGATAAGGAGGGCAGCCATAACTACCATTGTTTAAGTCTTTGGTATGACCCAATCAGGGATCGAACATATGACCTCCCACATCTGAGGCTGATGCTCTACCACTACACCACCGAGGCGATTAACATGTGAACAGTGCAGACTTGGGCCTACCTGTGCATACTAACATTTTTGCCAGTCTCTTCACAGTCAACCTTCATGTAACATATGCACTATTGTAACTTCTCCTAAAAACATTATTTATTGTCACTCTATAATTCCATGCAAATTTACAGGTATGGCATATCAGTAAATTGGGAAATGACATCCTATAATTCTCTTGGGACATGGCTAAAAAGGAGAAATGAAATACAGAATTCTGAATCATAAACAATACTGGAGAAAATGCAAAATGTTCAAATTACCTTTTGAAAAGATTGTGACCAAAGGAGAAATTGCTCAAACAAGCAATTTCTCCATTTGCCACATTTTTATTTTACTTTTTTCAGTAATAATCCCTTCATTTATAGAGATTTCCCAGTGGTTTGTCAATATGTTTTCAAAGTTATCTGCTGCAGGTTTGCTGTATGACACAGTTGACCCTTTCCCACATACAACAAATCTACAGCAGACAACTTTGAAAATATAATGACAAAAACCTGAAAAATCTCCATGAAAGATAGCTTAATTGTTAAATAAAGTTGAAAACATTGTGGCCAAAGGTGAAATTGCTCATCATAAGCAATTTCACCTTTGTCCAGAAGGTTTTCAAAAGTAGTCTGCTTTTGCGTCAAAATGTGTCTGCAGGTTTGCTGTATAAATAAAATGGTTTTACCTGCATCAAGTTAAGGTTGTTATCTATGGAGACTGTGATGAGGAAGGGTAGCACTTTGCCTGCCAGAATATCTTTCGTCATCCCTAATTTGGAGTGGGTAAATGTTACCTTATAGATACCTAGGAAAAGGAAAAGATTCCAGTTTTTATACACAATAGCATAGAAAAAATATTTAAACCTTTTTCCATATACAACAAATCTGCAGCAGATGACTTTGAAAAAATATTGGCAAAGATATCAAACATCTCTCTAATTGAAAGTATAATTATCCTTTAGGCAAAAGTTGTATGCTGCAGTGGCATAAAAAAGCTTCTGTATGTTGTAAAGTTTTAAAATCATAAAACCTGATGCAAAGATAAAGGGAATTGACTGTACTTTTAAAAATGTGTACGAACATTCACAAGGTCATAGTATAGTATCTATGTCACCATCCCAGGATCAATAAATCTTCACAATAGCCAATATGTTTTTTAAGTCAACATGCTATGAAATAAAATCAAAAAGGAGAATCTTAACCTTATCCATCATACAGCAAATCTTCAGCAGACATCTTTGAAAAAAACGTGACAAAAAATGAGAAAAAATATCTACATGTATAAATGAAAGAAAATTGAATGGATTATCGAGTTGAAACATTGCGGAAAAAAAAAAGAAAATTTGTGTTTTCAAAAAATAGGCTCCTGCATAGGAGTTAAAATGCATCTGGAATACTGAAAGGTTAAAGTAAGTAATAAACATACCCAAGATACTCATTAAGACTGCAGGTTCTCTACTTGGTATAGCAGTGAGCAAAGGAAGAATCTCGTCTATAACAAACCATCTGTCCATGTGTTCTAACAACTTTCCAAGGCACAACAAACAATTCACTCGAACCTGTAAATGTTTATGATATATAGATGGGTATTTCATGAGTGTCTTTTTTGTATCACTTTTAAAAAATCGAGTTAAGATAATATGCAACCAGCCTTGGCGAGCATCATATTCAGCTCAGTTGACAAGTTTATTAAAAGTGATAATAAATAAATATGATTGAGATATTCAATTTATCACATAAAGTTGTTTATAAGGCATATTTAAAAAAAAAATGTACATGAAATTTGCCGGTTTTGCCATCAAAGTGAACGTCAAACCGCTGCTGTGACGTCATTTTCATAGTTTGTCACAAATGTTTTCAAAGCTCTTCTGCTGCAGAAGCATCAAATTCCATTTGTATAAAGGAAAGGATTAAAATGCAAGACAAAATCAAAGACTGTTTGTGCTTGTTGAAACCCTAATGTCTTTGTGCCACAAAATCTCACTTGTTACTTCTGTTCATATAACCATTAATACAAACAAGTTCATTGAATTGATATTCCGCACCAAACAGGCCATAACTCTAATGATCCTTATGCAATTATGGCGAAACTTGCATGGTAACATTTCCTGATGGTGTTGAAACATATGTATAAAGTTATAATCAAAGTACCATGCCTAACCAGTTTATATGTTTCAGACAGATGCATGAAAGGACATAGCTATATCGCTCTGCTTATGGAGGGTACATTCAAATTGATTGATTGGATTAAATGCTGTTTTTCAACAATTTTTCAGAATTATCACGGTGGCCAGTTCACCTATCCATACTTTCCTGGCTTTCTCACACCAGTGTTCCACACAAAAGTCTTCCAAGCCACTGGCTATTTGTCTACATAGACTGTTAGCCCATTGGTGGAAATTACAGACTTTTGTCAAACGTCGGAAAGAGTGTTGGCTGAGCTGGGGTACATGCACACATGCTAATGACTGAGCTTCTGTGGCTTGTATGTTAAACAAGAGCATCGCAGATGATAAAAATTCACTCGCAGTGTCGTTTCGTTGATGTATTACAGTCATTATGACCTAGGTCAGTGAAACTGGAATCCATCCCAGTTCGCATGACAATAATTATTAACCAGTGTATGAAGTATGGAGGAATTCTGTCCCCAAATGAAAGTTTTAGAGCAACAAAGTTGTTTCATACAGACGTATCAGTCATTATGACCTTGACCTTTGACCTAGCTCCGTAAAATGCGAACTTTTTCAAGCTCACTCGACACTGAACCTATGTGTGGAGTGTGAAGGAATGATGACATAGTTTTCTACAAACACATTATAGTCACTGTGACCTTGACCAAGGTTGGTGGAGTGCAAACCTGTACAAGGAGCCATGCTTGTTAACATATGATTTAAGTTTCACAACAATTGATAAAAAATAAAGTAACAAGAGCTTTGATTTTTACTATCGGATAAGAAATAAAGTAGCTAGAGCAATGACATTGTTTTGTACAGACTTATTGCAAACCTGTACAAGTGTCCATGCTTGTGAACATATGATTTAAGTTTCACAACAATTGATAAACAAGAAACCGCTGAAGACGGTAAGGCCGGATTGTCAGCAACTTGACCTTGAAAATCGACAAACCAAGGTCAAGGTCTAAGTAACCATAGAAATCAATAGAACTTGTTACTGGTTACCTTCAGGCAAAGTTTCAAGTTTGTAACCTTTTCAAGTGCTGAGATTTGCCTCAACCTGAAACTTTAACCAAAATGTTGACGGACAGACAGAAGTTTCAAGTTTGTAACCCTTTCCAGTGCTGAGATTTTGCCTCAACCTGAAACTTTAACCAAAATGTTGACGGATAGACAGACAGACGGACGGACATCGCCAATCTATAGACCGGAATTGCTAGAGCAATCCGGCCAAAAATAAAGTAACACGAGCGATGATGTCATTTTGTACAGACTTAAAATAATCACTATGACCTTAAACTTTAACCTAGATCAATGATCAGTTTCATTACAATCGGATAAGAAATAAAGTAGCTAGAGCAATGACATTGTTTTGTACAGACTTATAATAGTCACAGTGACCTTGACCTTTGACCTAGGGTTTGTGATTGTGAAGTTGTACAAGCGGCAATGCTGGTGAACCTGTGGGGTTATGTTTCACAACAATCAGATCAGAAATAAATTCACTAGAAGGATGAAGTTGTTTCATACAGACGCATAAAATACAATGTGACCTTCACCTTTGACCTAGGTCGGTGATACATAAATTTGTACAAGAAGTAATGCTAGTGTACATGTGTGTGAAATTTCATCGGTCAAACATGAAGTCGCTGGAGTAGTGACGTTGTTTGGATGTATGGACAAATCCTTATATACCCTCAACGACATTGTCGTTAGGAGATAATTAGCATCACACTTGACACATATACTCACCCCTACTACATGTGTTCCTAGACAAAGGCTCTTTATTCGAGGGGTGATGGATTTTTTTAATACTGTATAATCTATCATATCAGCAAACGTTGGAATGATATTCAGACACAACTCCTGTGGATTGAAAGCGTTAAAACAAGATTATTTTAATGCAGGAACTCATAGAATCTATAGCAATTAATAATTTCTAAACTGACATACAATGTAGGTCACTCTGACATTAAAAACTCTACACTTCATACATGTTTCTTGTCAAAGGAATAGTATTTTGATTGGATATATTATCATAAGGTTGTTTACGCTGATTGAAACCATACAATAAGGCTGAAGGCTGAAAGCAAAAGTATGGAAAATACAAATACAAAACTGAAAACATTGTGGCAAATGTGGAAATTGCTTATTATGAGCAATTTCTAGGTAAACCAAAAATGTTTTCAAAGGCCATCTGCTGCAGAGGCTAAAGAAAGAGTCTCTATGTTGGAAAGGGGGTTAAACAGTATTCCAGTTATACCGTGGTGATTGTTTACTACTTCATTATCACTGGATAACTATCCAGTGATAGGCTAGATAATGTGGCACAAGTGCACATTCCACAACAATGGAATATTCGAATGACATCACTGTACGTATTTGCAAAACAATCAGAGCTCCAGATAAGGGGTGTTATACATGTTCTTAAATCCTTATTTTACCCTCTAACCCTATTGTGTAGGTGCTTAAGAGAATCATTGCAGAGGGATGATTTCTCTTTGGCAGTCAAAACTTAGGTTTAGTTGGGTATTAACCCTTTCCCACCTGCATACACATTTTGACGCAATAGCAGCCGACGACTTTTGAAAACATTGTGGCCAAAGGTGAAATTGCTCATGATGAGCAATTTCTCCTTTGCCCACAATGTTTTCAATTTTATTTAACAATTAAGCTATCTATTATGCAGATTTTTCAGGTTTATGTCACTATGTTTTCAAAGTTGTCTGCTGCAGATTTGTTGTATGTGGGAGAGGGGGGTTAAGAAATGTATTGAGGGAGAAAGAGTTATTTACACCTCCTTATCTAGACCTCTTGTCATGTCAATGCATTTTTGGAGAGCAGTTCATAAATGTTGCATTATCAGTATCAGATTGTGAAAAGTTTACAGTAATTTTAAAACTCTCCACTGCTCTCAAACCTTAACGTTTTCCCACATACAGACGCTTTCTGATGCCTCTGCAGCAGATGACTTTTGAAAACTATGGGACAAAAGTAGAACTTGCTCATAATTAGCAATGTTTCCTATTGGCACAATGTTTTCAACTTTTTCGAATCATAATACTTCCATATTGTTGCCAAAATATTTTCAGTCTTCTGCTGAAAATGTGTTGTATGTGGGAAAAGGGGGTTAACATCTATTGAAAAGCCTGTAATAAAGAAGATACCTACCTGGATTTGTACATTATCAAATTCCAGTGCTTTGTAAATCATTGGTAACACATGAGTTCTAATGTCTGCAGAAGGCGTCTTCTTCAATAAAAGGCTCATGTTTTCCATAAATATAAGCAGAATCTGCAAAATAAATGATCATAAGATTCTACAGTTCTAGTTTGGAGATAAAGGAAAGTGGCATCAGAAGGCATCTATATATATGTTAAAAAGGGTTAATAAACAAACTAAAAAAAACCTTTCCTTTATCTCCTAACTAGAACTGTCTCCAATGACAACCGATTCCACCAACCAACTGAAATACTGGTTGGATATAACAATGTTCTTATTTATCAATATAACAGAGCCGCATCTGGTGAAATGAGATGTTATTGACTCTCCATAATGGGATCATCATACAAGTAGCACTACACTGCTAGTATTGGATTTTACGGCACTTTCAACAGCTAAGATCATATCAGGGCACACAGGAAAGATGACTATGGTCACATACCTTTAAGTTTGATTTTAGATAAGAATATATAAGGTATGAAGCCAATACCACCCAATCTGCTGGAGATTAAGAGTTGCATTGACTCCAATTGTTCAGACCCATTTAGCCATCTCTTACTGTTCAAGCAAGGGTGAGACTGTGGCTGCCATTCTTATTGAGCATCACAGGAGCTAGATCTTTGTCAAATGATGCATCTAGTACTAAATTACAGTTAGACAGACAGAGAGGATCTCTGGAGAGGTTGTGCAATGAGCAATTTCTTATTTTGCCACAATGTTTTCGACTCTTTTCATTAATCATACCTAAATTTATAGAGCTTTTCTGTGTGTTTGCCTCGATACTTTCAAAGTCGCCTGCTGCAGAATTACTGTATGTGGGTAAGGGTTAACCCTTTACCACAGACACTGTATGATACAAACACTTTCTGAAGCCTCTGCAGCAGACAACTTTTGAATACATTGTGGCAAAAGAAGAAATTGCTCATACTGAGCATTTTCTACTTTTGCCACTTTGTTTCAACTCTATCCAATAAATAAACATTCCTTTACAGAGGTTTTGAATATTTTTGCCTAGATGTTTTCAAAGTTGTCTGCTGCAGATTTACAGTATGTGGGTAAGGGTTCGGCAACCAATAAGCTAGATATGGCTCAATTATTTAACCCTTTCCCTCATACAGGAAAGCTGAGCAGATGACTTTGAAAACAGCTACAGGTAAAAGTATTGAAAATCTCCTCACATGATGATACAGTTATTGAAAAGAGTTGAAAACATTGTGGCAAATGTAGAAATTTTGAGCAATTTCTCCATTTTCCACATTGTTTTGAAAAGTCGTCTGCTGCAGAAGCGTAGAAATGCGTCTGCAAGTGGGAAAGGGATAAATGACGTCATTATAAGTCAATAACAAACCTGAACAGGGGTGGTAATCTTGAAGATGGGAATCAGATCAGGTAGAATCAAGGTTACATATTCCTTTTCCGTGGCTTGTTCAGCAATCTGTAGAATGTTGGGCAGCACAAACGGTATCATGTCAGGGTTAACGCACTCTTTTAACAGTGACGGGAGAATCCTTTGTACATTCACCCTCTAGAAATTGAAAAATAAATAATCAATATGAGCAATGTTTTTTGAGATAATATACCTATAGAAAAGCTACAACATGGAAAATCAAAATATCAATACATGGACAAAAATGATTTAAAACAGTTTAAAACATTGTGGCAATTTCACCTTATTCCAAAATGTTTCAACACTACTTAAAACGTATTCTTTCAATATTTCAGATATCACATTCCTTTCCTCAGATATTTACCAAGCAGACTACAGAGAGAATATTGTATTAGGTAAATATTATTAACCCTTTCCCTCATATTGACGCTTTCTGACACCTCTGCGGCAGACAACTTTTTGAATACATGGCGACAAAAGAAGAAATTGCTCAAAATGAGCAATTTTTCCTTTTGCCACAATGTTTTCCACTTTAAGTCACAAGTTATCCATTTTCTATTTTTTTGACAAAATATGTTTAAAGTCGTCTGCTGCCGAATTGTTGTATGAGGGAAAGGGTTAAGGATGCAAGCATGATTAATCTTACCTTTGGGAGTTTCAACAATATTTTTGGCAGACCCTTGAAGAATTTTGATTTTTGTAGATTGTCCTGTTGGAACAAAGAGTCCATGTAGTGTAGAGTTTTGGATCCGACATCTTCAAAGAAACTGACCTGAAAAAAACATTGTGCAAGAAATCAAAACTAATGACTTATGTTTGTAGTGTATTGTAATTAAAAAACCACTGTAATGGTTTAGTTTAACCCTTTCCCTCAAACGACAATTCTGCAGCAGACGACTTTGAACATATTTTGTCAAAAAATAGAAAATCTATAATTGAATGGATAACCTATGACTAAAAGTGGAAAACATTGTGGCAAAAGGAGAAATTGCTTGTTTTGAGCAATTTCTTCTTTTGTCACTATGTTTTCAAAAAGCCGTCTGCTGCAGAGGCATCAGAAAGCGTCTATATGAGGGAAAGGGTTAAACATATTTTATTCAATATAATAAGGCACCATATTAAACAATACATAGGGAATATTATGTTGCTGTAGCGATACAGGTTTTAGTATTATACTACGAGGGGCGTGGACATTTTATATCTTGCAAGACTGAAGGTCAAGAGAGATATCAAATTGTACACGCCCCAAGTAGACAATACTAAAACCTGTATTGCTACAGCAACATAATTTTACTTTTATTATATACCATGTTTAATTTTTAAGACAGAATAAAGAACCATGCCCAACTACCACAGAATTTTTAATCTGTCGTGTTCGAACTACGCATGACCATCTGCATGTATTTGTGCTGGAAAAAGTGCAGGTATATAATAAAAACTAAAAGCTTATATAGATATTTATATATATTACTATACTAGATCTGAATATGTACCGGTATAAATGTTCATGAAATAATTGGAGAAAATGGTAGAAAACAGAAATTTCTACCTTTTCCATATAAAATTTTACTGCGACTTTTCATGCGTTAGTTTTATATGATGACTCTAATAATATCGTATCAGATATAAAATTAACTTAACAAACATCATTGTTAAGTTTTTGAATGACTTTGCTTTCCCCGGTATTTCTATTATATCATTGCTATTGCTGGCAAGTTAATTCAAACACAGTTGAATCAATCGTCATGCTACCCATGCAACACCCGGGCGCAAAAGTGGAAACCCACAACTACCATTTTTTAACATCTTTGGTATAACCTATCCAAGACCTCCGACCCCGATGTCAGTCATACTCCCAGCTTTACCTTACTGAGCTTACCAATTCAATTCAATTCAATATTTGATTGGTTTTTTTTCGGCAATGCATTTTGCCTGTGGCCATTTACAAATTAGGCAGAAGCAACAAGAAGAAAACACAGCCTACCTTACTGAGCTTACCAATTCAATTCAATTCAATATTTGATTGGTTTTTTTTTCAGCAATGCATTTTGCCTGTGGCCATTTACAAATTATATAAATATGGCAAACATATATATACATGTACATAGATAAACATATAACATATATACATGGAAAAACATATAACATATATACGACCCAATTTTACAAACATAATATATGAGGCAGAAAACACAGCATACCTTACTGAGCTGGTCGAGATCGGGTCTAACAGCCGGTTCAGTATTTAAAAGTAGTTTAACTATATCCTTCAATTCCTCTGGAATGTTTCCTAGCAACTGTCCTTTCCATTTCAACATCTGTATGAAAAAGATTAAGCCTTATATAAACAGGTCAAACTGATTCACACACAGGTACTAAATATTGTTATCAAAATAACTGAAATATAAACTTGTGCAAATTCAATTTCATGTAAAAAACAGCTCTACAATGCCTGGATATTCATTTTTATTGATGCAAAGGACGAGATAGGAATAAACTATAAAATGTCGTTTGCAAGCGGGAAAGATTTATTAAGTCAATTCAAATTCGAAAAAACATATGTTAATGAAGGCATACCAGTAAATATTGCAAAGAGTTGAAAAAATTGTCGCATATGGAGAAATTGCTGATTATGAGCAAAATCTAATTTTTATTACAATGTTTTCAAAAAATGTTCTGTGTAACTTGTTACTCCTACCTGTTCAGCGTTTGTCTTAAAGGAATGGACTTGGTTCTTGCACTGATAGAGTGCCTTCCCTTTGTTAAAGGTGGCATAGATGAGAACGCCTATAGAAAACTTGTTACTCCTACCTGTTCAGCGTTTGTCTTGAAGGAATGGACTTGGTTCTTGCACTGATAGAGTGCCTTCCCTTTGTTAAAGGTGGCATAGATGAGAACGCCTATAGAAAACATATCACATGCGAGGCTACAGCTCTCTGTCAGGGCATACTCTGGTGCCCTGTAATCAAGATGAGGCTGGACATATGGTGGTAAATCAGGGTCCCAGCCAACAAAAGGAAAATGTGCCTGAAACCAAATATGATATTTTCAAAAATAGATTCAAATAACCAATCTTTTTCCCTTTCTATAATAGTATATTCTCGAAAACAGTAATATATAGGCTTCATTTTATACTATTAAAATTATGAACCTTTTCCCACATACAACAAATCTGCAGCAAACGACTTTGAAAACTTTAACCCTTTCCCTCATATAGACGCTTTCGGACGCCTCTGCAGCAGACAGCTTTTTGAAAACATAGTGACAAAAGAAGAAATTGCACAAAACATGCAATTTCTCCTTTTGCCACAATGTTTTCCACTTTTCGTCATAGGTTATCCATTCAATTATGGAGATTTTCTATGTTTTGACAAAATACGTTCAAAGTCGTCTGCTGCAGAATTGTCGTATGAGGGAAAGGGTTAAGGCAAAAATGTGGAAAATCTCTACTAAAGGAAAGTGTAAGTGATGAATAGCGTTGAAAACATTGTAGCAAAATGAGAAATTGCTCATGATGAGCAATTTCTCCTTAAGCCACAATGTTTTCAAAAGTCCTTTGCAGCAGATGCATCAAAATTTGTCTGTATGTGGGAGAGGGATACGAGTAACAATATATATCTGCTTCTATCCCATGTTGCGCTGGAGAAGTTTAACAGTAACATTATAATAATAATAATAATAAAGAGTTTATTTATAGCACATTTGGGTTTATCGAATCTTCCATGTGGGCCTCTTGAACATTTACATTAAGACAGTTATTACAATCAACTATACATACATAGAAATGGTGAACAAACAAATGATGAAACAAAACATGTGAACGGGTATAAATCAAACAAAAAGGATGAAAAGTGACAGATTATTTATAGTTTTAGATATTAGGATTCATTTCATGATTAAATGCAATCTCATAAAATCAGACCAAAATACTCTGCTGACTTTTATCGAACTGATGACACCACATTAAAGGTCATCAAAAATTGACCTTTTACACTTTAATTCATGAGAAGATGCTCATTGTATGATACAACCAACACTCTGTTCTATGCAATCGGAACACTTCTTTCCAAACCATGTTTTAAACTCAATCGAACAAGTGTTTAAAGCAACACATGTTTGCCTGCATATTTGTCAGTTAGAGAAAGTGGGATAGACAGATGGATTGACAGTCAATGGAGAAGAGATCCCTGTGTCAGGCGTCACAAAAACTATTGTCTCAATTTATGAGAATAGAGCTCTAGATAAAGGGTGTTTTTCATGTTCTAAAGTCCTTATTTGACCCTTTAACCCTATGTTGTGGGTAATCAAAAGAACTGTCTCAGTTTTGAGTACCAACAACATAGGGTTCGCTTTAATAATAAGAGCTGAATACCCCTCCTTATCTGGAGAGAATGTTTTACACTGTTGTTTTTCAAGTTAAAAACTCTGCTAAAATTGCATCTTGTTAACCCTTTCCCATATACAACAAATCTGCAGCAGACAACTTTGAAAACATCTAGCCAAAATATTGAAACTCTCTATAAATGAAAGAACAATTATTTAATAAAGTTGAAAACATTTTGCAAAAGGATAAATTGCTTATTATGAGCAATTTATCTGTTTAGCCGCAAAACTTTCACAGGTCATCTGCTGCAGAGGTGTCCAAAACAATTTACATGTGGAAAAATAATTCTTTTGATAGAAGAGGGTTACAAACTAATTACCACTTGTTCCGCAGGATTCTTATTTGGAACACAAAAGTCGAACCCTGCAAGTTTCCAAGATCCATTTTTGTTGATAATAATACTTTCTGGGCAAATGTTATTGTGTAAGAGTTTCACCCCTCCATGGAGAAATTGTATAGCTTCTATTACCTGTAAGAAGAAATATCAAATATTTGAACAAACAAAGATCAATGGTTCCATGCAGTGGTATCTACATCTTGTTACAAAATGTAGATACAACCTTTTGGCATGAAGCTTGTGAGTTGAAGAATTAACATGACAAATTATTTCAGTATTTTGCTTCAAACATGTAGGTGTATTATATAAGTTAACTCTTTCCCACTTACAACAAATCTGCAGCAGACGACTTTGAAAACCTACCCGAAATTATTTGGAAACTCCCTATAAATGAAAGTACAATAATTGAATAGAGTTAAAAACATGGTTACAAAAGGAGAAATTGCTTGTTTTGAGCAATTTCTTCTTTGTCTCCATGTTTTCAAAAAGCCGTCTGCTGCAGAGGCGTCGAAAAGCGTCAATATGAAGGAAAGGGTTTACGCTATTCTATGAAAACATCTAGGCAAAAGATTGGATAATAATCACTCCTGGTGAGGAATTTCTTCCTTCCTCACACTGTTTTCAAAACTTGTCTGCGGAAGACACATCAAGATGTTTCTAATTGTGATGAAGTGCTATCCCTTACCTGGAGTAAACCATACTTAATTTCCACATCATATAAACTGTATTCCTCCATTTCTTTTATAATATGGGATGGTAGGTTATCTCTTTCGCCTAGAAGGTTTGACAAACTCGCAAACACTGGCTCTGTGGCAAAAGCAAGAGTTTCCCTAAAATAGAATGAAAAGTATTATAAGATACAAGATATTTATTTTGTAATTTAGGACACTAGCCTATAATACTGCATAATTTATAAGTATATTACAAACAATGATGGCCCTAGTTCGCTCACCTTAATTATACAATGTACTGTAATGCAAAACACATCAAGACAATTATTCTGAATGCAACCTCCACAGTGTTAACAAGATTTTCCTTCATTTGGCCTAGTGATCTATATTTTTTTTAGATATGAACCATATTCCAACATGGACTGATATCATCAAGACAACATTCTGACAAAGTTTCAACTTGCTCAAAGTAAAAATGCGGCCTCCAGAGTTTGAACAATATTTTCCTTTATTGACATTGTTTCTGACCCAATATGACCCATATTACTTGAACCTAGATATAATTCAGACAAACATTCTGACAAAATTTCAAGCTGCTGAAGCAAAAAATGCGGCATCCAAAGTGTTAACAAAATGTTCCTTCAATTTGGCCTAGTGACCTGGTTTCTGACCCAATATGACCAATATTCGAACTTGAACAAGATATTTTTAAGACAAACATTCTGACAAAATTTCAAACTTCTGAAGCAAAAAATGCGGCCTCTAGATTGTTAACAGGATTTTCCTTCAATTTGACCTAGTGACCTACTTTTTGACCCAACATGACCGATGTTCGAAGTTGAAAATGTGGCCTCTAGAGTGTTAACAAGATTACCCTTCATTTTGACCCGGCATGACCCATATTTGAACTTGGCCTAGATATCATTCAGCTCAACATTCTGACCAAATTTCAAGTTGTGACCTACTTTTTAACCCGACATGACCCATGTTCGTACTTGACTTACAAATCATCAAGACAAACATTCTGATAAAGTTTCAACAATTTGACCTAGTGACCTAGTTTTTGACCTCATATGGCCCAGTTTCGAACTTGTCTAAGATTTGATGGAGATAAATGTTCTGATAAACATTCATGAAGATTGGATGCAAAATGTAGCCTGTAAAGTGTTTTAAACAAGCGCAAATGTTGACAACGGCATGACGCCGGACAAAATGTGATCACAATAGCTCACCTTGCACTTCGTGCGCAGGTGAGCTTTAATAAAGGTGATGAAATACATTACATAACAGTAAACACCGAGATACAAAACTGAATAACAATTATGATTTTCATGTTGATTATCAAAACCACAGTTAACCCTTTCCCAAATACAATAAATATGCAGTTGAAGTCTTTAAAAATATGAAAAACCTCTTGCCACAATGTTTTCAACTATTTTCAAAAATTCAATTTTCTCATTTTGAGTTTTTTCATATTTTAACCTATTTGTATTCAAAGTCTTCTGCTGCAGAATTGTTGTAAGTTAGAAAAGGGAGGTTTAACCCTTTCCCACATACAACAAAGCTACAGCAGCGGACATTGAAGAAATATCGGAAAAAATACAGAAAATGTCTAAAAATGAAAGTATAATCATAGAATAGAGATGAAAACATTGAGACAAAAGGAGAAATTGCTCCTGTTGCCACACTGGTTTCAAAGGTCATCTTCTGCAGAGGCGTAAGAAAGAGGTAAAAATACTGTTATTACCTAGACTCCTCTAGAGGTTGAATCACACTTAATACTTTTGGGTGTCGCAGTCTCGTTAACTGGGTGGCTCCTTTTCTTAAGCTCTCCAGTATCAACTCTTTGTCCCTTCTTGACATTTTCTCAATACTTTTCTTGTCAAAGACAAAGATGGCTACATCCTTAAAACAGAAATCATGATGCAGCATACATGTATGTATTAGAGAGAATGTAATATATCATTAACATTAACCCTTTCCCTCATTAAGACGCTTTCCGACGCCTCTGCAGCAGACAGCTTTTTGAAAACATGGCTACAATAGATGAAATTGCTCAAAACAAGCAATTTATCCTTTTGTCACCCTGTTTTCAACTCTATACAATTATTGTACTTTCATTTAAAGGGAGTTTCCAAACAATTTCGAGTATGTTTTCAAAGTCCTCTGCTGTGTTGTATGTGGTAAAGGGTTAAACTTGACAGAATGTTCATCACAGGGCACATATTACAGTTTTTGATGTTTGTTTTATGTCACATAATGGTGACTTTGTATGTTAACCATTTCCCTCATATAGACGCTTTCTGACGCCTCTGCAGCAGACGGCTTTTTGAAAACATAGTGACAAAAGAAGAAATTGCACAAAACGTACAATTTCTCCTTTTGCCACAATGTTTTCCACTTTTTGTCATAGGTTATCCATTCAATTATGGAGATTTTCTATGCAGAATTGTTGTATGAGGGAAAGGGTTAATCCATATTTATTTCAACAAGGAATATATTTTAGCTCACCTGTTACTCAGGTGCAGGTGAGTTTTACAGGGCCACCATGTCCCTCTTGTAATATTAATTTCACTTTCAGATTCGATTGATGGTAATTTAACTTAACCCTTTTCCTGATAGACAAATTTTGCAGCAGACAACTTATAACATATTTTTTTCCAAAAAATGGAAAAACTCTATAATTGAATGGATAACCTAACCTATGACTAAAATTGGGGAAAAAACATACTTTTTGCCACTGGGAACATGACCGATTACCGGCTATAAAAATGACCCAAAAAAACACCTGAATCGTTAATTGGTTCATAACAGTTAACACTTTTGCACATATGTCAATCAGGAGACTTTAAAAAATCTAAGCAAAAATATAGGAAATTAGCTAACAATGAAAGTGTCATTATTGAAGAGTTATTAAAATACATTGACAGTTGTAATCATCCCACTGAGACAATGACCTGGAACATAGGGTATAATTTTGGGAATAAGGGAGATTGTTTGGGTAAAAGACCATTATCTCTGGTACCTACCTGTTTAATCGATTTCTTCATTCCACCATAAATCTTCCACATTAGGCCAGGACCACCTGTTGCTATTTGTCCATAAACGTCAAAATCTCTGGATAAAGGATTGCCTGGTAATGCATTAGATACCACACTCTTCAGTTTGTTAAACATGTCCATTTTGGACTTGCTAAAAAAGAAGAGGAGATATTTGTGAAAATGATGTTGAATAAGATGACACTCCTTTTCAATTCGTCATTACGCGAAAACTAATGACAAAATATAACAGCATATTTTTTCCTCACAAAAAATAAAAAATATTATCAAAAACAAATGAAATATTTTAGAATTAATACGTTATTGTGCACTAAAGGAAAGAACTTATCTTACTTTTGATCAAACGGTGTGTTTTCACCCTTTAATCTGTCAAATCTGTCAAAATTTACGTGTTTGGCTGCAAAACACCGGGTTTTTCCGGATCTGTCGGGACATGGTTTTCGGCTAACAGACGTTTAAATATGCAGACGCATCGAAATGTGTATGTATGTAGGAAAGGGTTAACCAAAATAAATTAATTCTAAATAATGAAAGAGTTTAGAAGGAAGTATTATGATTCAGAATTTCTGAATTATCAGACGTTAAAACATGCAGACGCTGGCATGATTTAGGCAGAACCATATAATTTATGTGCTGTTGTTTTAATGTATATAGATTGATTGATTGATTGGGGTTTAACGCCGTTTTTAACAATTTCTCAGTTACATCACGGCGGCCAGTTCACCTACTCATATGTTTCCTGGTTTTCACACACCAGTACTCCACACAACAATCTTCCCAAGCAACTGGCTGCTTTTCCACATAGACTTAGCCCATTGGTGGAAGACGAATGACGCATGACTTTTGTCAAACGTCGGAAAGAAAGTTGGCCGAGCCGGGATTCGAACTCACAACCCCTGGATTGACAGCCCGCGTCGTAACCGACTAAGCTACCGGGACACGACTTTAATGTATATGCAGTGTATACCCTTGATATGCATTAATTAGTAGCATAAGTATCACAGTAATGGAAAATCAAACAACTTTGAAAACATCTTGGCAAAAGTATGGAAACTCGCGATAAGGGAAGTTTAGTCATTGAAAACATTGTGGCAAAAGGAGAAATTTCTCAATGTTTTCAAAGAGTGATTGCTGTCAGAGGTCTTAAATTGCGTCTACATGTGGACAAGTGTTAATCCAGGTGTCCTGAGTTCGAACCTTTTCCCGGATCGGTCATTCCGATAATTGACGAACTTGACCCATTGTAACTAGCGTCCTTCGTCTTCCTCTAGTAGGCTGAAAAGTCCATCCATGTGAGAAGATAACCAGTTATACTTGGGACGAATGCTGTTCGAGAAAGTCAGGCAACTGGCCACTGTGAATTATTAATGATTAGCAATTTCTTCATTGCCACTCTGTATTCAGAAGTAACTTATTTTCTAACCAGATGTCATCTGCTGCAGATTTTTTGTGTGTAGAGGGTTAATCTGTTTATTCAGAATCACTGATTTTGAGTGTTTACCTATTTATGTTTTACATTCACTATTGAATTTACTCTGTTCCGAGGTTAGCTGTTGTTAGCTTGTCAGATGACAAACTACCGTCTAACCCACGTCTATTTACCCTCGCCTTGCAGAGTTTACTATTTGGCGAGCAACCACGTTAAAGGTATGCCAGGGATTAGTCCCTGGCTATACATACAACACTTACAACACTTACCGCTTCTGTGACCCCTCTCCTTGCCTGATCTATAAGGCAGGGTTGTTCTCTTTGGCGTTTGACTAAAGTCCATGCGACAAGCCTCGTTCGTCTTCCACCGATGGGCTAACAGTCTATGTGGAAAAGCAGCCAATTGCTTGGAAAGAATGTTGTGTTGAATATCTGATGTGAGAATGTCAGCTTACGCAAGGGTAGGTAAACAGACCGACGTGACATGAATTGATAATTGTTGAAAATGGCTTTAAGCCAACGTCAATCAATCGAACTATTCTCGTTTAAAGGAAATCGCAATTTGCACTGCAAACATTTATGACCAGAATCGGCGTATGCAACACGTGTGTTGCTCGCGGTGGTCATAGTGTATTGTCGTCAGGCACCATTTTTTAACTCTTTCCCACATACAACAAATCTTGGCTAAAATATGAAATTATGTTAACGTAAGAATAATAATTAAATAGGTTTTGGAAAACTCAGTAACACGTGTGTTTCCGGAGTTCCCTTGTTGGTAGGCTCGATTTTTGTTTAACCATTTCCCACATACAACAAATCTTGGCTAAAATATGAAAACAATATGTTAACTTAAAAACAATTAAATAGGCTTTGGAAAAGTGTGGCAAAAGAAAAAGAAATCTCCTATCGTCACAATGTTTTCATAAGTCGTCTATCTGCTCAAAATGAGTCTGTACGAGGGAAACGGTTAATCACGGTAGTAAGTCTCAATTGATATTTCGACGTTATATATTACATTGCGTCTGCATTTAACATTGCATTCGAGTACAGAACCCTGTCCGTGCTAATTTCTGGTAGGGTCCGGTTAAAGCCATGTGTTCATGGGTATACCTGTGTTCATGTAATGAAATATAACGAAATCACACCAATTCTTAATTATTTAACCCTTTCCCTCATACGATATTTCTGCAGCAGACGACTTTAAACATATTTTGTCAAAAAATGGAAAATCTCTATAACTGAATGGATAACCTATGACTAAAAGTAGAAAACATTGTGGCAAAAGAAGAAATTGCTCGTTCTGAGCAATTTCTTCTTTTGTCACTATGTTTTCAAAAAGCTGTCTGCTGCAGAGGCTTCAGAAAGCGTCTATATGAGGGAACGGGTTAAATACAAACATACATTTACATCCCCAGACTCTGATAACCCTTTCCAACAAACAGACGCCTCTGCAGCTGACGACCTTTGAAAACTCTGTGGCAAAAGGGTGAAATTACTCATAATGAGCAGGAATATAGAATGAATACTCTAGATTCCTGTGATGAGCATTTTGCTCATTTTGTCACAACATTTTGGACTCTTTTAAACGTTTAAACTTTAATTTCTAGAGATTTTCCTTGACTTTGTCTATGATTTAACAAACTTGTGACGTCGTCTGCTTTAGATGCGTTATTTGTGGGAAATGGCTAAGTGACACGGAATCAACCCAATATGATTACGCACCGACCAAATACATATCATTGAGCCATCCCACGAGATAACCAACATTGTAGACTATGCGTTAAGTATCGACTCGGATCAGCCTGCCGCGCAGGCTAACCCGGACAGACACTTTTCGCCTCCTGTGGATTTTCTGAATAAGGAATCATTACTCTTTACCTCTGTCCCCCGAGACGGAATGTGTCTGCCCGGATTAGCATGCGCGGATTGCGCAGGCTGATCTGGGTCGATACATAACGCAGAGTCCATAATGCTGGTTTTCTCGTGGAACGGCTCATACCATATCTCGATTTACTCACACGCCAACTTATCGACGCGTTGTGTTAAATATGATATGATTCCGATAGATTGGATATAAGATACGACTTTTTATTTTACATTCATATAACGTAAACAGGTGTTGATACAAATTGAGAGGATGCAGCCAATTCTAAAATTCGGCATTTCAATTCTTTCTTAACATATATAACAAGAAAAAAGAAATTGTAAAATTGACATTTCGTATACACGGTGAATTCGTACAAAAAATATTGTTTCAATTGTTGGTGAAAATATAGATATATATATATATAAACAAACAAAACAATTGGCTGTACAAATCTTTATTGAATCTCACATCATCAGCGATTCTCATACTTACCTGTATAAAAAGAAAGCGCATGCGCACAGGTGAAAACGGAACTGTCAAAAAAGTTTTGCCTCTGGTGTAGAAGTGGTATGTGTAATATTTACAGTATTTATGTGTACTTAAGGCTAAGTATATGATGTGAAACATACAGGGAAATATAGATTATTCGTGACGGATACTTAGTAGAATATTGTCAGGGAATATTATGGAAATATTGTGAGTGCTAACAGCGTTCGAAGCTGCGCTAAGAGAAAACATGACTTGGGAGCCTACTCACGTTCAGTTTACAGGTATACTTTTTACCTTTTTATTTGTTCAACGATTCCCTTTCCAACACGTAAACGCAATTTGGAGCATCTATGGAAGACGACTTTTGAATAATTGTGGCAAAATTTAAAAGTTAACTCTTTCCCACTTGTAGACGCATTTTGACGCCTCTGCAGAAGAAGACTTTTGAAAACATTGTGACAAAAGGAGAACTTGCTCAAAACTTGTAATTTCTCCTTTTGCCACAATGTTTTATTACTTTTTTCAGTTAAAATTAAGCCTACAATTATAGAGATTTTCCATTTTTTTAAATAGACATTTTCAATGTTGTCTACTGCAGATTTATTGTATGTGGGAAAGGGTTAATTGCTGCAGTCATCGGTATCAAAACAAGTGTTAACTGAAACTTAAAACTTCTTTTATATATATAGATGCCTTTTGTTAAAGTATTCTATTTTATGGTAAATTCATTCTGTCAAACAAACATTATACAATGAATCATGCAGGGGTGAAATTGCAATGGTCAAACCCAAAATTAATGACGCGGAAACATATGGTGAATCTCTATAAAGTGAAGTAACATTACTGAAAAGAATCAAAAACATTGTGGCAAAAAGAGCAATTTCTCCTTTTGTCCTAATGTTTTCAAAAGTCATTTGTTGCAGGTGCATCAAATTTTGCCTGCAGGTTGAAAAAGGTTAAGGGATACTAATGATTCACAGTAACTGTTGTCCCAAAACTGAAGTACTGTAGAAATAGCATAAAACCCAAATATAAAACAGACAAACTTAGATACTTCATGTATGTATACATATGTTATAACAAACTAATGCAATTCAACAATATAACCCTTTCCTCTGACATCTCTTCAGCAGACAGCTTTTTGAAAACATGTTGACAAAGGAAAAAATTGCTCAAAACAAGCAATTTCTCCTTTTGTCACCATGTTTCCAACTCTATTCAATTATTGTACTTTTAAAGGGAGTTTCCCAAAAAAATGTTTTTTGAAGTCGTCTGCTGCAGATTTGTTGTATGTGGGAAAGGGATAACTGAAAATAAATGTAAACATTTATTATTAACCCTTTCCCTCATACGACAATTCTGCAGCAGACGACGACTTTGAACATAGAAAATCTCCATAATTGAATGGATAACCTATGACAAAAAGTGGAAAACATTGTGGCAAAAGGAGAAATTGCACGTTCTGTGCAATTTCTTCTTTTGTCACTATGTTTTCAAAAAGCCGTCTGCTGCAGAGGCATCAGAAAGCGTCTATATGAGGGAAAGGGTTAATAGCTTAAATTTAGCTGTTGTGGGAAAATAAATTTATGTATAATCACCCTGTCAATCATGAGTTATTGAGTTCATTAAATTCAAATATATGTGTAATTGAATATTAGATGACTCATGTTTATACAATGTAATTGCATTACCAGTATGTGATTTACATTTTATACTAACATTATATATATATAGAAAGGACAAATAATACTTGAACTTTAATCCTTTACCTATTACAGATGAATTTTAGATTTTGTAGACATGCAGGAATTTTATGAAAACATTTTGAGAATATAAGTAATCAATATATATATATAGATCAAAATGAGAAGTTTCTGTTTTTCTCATGTATTTTCTCTGTCCAAAATTTGTACTATCATTCTATGAGTGTGCTGTAGTACTTTTTTCTAGTTATCACAATGCATCAATGTCGCCGGAAATACATACTGTAGTGATGCATAACACTTACATTATAGTAGTTGAATAAACAGTTATCAACTGAGGGGCATGTTATAACATCAGGGGTGGGGTCAAGGTCAACAAAGTGAATGTCCTTCATTGTTTATGATCAACCTGAGAAAAGGGTGAAATTGCGGAAGACATGAGTTTTCTCTTTTTCACAAAATGATATTAGCTTAATGGCATCCTAATTATATCGTACTTTGACAAATGTTAAAATGTAGTCCAATATTTATAAATTAGACCACCCTCGAAATATAATATCAGCTAAACAGTTAAATTTCATTGAAATTGTTGTATAATTTGATTTTCAATTTTTTTGATTTGATGTTAATTTATTGTAATTTTTTCCTTCCTTTTTAATAATGAAAATAACAAACTACTCATGTTTTAAAATTATATTATGATGAGCGCCCTTATGTCAATGATGCATAACAATATGCAGATGGCAAGCAAAATGCCTGTAGGGAATCTAATGACACATTTAAAATTGTCAAGGATGATATAATTTTGGACAAAAGATCCGATTCGTAAACCCATTCTTCTTCTCAGTTTGTTCTTTTCTTCATTTGTTTCGAACCAAATAAACATTTTAAATCACCTATAATTAACTACATTACAGTTACATTAACTGTATTTGCAAAGGATATTGATCTATGCAGATCATGAGATTTTAGCATATAAAGTACTGACAGTCAGGGGGTCCAGATAAGAAGCGGGTTTACAGCTCTTTTCCCCAAAATATCTTTCTCATGACTCAACCAAACCCTATGATGTGGATACTTAACCCTTTCCCTCATACGACAATTCTGCAGCAGACGACTTTGAACTTATTTTGTCAAAACATAGAAAATCTCCATAGTTGAATGGATAACCCATGACAAAAAGTGGAAAACATTGTGGCAAAAGGAGAAATTGCACGTTTTGTGCATTTTCTTCTTTTGTCACTATGTTTTCAAAAAGCGGTCTGCTGCAGAGGCATCAGAAAGCGTCTATATGAGGGAAAGGGAAGAATCATCTCACTGAGACGATTCTTTTGACTGAGTATCCATCCACAATATAGGGTTTTAGGGTCAAATATGGGTTTTAGAACTTGTAAAACTCCTCTTCTAGAGCTCTGCTGACAGTCCTGTTCCTTAGCTGGCACAATATTTTTTATTTTTCAGTATTGAGGGCAAAGAGCCTTGTAGGAAAATTAAAAGGAAAATCAAGTAAGTAACTTTACTTAATTTAAATACTGTATTTTGGTTATATCACTGTTTCCTTGATATATAACCCAGTACAGTGAAACCTGTGTATAATAAAGACTGCCCATATTTAGGCAACATTCAGGCCCCCCGAAACTATAAAACTTTTAAAACGTTCTCCATGCTCAGAAATGAACTCCATGCTCCAAATAAGGCTTCTGATTGGTCAATTTGGAGAACGAATGTGCTTCTGACCAATCAGATTCTTGAGCACAAATGCTGAGTACAGATTAAACTTTTATAGTTTTGGAGCCAGTGCTGGTCTTTCTTCACAAGGGGTCTTTAATTGCATGATCATTTATGCAGAAAATGAGATATTGGGAAACTAAAAGTATGGTGTTAATTATAGACAGAGAAATTTTGTTAATCCAATGTGGTCTTAAGCACAGGTTTGACTGTACTTCCATTATCCTAAAACAGTCAGAATACTGTGAGTTCCTGCCCAGGAGGGAAGACACTTTATGTAAAACCTTCCCTGCATATAGATGTAATAGATCTATGTTATACCGGTCAATGGCGTCTAAAAATAATAATTACTGGTCTTTACTAAAGACATGTTATTCTCTTAGTTTCAGTAGTTATATATATGCACTTTCCCACTTTCCCACTTGTAAACGAAAAAATCGGCAGCAGATGACATTGAAAAGTATGAAAAATCTCTTTACTGAAAGAAAAAGCATTAAAAAACATTGTGACAAAAGATGAAATTGCTCATTATTAGAAATTCCTCCTTTTGTCACAATGTTGTATTATATTAGTCATCTGAAGCTGCAGATTTGTCAAAATGCATCTGCTGAGGGAAAAGGTTAATAAAATAAGTAAATAATTATTATGTAAAATTATAATTAATAACTTGCAAGTAAAAGTTCAAAGGTATGTTATGAATTAGCATATTCAAAGCTAATGTAACTCTATCTTATCTTATAGTAGAGTTACTAGATTTCTGCATAAAGAAGTCAAAAGTGATTAATGTCTATGAAATTATATTTGACCAGTTATACTTTTCCCATATATATACAACAAATATGCGGCAGACTGTGAACTCCAAAATCATGTAAAATGTAAAAAATCAAACTAAATGAGTGGGTCAATGAATAAACTGTTAACCCTTTCCCTCATACGACAATTCTGCAGCAGACGACTTCGAACTTATTTTGTCAAAACATAGAAAATCTCCATAGTTGAATGGATACCTATGACAACAAGTGGAAACATTGTGGCAAAAGGAGAAATTGCATGTTTTGTGCAATTTCTTCTTTTGTCACTATGTTTTCAAAAAGCTGTCTGCTGCAGAGGCATCAGAAAGCGTCTATATGAGGGAAAGGGTTAATTAAACAGATTTGGGCAAAATGAAAATTATTACTGAATATGAGCAATTTCTCCTTTTATCCAAAATGTTTTTAAAAGTTGGCTGCTGCATATTCATCAAAATGTGTGTATAGGTGGGAAAGGGTTAATGGTTCAGATTAATTTATAACTGTCATTGATGTGTTGGTATAGGGACATCTTTCAAGAGTTAGAAAGTGATATGTTTATTAGTCATTAAGTAACATATATAGTTATTAAGTACATCATGTATATTTTTTTTGTAAATAATTATTAACCCTACCCTAATATGAGACTTTGCAGCAGACCACGTGCACTTTGAAAATATCTAGGCAAAAATATGAAAATCCCCTATAAATGAAAGTATGCATGCATGAGCATTATGTTTTCAAATGTTATATGCTGCAGAGGCATAATATTTCTGTTTAAATTATTTTGAAGCAAGCAAACAATTGAGATATTTACCAGTATATAAGAGCTAAGTGATGAGGAATGTTTTTGTTTCCATCATCATTTTACTACAGGAATGTTGACTTTTTGGGTTCAACTATTTACTCATTCACTTTAAGTTTTGACATAGTCAGAATGTAAACAAAAAGCCTGCATATCAAACCCTTCATCTGGTAAATTGTTTAGCTCATTTGAGCTTTTTTGCTCACCCTTTATCTGTTATCCGTGCTTTGTCAGTCTGTCCAATCCATTGCACATTATGACATCTATAATTACCTTATGAATACTCTAGAAGTCACATTTTTTACCCAATCTTCATGAACACTCTAAAAGTCACATATTTCACCCAATCTTCATGAACACTCTAAAAGCGATTTTCACCGAATCTTTCATGAACACTCTAGAAGTCACATTGCTCATCCAATCTTCATGAACGCATGCCTGAACAGCATATGTCGATGAAATCTACGTCAACTTTGAAACTGGGTCATGTGAGGTAAAAACTAGGTCACTCTAAGGTCTAATTTTAGAATAACCTTGTGAACACTCCAGAGCTCAGATAGTTCATTAGAACATTTTGTCTCCATCAAATGTCAGTGAAATTAATTTGAAATAGGTCCATATGGGATCAAGAACAAGGTCATTTGGTCAAATTCTTTAGAAACCCTTATTTGCCAAGAACTAGGTCTTCAGGTCAAATTCGTTAAAACCCTTGGTTGCCAAGAACTAGGTCATTAGGTCAAATTCTTTAAAAACCCTTGGTTGCCAAGAACTAGGTGACAATACTCAGGTGAGCAATTCAGGGCCAAAATGTATATGCTTGTTCTTTCTGATGTTTAAAATAGGTTCAGTAATGGGGAGCTAGAAAAGACAGCAATATTATAAGTAATTCAATGCTGTTTTTGTATTATACTTGTAACTTTATCTGTTTCCAACAAACGGACGCTTATGCAGCAGACGACTTTTAAAAACATTTGGCAAAGAAGAAATGGCTCATATTGGACAATTGCCCCTTTTTGTCACAATGTTTTTAGATATATTTCCTATTTTAGTCTAGATATTTTCACAGATATGTTGTATGTGGGAAAGGATTAACATTATAGACCAATTCATCTTTAGAGCTTTGAAAACATTTCAAAGAAAGCAATAATTAAGTCTCATGTGGAAAATTTTGTTTGTATTAAGAAATCATCTTCTATTGCCAATATCCACAGTTATTAACACTTTTCCACATACAGAGATGACTTTTAAACACATTGTGAAAAAGGAGAAATTGCTCAAAGTGAGCATTAATTTTCTCCTTTTCCCACAATGTTTTCACTTTTTTCCAGTAATTATACCTCCGATCATTTATAGAGATTTTCCAGGCTTTTGCTTAGATATTTTAAAAGTTGTCTGCTGCAGATTTGTTGTATGTGGGAAAGGTTAATGATAGAATCATTGGGTTACAAATGCAGATAGGTACATTCCATAGATTCCTCTGGCCAGTGACTGTCACAGTTTACCTATGAACAAAAGTTCATGTAAAATCAATAAAATGTTACATTTCACAATCAATAAACATTCATCATCACATAGTCAGTGGATATAAACCCTTTCTCACCTCCAGATACATTTCGATGCATCTTTTGACAAAGTTGTGGCAAAAGGATAAATTGCCGAGAATGGCACACTGTTTTCAACTTAATTCAATTATTATACAGTCAAACCTGTGCTAAAAACCACCTTTGTTTAGCAATTCCCTGTCTATAGCAAACACTTTTAATTTCAAAATTACTCATTTTCTGTATAAATGACCCTGCAATTAAAAACCACCTGTGAACAAAGTCCAGATTGTTCTCTTCCAATTGGTGGTCTTTTAATACAGGTTGGACTGTTCGTTCATTTATAGAGACTTGAGTCCATTTCTTTTAAAGATGTTTTCAGAGTTGTCTGCTGTTATTTTGTTGTATGTGAGAAAGTGTTAAAACTCTACCAGTGACCATTAACCCTTTCACACATATAGCAAATCTGCAGCAGACAACTTTAAAGACCTTGCCAAAAACCTAAATAAATGAGAATAGAGAATAAAAATATAGAGTTGAAAACATTGTGGCAAAAAGAGAAATTGCTCCTTTTTCAGAATATTAAAAGAAGCATCAACAATCGTCTGAATATGGGAAAGGGTTAAAGTACTTAGAATAGCTTAATTTGATGTCTAACCCTTTCCCGCATATAGACAATGTTTGACACCTCTGCAGCAGACGACTTTATATATGAGCCCATCCATGCAAAAAGGTACAAGTTGGCCTTTCTGTATAATGTAGGTTCTGAAACAGTTGTTCTTCTGCCTCGTCTGATCAGAATCTGCACATTTTGACAAAAGCTTCTTGCAAGCTTGTGTAAGTAACATACAAACAGTGTAGATATTGATGATGATCAGGCTGTATGGATGGTAAGACGGATCTGAATCTACACTGTCAACAAAATCCCACTAATCATCAAAACATATGAATATATCTATGAATTTGATTTTTGATTCAAAAGTCAATTATAAAAAGAGGAAAACAAAGAAACAATTTGTAGTAAGTTGCGAAATATTTGGCTTCCAATGGCGAATTATTTGACTCCAAAAAGTGGAGAAACATATCAAATTTTGACGAAAATGATGATGAAAAGATTATTTAACCCAGCGCAGGCCCTGGCACTTGTACATTTTCCCATTGATGGCCTTATAAGTTTAATGACAATTTCATTGGCGCCTGTTTTCGATTGTATGAGTACAAAGTAGGTTACGTCTCCAAAATGAAAGGTTAAGTTTTTTACTAGTTGAAAATGTTTTACAAATAAAATTGCCTTCTTTGAGCAACTGAACTTTTTTTTGATAGGGATAAGAATCCTCTGCTGCAAAGGTGTGACTTGCCTGTGTGGTGTAGTGGTAGAGCGTCCACATTGGTTGAGGGAGGTCACATGTTTGATCCTCCAGCCAAGTCCTACCAAAGGATTTCCCTTCTTGGCTCTTGGAATTGTGAGGATAGCATTAGGACAGAATCGCTGGTGTTGGGTAAAATGGACCAGTTTGTACTGGTAACTTATCCAGGAAATGCCATGATATAAAAAGGAAAGGGTTACAAACTTGAAACTTTGCCTGAAGGTTACAACCAGTAACAAGTTCTATTGATTTCTATGGTAACTTTGACCTTGACCTTGGTTTGTCAATTTTCAAGGTCAAATTGCCGACAATCCGTCCTTTCCGTCTTCAGCGGTTTCTTGTTTCACAATGTTTTCAACCGTATTCAATAATTTAAATTTCACTTGAGATGTTCCATTTTTATATCAAAAATACATTACCAGTCATTTAATACCTGATATATCATCTCTATACACCTTAATTATCAAAAAAAAACGCCCACGCAAGCATATCCCTCACGTATCCGTGACATACACGGCCGCGCGGAAGTACGGGCGCGCACGTGAGCAGGTAATCACTTTTCATTTTTGGATTTACCGGAGTAGTAGATAAGAAAATTTATATTATTTATTTCTATGTCAATCAGTGGTGAAGGGATGCGGAGCCCATGTGGTCATGCTGTGCACCTATGGGATTCACATCCGACCTGCGTTGTGTGCACCAAATGCACACAGGCTTCACCTTGCGAGTACTGCTCGGCATGGCCTATTTCCATTTGGAAAAAGGTCGTGCGGAGTAAGACTCGCAAAAGCAGGAAGATAAAGAAGACCCCGAAGAGGGTGCCTTTTTCTTCATCGAGTGAGGCAGAGTTCGAGGGGTTCTCCCAACCGGGTGAGAGCTTTGGGTGAGAGTTGCTCCGTCGGGAAACGTCAGACACCGTACGGAAACAGCGGGGAAAATGCTCAGCTGGAACATTTAACCGCTGAACCTCACCATCTGACGCCTGGTGTCGTGGCTGGGCCTTCGAAAGAAGGAGATGCCTTCGGTAGCTTTCCGGGAAACCGCATGAGTTGTACTGATCCGACATCATACTCTGAGCTACAGCGGTTTTCGGACGGCTGCAGAGTACCGGTTACCTACGTCGGGGGACGTAGTTTTCCGGAGACTTTGTATAGTGCAGCTTCACTCCTGCCTATGCATAGTCAACCGGGGTTTGGTTGGGCTGAGCAACAAAACCCAAATACCGAGGCACGTCAGGTCACCGGGCAACCGGAGAGGAGTCATTTGTTAATGACTCGACCTGTCACCAGTCAGTCCGTTTTGGACTCGACTGGGCCAGTCAGTCACGTTGCCATGACTAGACCAGGTAGTCGCTCACGTAGCCGTGATGCGACAGGGCAAAGGTCTTATTGCAAGGACCCAGCCAGGCAAAAGGTTGATCATTTAGCAACGATTCATCCTGGCAGTCAGACTATCTTAAATGATTCGACGACTGGCCAAAATCGCGCGCATGTATCCATGCCGCATCAGGTCAATAGCCCATTTCATTATGGTGCTACGGGCCAATCGGTCACGCCTGTGAATACGACACAAACACCAGTGTCTTATGTATACACAGGGCAACCGAGTAGTCAGGCATTTTTCAATGCCTCGTCTACACTGCCGGACGGCTATGTAAACATGGCGCGTCCAGGCACGGGTTCTGTGGTGATAGACCGGATTGATTCTAATTATCGATCGATCTCTGCTCCACTACAGAATCAGAATAATCATAACCCAGGTATTGCACCGGGTTCGATTATTCCTCTGTCTTCCATCGGGTATGGGGGTTACGAAAAATCTTTTTCTTCCCCTGGGGGGACAGTGTATGTCGCTAGAGAATACGCTGCCCCTCAATACCAACCACCGGTCCATAATATGGAACCGGTAGGTGTTAGACAGGGCTTAACGGCCTACCGGGATCAGCATTACCCATCTCATGGGGATTCACTGCTCTCGGGGGACACCTAGTTGATAGGCAGTCAGGTTATAGGCAACCTCGGGATCAGAATACATTGCGTTATTCTGTGAAAGAAACCGTCCCATACAGTTAGTTCGGCCCCAGCAGAAGATTTTGTACGGCCGCCCTCTGCTGCGGAGAGGGGGCCTGCTTCACAAAATCTTCGGCAGAACATGGATTATTCTGAATTATCCATGTCTGAGTCGGACATAGATCTGCCGGTTGGAAGACCGAGTAGACAGCCTCAGAGGAGTACACACATCCCTACATCCTCGTCTAACGATGAGGAGGGAAATAGGTCTCCTTCTGATGAAGAGCCAGCGGTAGAGCGTTGGTCTTTTCAGCAGGCTATTGATGAAGTATTTCGGGTGGTGCCGAATACTTTATGCCCTAAGGTTGACGCTCCCCCACGTCGGAAAAACCTTTCTAGCCTAGAGGAACTTAATGTACAAGCTTTTACGCCAGTGCATTTGCTTCTTCAAGCTAACAACTTGGGCAGGTTGCTAGACCAATTGCAGTCGACCAGGTCTCTAGAGGCTATACCTCCAGGCTGGTCGGTCCCAGGACCCATTTCTAAGGAATGGGTCAACCCTAAAGCGTATTCTACGTCTAAGGAGTTCTTCCCTGTCAAAGTGCCAGCTTTAGACGGGGATGCAGATACACTGGGTTTAACTGCACCCGCTTCTGTCCAGGTCTCTTCTAAGACTCTAGAGAAGTGGGAGGCCAGAGCAAGACTGGGTGTAATGGTGTCATCTCATGACAACCATTTCGCAGTCGCTCTGTCTTTGTTGTTGAAAGAGGAACATATCTCTGGCCTAGGGGCTAACAGAATTCTCGAAGCTTTCGACACAGGCAACAGGCATCTCATGGCACTGAATCTTCAGACCGCCACAGAGATACTGTCCATGAGGAGGGACGCAGTGCTAGCTGCTCCTAACTCATTGCTACGTGCTAGCAAGGACAGCCTGAGGGCCGCACCATTGGAGTCGAAACAACTCTTTGGTGGAAGGATTGCTGCGGTGACGATTTCTGATGCGTCAGAACAGTCTCGACGCCTTTCGGCGAACGCAGCTAAGGCTTTTGCGCAGGGCCAGAAACGTTCATCGTATTCTGCGAATATGGGTAGCTCTAAGAAACCCAACCCAGCAAAGAAGCCAAAACGGGATGTAAAGGCGTTTTAGCCTAAACAAACCCCTTCCACGGGTCAAAAATCGGCTAAACCGAAGCGCCCCTATCAGGGTACTAAACATCGGCAGCCTTCTAGAGTTAACACGAACCCGAAGCCGCAGCCCTAGGGATTCGCTCCTCTCTATGACAATCCCAAGGTCGGAGATTGCAGTCGGGGGCCGCCTGTCATTTTTCACGGAGGAGTGGGAAAGTATCACAGAGGATCGTTGGATTTTGTCTGTGATACAGGAAGGGTATCTGATTCCCTTCATTTCCCCCCCTCCTCTGACAGGCGTGCCGATCGACATGTCATCACGTCATCCGGCCATGTCAGAAGTGATTTCATCGCTTCTGAAAAAGAATGCCATAGAGAGGGTTCTCAACCCCAATTCTCGGGGTTTCTACAGCCGTCTTTTCCTTGTTACGAAGAAAGACGGCAAGTGGAGACCGGTTATAGATTTATCTGCGCTAAATCTATTGATTCCGGTCGAGAAATTCAAAATGGAGTCGACCCGCTCCATCCGAGTAGCAATTCGGAAAGGCGACTGGGCGGTCTCTCTAGACCTAACAGACGCCTATTATCACATCCCGATCGCTTCCTCCTCGAGGAAATACCTTCGGTTTGTGATAGAGGGAGAAGTGTTCCAATTCAGGGCTCTTCCCTTCGGCCTCAAGTCCGCCCCTCGAGTGTTTACGAAGATAATCAGTGCTGTGGGAGCCTTTCTTCGCATGAAAGGACCCCAACTTCTTCAATACTTCGACGATTGGCTTCTCCACAGGACGGATCGTGTACTTTTACTTCACGATCTATCCCTAGCCTGGCGGACCATTCTGCGGTTTGGTTTAATACCCAACACGCAGAAGTCGGAATTAATTCCGTCAAAGAGGTTCACGTTCGTGGGTATGACGTTTCTCACCGACTTAGCGGTAGTTCGAGTACCTTCGGACAGGGTCGATTCTCTGTTACAGAAAATCGGTCTCTCACTGGAACAGCCCGATCCATGCTGTCACTGCTGGGTTCCCTGAGTGCAGCAGCCGACCTAGTCATTCTAGGAAGGCTCCACATGCGACCCCTTCAGTTCCTTTTTCTGTCCCGGTGGCGTCCGTCTGTGGACTCACTGGAACAGGAGATAGCTCTGACGGATTTCTGCAAATCCCACCTTTGGTGGTGGCTGGATCCGTTAATCTATCAACAAGGGGTACCCTTTCTCAAACCGCCTCCGGATCTGTACCTATTTACAGATGCCAGTGCTGCGGGTTGGGGAGCTCATTTAGAGCCGCAGGGCCTAACAGCCCAGGGCATGTGGACAGCGGAGGAGAAGTGTTTTCACATAAACAACTTGGAACTGAGGGCAGTCCTGCTAGCCCTCAATCAGTTCTCTGCCTCCGTTGCGAACAAAACTGTTTTGTTGTCGACGGACAACACTACTGTTGTGTCTTACATTCGCAGGCAAGGAGGAACGCACTCCCATCTTCTCTTTTTAGAGACTTGGAAGTTACTCCTTTGGTGTCAGGCGACGTCGTTAGTACTACTAGTAAAACACGTCCCAGGTCGTCTAAATGTCTTAGCAGACAGTCTATCCCGCCAAAACAAAATTCTTCCGGCGGAGTGGACACTGAACCAGAGTGTGTTGAACTCAGTGTTCATGCGGATCGGGACACCCCTGGTGGATCTTTTCGCCACCAGAGTCAATCATCGGCTGCCACTTTATGTATCTCCGATGTACGATCCTGCAGCTTGGGCAGTGGACGCGCTGACCCTCGATTGGAACCTCCTGTTCGGGTATGCGTTTCCCCCGTTCATACTGGTTCCGATTGTGCTTCAAAAGGTTCTGCGCTCGCAACAGTGCAAAATTCTGTTGATAGCACCCTGTTGGCCCCAGAGGTCGTGGTTCAGCGACCTCCTGGCCTGTCTCTCAGCAAATCCAATACGACTTCCTATTCAAGAAGACGTACTGTTTCAGCAACCAGGTCGGCGTCTTCATCCCAACCTGGCAATGCTACATCTTCACGCTTGGACATTATCAAGCGTTCTGTCCGAGAGAGAAACTTTTCTCAAAAAGTTGCCTCTCGTATCGCACAATCAAGAAGACGATCCACTAGAATCGTTTATGATTCCAAGTGGAAAGTTTTCTCAGATTGGTGTGGTACAAGCTCGATCAATCCGGAGTGTCCCTCTGTAACTCGGATTGCCGATTTCCTTCTTTTTCTTTTCAAAGAAAAGCAGCTGGCAATTAGTACGGTAAAAGGCTACCGATCTATGCTATCGAACACGTTTAAGTTCATTGGGGGAGAGAGTATTGGTTCAAATCCTTTTCTCTCGGAACTTATGCGATCGTTCGAATTAGAAAAACCATTAGAGCTCCATACGAGTTTCTAACTTATAAAACCGTCTTTCTTTTAGCTTTCGCTACAGCTCGTCGAAGGAGCGAATTACACGCTCTTTCGGTAGAAACAGGGCACATCAGATTCAATGAGTCTGATGGCTCTTTCACTCTACTCTGTCAACCGGGGTTCCTGGCTAAAAACCAGTTACCTTCGGTTTTACCTTCGCCGATCACAGTTCGTTCCCAGCCTTTCGGCGACCTGTGGTCCTTCGGATTCCGACAGAACCCTTTGTCCCGTTAGGTCTCTTAAGCATTATCTTAAGAGAGTTGAAGGGACTAGGGGCCGGAGAAAGAGGTTATTTCTTCCTCTTATAGGTTGTAAAGATATTTCGGCGACGTCTATTTCCCGCTGGATATCTATTACTATAAAATTAGCTTATAAAGACCTTTCAAGTCGAGATTCTGCGGATTCGTCCTCACGAAGTTAGAGCTCTCTCTACAAGTTGGGCATTCTCTAATAATGTTCCTCTGGAAGAGATTTTTCAAGCAGCAGTATGGAAGACGCAATCTACCTTTTCGTCTTTCTACTTACGTTCTATGGCTAGTCAGTCAGAGAATTTGTTCTCTCTGGGTCCCCTTGTGGCTTCTCAGCGAGTTGTTCGCTAATTTACATATCCAACACATAAATAAAGTGAATACCGATTGAACCTGTATTCAATCCCCACTATCACTCTATACTCCGTTGGAATCAAGTATGTTTGTTCTGAAAAAAATATGGAATAATATACTACAACGTACCTGGAACGACAGTAAGTATTGGTCGAACCTCCCGTCCTATGCTACGAAGTCATCAGGTATTAAATGACTGGTAATGTATTTTTGATATAAAAATGAAGTTTTTTAAAGTAAAACATATTTTTATTAGAAAATACTTACGGTACCAGTCATTTATAGAGTCCCACCTCCCACCCCGCGTCGTCACCAATACTTAACGGTGAATGAAAAGTGATTACCTGCTCATGTGCGCGCCCGTACTTCCGGGCGGCCGTGTATGTCACGGATACGTGAGGGATATGCTTGCGTGGGCGTTTTTTTTTTATAATTAAGGTGTATAGAGATGATATATCAGGTATTAAATGACTGGTAAGTATTTTCTAATAAAAATATGTTTTACTTTAAAAAACTTCATATTTTTGCTTAGATGCTCTCAATGTAGTATGCTGCAGATTGGTTATGAGCAATTTCTCCCTTTGCCACAAAGATTTCAAAAGTTGTCTGTTGCAGATGCGTCAAAATGTGTCTGCAAGTGGGAAACATTTAACAGTATATAATGCAATATCTATTTTGACTCAAATAAGTGTCTGCTTCTGTTCCTCTAACAACATGATACTACTTGATGTGATTAATTGGAGTTTAACACAGTTTTCCCTTTCCCTCATATAGACACTTTCTGACGCCTCTGCAGCAGACATCTTTTTGAAAAACATGGCGCCAGAAGAAGAAATTGCTCAAAACAAGCGATTTCTCCTTTGGTCACCATGCTTTCAACTCTATTCAATTATTGTACTTTCATTTAAAGAGAATTTTCAAAAAATATTGGGTATGTTTTCAAAGTCGGCTGCTGCAGGTTTGTTGTATATGGGAAAAGGGTTAACCCTTTCCCTCATATAGACGCTTTCTGACGCCTCTGCAGCAGATGGCTTTTTGAAAACATAGTGACATATTTAAAGAAGAAATTGCACAAAACGTGCAATTTCTCCTTTTGCTCCAATGTTTTCATCTTTTGGTCATAGGTTATCCATTCAATTATGCAGATTTTCTATGTTTTGACAAAATACGTTCAAAGTCATCTGCTGCAGAATTGCCGTATGAGGGAAAGGGTTAAACCAATGGGATAAATATGAGATGCAGGTAGACCATAGGTGATCTGTTATAGCTAGGATATCTGATACTGTATGTTCTGGTCTGTTTCACTATCAACCCTGTTTTCACTGAATTAGCATTTAGACAGTTTTTATTGGGGCATGGGCATTGTTTTTTTGCGTAACCCTTTCCCACATACAACAGATCTGCAGCAGCCGACTTTGAAAACATGTAGCATCATTTATTGAAAATCTCTAATCTGTAAGGGAAAGTTTGATTATTGAAAAGAGGTAAAAACATTGTGGAAAAAGGAGATATCATAATGAGCAATCATTCATTTTTGCTACAATGTTTTCAAAAGTCGTCTCCTGCACATCTGTATTTTAGGAAAAGGTGAAAAGTCATCTGTTTTGAAAACAATTGAAGTAAAAATTATGACAAGTTGGATTTTAGTACAAAATTTAATACATTGTGAGCAAAGGAGAAATGGCTTGGCTAAGCAATTTCTTCTTTTCATGCCTCCATATTCATCTAGCAGAGGGTGGCGACCACAAACACTGTCTGCTCTCTTAACCCTTTCCCTCATTCAACAAATCTGCAGCAGACGACTTTAAACATATTTTGTCAAATAATCAAAAATCTCTATAATTGAATGGATAACCTATGACAAAAAGTGGAAAAATTGTGGCAAAAGGAGAAATTGCTAATTTTGAGCAATTTCTTCTTTTGTCACTATGTTTTTACAAAAAGCTGTCTGCTGCAGCGGCGTCAAAAAGCGTCTATATGAGGGAAAGGGTTAACTTGAGCAAATTCTGTCCAATCTTTAAGAAACTAGATCACAATTAATGTTTATATTGCTTTAAACATTTTAGGTTAACTCCTAATAGCACGCTAGCAGCGGGTTTTGTCAACCGTTGATGACATTTGCAAACAGTTTGGATCCAGATCAGTCCCCACAAAACGTGGGGACTGATCTGAGATCCAAACTGTTTGTCACTCTGATTCAATTTCAGTAAACATTTGGAGAAAATAAATATTTTTTTCAAAATTTTGCAGACGACAATATAGTAGTCGAAAATAATTTAGCATGCAAAGAGTTTATGTCCCTTTTGGTGGAAATATTGGGACACCGTGTAGCACTCATGTTCTACAATGTTATGAAAGGTTTGCTGCATCAAATGTCATATATACCAACAGTCAGGTTTAAAATACAATAGAGAGGTCTTCAAACAGGATATACGCTGTCAAATGATGAATAAATTGAATGTACATTTTCTTTGACAATGAACCGTTTCCGCATACAGCAAATATGCAGCAGACATCTTTGAAAATGTCTTAGGCATATGGAAACTCTCAGTAAATGAAAGAGCAATTATTGACTAAGGTGGCAAACATTGTGGCAAAAGAAGAAATTGCTCATGAGCAATTTCTCCTTTTGCCACAATTTTTTTTTAAAAGTCGTCTATAGATGCCCAACAGAGTGTCTGTATGTGGGAAGGGGCTAACTAACAACTTGTTTTCCAGATACATACACTTATGATGCATTTACAGAGCTGTTTTTACGAAATCAACCGTTATAGGCATTATTATACCCCCGATAAACGAAGTTTAGAGGGGGTATATTGGAGTCACCCTGTGGTTGGTCGGTCGGTCGGTCGGTCGGTTGGTCCGTTGCGATTTTCCTTGTCCGGAGCATAACTTTAAAACTAATTGTTGGAATTTAATAAAACTTCATAGGATGATAAAACACATTGAGAGGAAGTGCGGTGTACAGGAACCATAACTCTATTTTATCTAAATACAGAGTTATTGCCCTTTGTTACTTTTTCTTGTCCAGAGAATTACTTAATAACTAACAGATGAAATCTAATAAAACTACATACAATGGTAGAGCATAATCAGAGGAAGTGCAGTGTACAAGAACCATAACTCTAATTTACATAATTACAGAGTTATTGCCCTTTGTTTCTTTTTCTTGTTCGTAGAGTCTTGTCCGGAGCATAACTTTAAAACTTATTGTTGGAATTTAATAAAACATCTTAGGATGATACAACACATTGAGAGGAAGTGCGGTGTACAAGAACCATAACTCTATTTTACCTAAATACAGAGTTATTGCCCATTGTTACTTTTTCTTGTCCGGAGAATTACTTAATAACTAACAGATGGAATCTAATAAAACTACATACAATGGTAGAGCATAATCAGAGGAAGTGCAGTGTACAAGAACCATAACTCTACTTTACATAATTACAGAGTTATTGCCCTTTGTTACTTTTTCTTGTTCGTAGAGTCTTGTCCGGAGCATAACTTTAAAACTAATTGTTGGAATTTAATAAAACTCCATAACTCTATTTTATCTAAATACAGAGTTATTGCCCTTTGTTACTTTTTCTTGTCCGGAGAATTACTTAATAACTAACAGATGGAATCTAATAAAACTACATACAATGGTAGAGCATAATCAGAGGAAGTGCAGTGTACAAGAACCATAACTATAATTTACATAATTACAGAGTTATTGCCCTTTGTTACTTTTTCTTGTTCGTAGAGTCTTGTCCGGAGCATAACTTTAAAACTAATTGTTGGAATTTAATAAAACATCTTAGGATGATACAACACATTGAGAGAAAGTGCGGTGTACAGGAACCATAACTCTATTTTACCTAAATACAGAGTTATTGCCCTTTGTTACTTTTTCTTGTCCGGAGAATTACTTAATAACTAACAGATGGAATCTAATAAAACTACATACAATGTTAGAGCATAATCAGAGGAAGTGCAGTGTACAAAAACCATAACTCTACTTTACATAATTACAGAGTTATTGCCCTTTGTTACTTTTTCTTGTTTGTAGAGTCTTGTCCGGAGCATAACTTTAAAACTAATTCTTGAAATTTATTAAAACTTCATAGGATGATACAACACATTAAGAGAAAGTGCGGTGTACAGGAACCATAACTCTATTTTACCTATATACAGAGTTATTGACCTTTGTTACTTTTTCTTGTCCGGAGAATTACTTAATAACTAACCGGTGGAATCTAATAAAACTGCATACAATGGTAGCATAATGAGAGGAAGTGCAGTGTACAAGAACCATAACTCTTATTTACATAATTACATAGTTATTGCCCTTTGTTTCTTTTTCTTGCCCGGAGAATTATTTAATAACTAACAGATGGAATCTAATAAAACTACATACAACGGTAGAGCATAATCAGAGGAAGTGCAGTGTACAAGAACCATAACTCTAATTTACATAATTACAGAGTTGTTGCCCTTTGTTATCCAAAAATGAACAAAACAAGAATAACCCGATCCATAACATTGTCCTTTTAAGGTGGGGTTTCTAAATAGTTCACAACCTTTCCTATCAGGGTGGCGTTCGGGGGTATTAATCACATTCAGTGATAGTTCTAGTTTAACCAGCTTTGATCCAGATCAGGCAGTTCATGCAATCTGATCTGACTCTTCACTGTCAACGGTAGCGACATGGGCTGTCAATCCAGGGGTTGTGAGTTCTTATCCCCACTTCGGCCAACATTCTTTCAAACGTTTGACAAAAGTCACTGTTACAAGCGTCATTCGTGTTACTCCAATGGAAGCCAGTAGCTTGGAAAGTATGTTGCGTGGATTACTGGTGTTAGAAAGCTAGGAAACACATGAGTAGGTGAACTGGCTGCCGTGATATGATTGAATTTTTTTTGAAAACGGAGTTAAGCTTCAATCAATCAATAAATGAGCCGTCTCGTGAGAATATGGCCTCTGCGTAATGTATCGACCAAGATCAGCCTGCGCAGTCCGCACAAATGATCTGGGCCAACACATTCCGTCTCAGGGGGATAGAGGTATAGAGTAATGATTCCTGAAACAGAAAATCCACAGGAGATGAAAATTGTCTGTCCGGGTAAGCCTGCGTGGCATGCTTAGGCTGATCCGGGTGGATGACCACAATTGTGGTTTTCTAGCGGGATGGCTCAAATCAATCGATGTTCACCCGTTAATCATGGACGATTTCAAGAAACTTCTGTAAAGCAGACTATATCCATTTAGAACCTTAGGTTGGAGGCACTTGAAAGTGTTGTTCAAAATGCTTAGCCATTACGTAAACCCTTTCCTACATGCAACAAATCTGCAGCAGAAGACTTTGAAAATGTTTGGGCATAAAAATGGGAAATATATATAAAGGAAATTATTATTGAATACAGTTGAAAACAGCTGGTGGCAATTTCTCCTTTGGTCATAATGTTTTTTAAAATGTCCTGCTTCAGAGGTGACAGACAGCGTCTGTATGTGGGAAAGGGTTAAGGTTTATTTTCACAGTAACACTGCTCTTTTTCAACTCTTTTATATTTAAGATATACTGATAATATCATTTATCCTGAGACTTAGTCGGTTGAAATGTAAAACCGGAAACCCTCATCAATTTAGTTGAAATCTATTGTGACAATTTAAAAACTGTCTGCTGCAGATGTGTCAAATTGTTTCTGCAAGTGGGAAAGGGATAATTGTAACTGTTAATGAGGATTAATTGCAGATTATTGAAATATATCATTTTGTAATATACAGTCAGTCACTAGTGTTATCGGTCACCTCTATTATTAAAGCAGCCAACTTGTATTAAGCAAGCCACTTGAAAAAAAATAACCAAACCAACATTTTCTTCTTTATTATACCCCCAAAAAACAAAGTTTTGGGGGGGTATATAGGAGTCACTGTGTCGGTCGGTCGGTCGGTCGGTCGGTCGGTCGGAAGCCATATTTTGTCCGGACCATATCTTAACAATGCAACATAGGATTTGAACGAAACTTCATAGGATGATACAACACATTGAGAGGAAGTGCGGTGTACAGGAACCATAACTCTATTTTATCTAAATACAGTGTTATTGCCCTTTGTTACTTTTTCTTGTCCGGAGAATTACTTAATAACTAACAGATGGAATCTAATAAAACTGCATACAATGGTAGAGCATAATCAGAGGAAGTGCAGTGTCCAAGAACCATAACTCTAATTTACATAATTACAGAGTTATTGCCCTTTGTTACTTTTTCTTATTCGTAGAGTCTTGTCCGGAGCATAACTTTAAAACAAATTGTTGGAATTTAATAAAACTTCATAGGATGATACAACACATTGAGAGAAAGTGCAGTGTACAGGAACCATAACTCTATTTAATCTAAATACAGAGTTATTGTGCCCTTTGTTACTTTTTCTTGTCCGGAGAATAACTTAATAACTAACAGATGGAATCTAATAAAACTGCATACAATGGTAGAGCATAATCAGAGGAAGTGCAGTGTACAAGAACCATAACTCTAATTTACATAATTACAGAGTTATTGCCCTTTGTTACTTTTTCTTATTCGTAGAGTCTTGTCCAGAGCATAACTTTAAAACAAATTGTTGGAATTTAATAAAACTTCATAGGATGATACAACACATTGAGAGGAAGTGCGGTGTACAGGAACCATAACTCTATTTAATCTAAATACAGAGTTATTGCCCTTTGTTACTTTTTCTTGTCCGGAGAATTACTTAATAACTAACAGATGGAGTCTAATAAAACTGCATACAATGGTAGAGCATAATCAGAGAAAGTGCAGTGTACAAGAACCATAACTCTAATTTACATAATTACAGAGTTATTGCCCTTTGTTACTTTTTCTTATTCGTAGAGTCTTGTCCAGAGCATAACTTTAAAACAAATTGTTGGAATTTAATAAAACTTCATAGGATGATACAACACATTGAGAGAAAGTGTGGTGTACAGGAACCATAACTCTATTTAATCTAAATACAGTGTTATTGCCCTTTGTTACTTTTTCTTGTCCGGAGAATTACTTAATAACTAACAGATGGAATCTAATAAAACTGCATACAATGGTAGAGCATAATCAGAGGAAGTGCAGTGTACAAGAACCATAACTCTAATTTACATAATTACAGAGTTATTGCCCTTTGTTACTTTTTCTTATTCGTAGAGTCTTGTCCAGAGCATAACTTTAAAACAAATTGTTGGAATTTAATAAAACTTCATACGATGATACAACACATTGAGAGGAAGTGCGGTGTATTTTGTTGGTCGGTCGGAGGCCATATTTTGAGTCAAGGTGCTGTTTTGGGGGTATTTATCATCTTCAGTGATAGTTCTAGTTTGACCTGTATTAAGCAGGCAATGTTTTACTCTCCCTTACGTAGCTGCTTATTAGTCCCCTACCGGCGTGCCGAAGGGGACTATTAGGTTTGCACTCCGTCCGTCAGTCCATCTGTCAGTCAGTCAGTCAGTCAGTCCGGCAAATTTTTGTCCGGAGCATATCTCCAAAACTGTACTAGCTATGGCTATGAAATTCCATATGTGGATACATCTCATCAATGCGGAGTGCAGTGCATATGAACCATAACTCTTGCTTCCCTAATTTTTGAGTTATTTCCCTTTCTTTATTTTCATACTTGATTTTTGTCCGGAGCATATCTCCAAAACTGTACTAGCTATGGTTATGAAATCTCACACATGGATGCATCTCATCAAGGGGGAGTGCAGTGGACATGAACCATAACTCTTGCTTGCCTAATTTTTGAGTTATTTCCCTTTCTTTATTTTCATACTTGATTTTTGTCCGGAGCATATCTCCATAACTATACTAGCTATGGCTATGAAATTTCACACATGAATACATCGTATCAAGGGGGAGTGCAGTGGACATGAACCATAACTCTTGCTTGCCTAATTTTTGAGTTATTTCCCTTTCTTTATTTTCATACTTGATTTTTGTCCGGAGCATATCTCCATAACTATACTAGCTATGGCTATGAAATTTCACACATGAATACATCGTATCAAGGGGGAGTACAGTGCACATGAACCATAACTCTTGCTTTCCTAATTTTTGAGTTATTTCCCTTTCTTTATTTTCATACTTTATTGTCTTGATATACCTAAACATTGGGTTGCTATGACAACAGAAACAGACTCAAAAGTGCAAACCGGTAGGGGACTATGGTATTGCTTGCAATCCTCCAGTTACTTGTTAAGACAAGTTTGACTGTATCACATCCGACATATTTATTCTTATTTTTCAGTCTTCAAGCTTCCTATAAATTTTTTATATTTTCATTCTAATACAACATTATGTATTGCCTATCTTGGATCACATCAGGCCCCCAGTAGCTGACAGTCGGTAGCGATTCGGGCTGTCAATCCAATAATTGGGTTGTAACTTCGAATCCCAGCTCGGCCAGCATTCTTTCCGACATTTGATAAAAGTCAATGCCACAAGGGTCTTTCGTCTTCCACCAGTGGGCTAATTAACACTCTATGTGGAAAAGAAGCCAGTTGATGGGAAAGATCGTTGTGTGGAGTACTGGTGTGAGAAAACCAGGAAACACATGGGTAGATGAGCTCAGGCCCCTGTGATATGACTGAAAAACTGTTGAAAACCCGATCAATAAGTTGATCATATCTCTGATGTCTGTTCAACTTGCATGCAGTCACACTTTGACTTTGGATACCAACCAATTGGTTTAATAATCTTTAACCCTTTCCCACATACATCAAATCTGCAAAAGACAACCTTGAAAACAATTGCGCAAAAACATGGAAAATCTTTAAAAAAAATGTACAAAAGGGTTGAGCAATTTCTATTTTTGTCACAATATTTTCAAAAGTTGTCTAATTCTGAGGTGTCAGAAACCATTTGTATGTGAACACTTAAAGGGTTAATTTTGAATAGTCCGCAATTGCACTGTAAACTAAGATAATTTATATTTTTGAAACTTAATCAAGCAATGTATAATAACTTTTCATTCTTCTTTCTTCAGGTGCCAAAGTAACAGATGTTTTTGTATCCATAGCACTGGGCAAGGAAAAGTTTCAAACCTCAACTGTAAAATATGGGGGTAAAGTTCCAAAGAGTGTGGAGTGGTTTGAGGAATGTGATCTGTAAGTAGAAATATTAAAATAAAATAATCTGTTGCAGTGGAATTAACCCTTTCCCTCATGTAGATTCATATTGAGAAATCTGTAGCAGATGACTTTTGAAAACATTGTGGTAAAGGCAGAAATTGCTCATAAATGAACTATTTCTTGTGTTGCAACAATGTTTTAAACTTTGTTCATTAAAAATACTGTGATTTACAGAGATTCATCTTACTTTTTACTAGGTGTTTTCAAATTTGTCCGCTATATATAGATAATAATGCTGTATGTCGGAAACACTTTATTGTTGTTTGTATAAAATAAAAAGGGTTAAAGGTGTGTAACATACATATCAAAACCGTTTTGTGAGGCTGAAAATTAGAATTGCAAATCAAATTTAAATGAGGAGCACTGCATAATCATTTAATTGATAAGATAGACACATTTTTGATGGAGTATTATAGACAGCTGGACTTATTTATATTTAAATTGACATTCCCTTTTAATTAAGTTAGCTATATGATTAACCCTTTCCCTCATATAGACGCTTTCAACTCTAATCAACAATTGTACTTTCATTCATAAAGATATTTCATATTTTTGGATAAATGTTTTCAAACTATTCTGGTGCAGAGACAGTATATAAATGTGCAGAATGATGAAATTATGACAATCGTTGTAATGTTGAACTTAGCAAAATAAGGAATAATCAACATTAAAACGATTGTATTTCATCATTCTGCACATTTATATCAGTAACTAAAATATAATTAATGATATCTATTGTGCCTACACTGCTGAAAAGTTATTAGTCGCCGGCCAAAAGCCCGTGACTTATATATTTTTAATGATGTGCTATTGCATGCAAATTTCTAAATTGCCTGTTTTGTGGTTTTATTGATAAAAAATAAAATTCAAATATTCTGACAAACATCTCGAAAAGTGTATGTGGAATTCACAAATCTTATAATTATTCCTTAATGAAAGCACTGTTTACATACTAAGACTAATGATTGGCAAGATTACTCATTTCCATTACTGTTTATGATCAATAATAAGTTGGCTGTGTGTATGGTCAACCTTAGTAACCTTAGAATGGAGATTGATCATAAGCAATGAAAGGCTTCAATTATATTTCAATGAAGGACATTCACTTCGTTGACAAAAAATGCAAGTTATGATACATTTTCACTTGACCCCACCCCTGATGTTCCAATATGCCCCTCAGTTGATAACTGTTTTTTCAACTACTATAATGTAAGTGTTATGCATAATTGCAGTATGGATTTCCGGCGACATTGATGCGTTGCATCAACTTTCTCTTGTTAACATTTATTTAGAAATTTGATAACATTACATGACAGAAAGATACATTCAAATAGCATGTAGTATTTTAGGCGGAGTTACATATATATACTTCAAAAGGTATTTGACTTCCTTTTGTCACATGATATTGTCGATGGGTGTCTATTTTAACCCTTTCTTTGATGTTGCCCATTTACATCACTACTTCTGATGCAGCAGCAGACACTTTTTATGCCCCGGCATACGATAGTATGAGGGGCATATAGTTTTCCGGTCTGTTAGTCCGTCCGTTCGTCCGTCCGTTCGTCCGTCCGTTCGTCCGTCCGTTCGTCCGTCCCGCTCAGGTTAAAGTTTTTGGTCAAGTTAGATTTTAGTGAAGTTGATGTACTATCATTATGAAACTTCACACAAATGACAATCAACATATCATTGTTTAAAAAATTGTATCAATTTGAGGTTGGACCAACTGTTCGTCCGTCTGTTCGTCTGTCTCTTCGTCCATTCCATTCTCAGGTTAAAGTTTTTGGTCAAGTTAGATTTTAGTGAACCTGATGTCCTATCATTATGAAACTTCACACAAATGACAATCAACATATCATTGTTTAAAAAATTGTATCAATTTGAGGTTGGACCAACTGTTCGTCCGTCCGTTCGTCTGTTCGTCTGTCTGTTCGTCCATTCCATTCTCAGGTTAAAGTTTTTGGTCAAGTTAGATTTTAGTGAACCTGATGTCCTATCATTATGAAACTTCACACAAATGACAATCAACATATCATTGTTTAAAAAATTGTATCAATTTGAGGTTGGACCAACTGTTCGTCCGTCCGTTCGTCTGTCTGTTCGTCCATTCCATTCTTAGGTTAAAGTTTTTGGTCAAGTTAGATTTTAGTGAACCTGATGTCCTATCATTATGAAACTTCACACAAATGACAATCAACATATCATTGTTTAAAAAATTGTATCAATTTGAGGTTGGACCAACTGTTCGTCCGTCTGTTCGTCTGTCTGTTCGTCTGTTTTTAGATCACCTGAGCCGAAGGCTCAAGGTGAGCTATTCTGATCACTTTTTGTCCGTCATCCGTCCGTCCGTCCGTCCGTCCGTCCGGCGTTAACTTTTAGCTTTAAACATCATCTCCTCCCAAACTCCAAGGACAATTTCCGTGAAACATCACAGGACTGTTCCTCTGGTTGGCCTCTTTCAAAGTTGTTCAAAGATTTAAATTCCATTGAGAACTTTGGTTGCTGCGGCATCAGAAAGGGGACAAAATGTCCAAACTTTAAAAATCTTCTCCTCCGAATCTGCTTGTCAGATTCAAATATAATTTGGTAGAAATGTTCCTTGGGTGACCCTCTATAAAAATTGTTCAAGCCATACTGATTGGGCGAAAAACATGGCAGTCAGGCGGCATCAAAAAAGGGGCAAAATGACAAAATTTGAAAATTCCATTTTTATGAAAGTGCTTGTCTGATTTTAAGAAAATATAATACGAATCTTACTGTAATGATCCTCTTTTTAATTTGTTTAAGCCGTTTTGATTGGTTACACAATCATAGCAACCAGGCGTCATCACAAAAGGGGTAAATTGAACTTTTAGCTACAAATGACAACCAACTCCTACCATTCCAATAGAACAATTTCCACAAAACATCACAGGAATGTTCCTTTGGTGGTCCTCTTTCAAAATTGTTCAAAGATTAAAATTCCAATGAGAACTTTGGTTGCTGCGGTATCAGAAAAGGGGACAAAATGTCCAAACTTTAAAAATCTTCTCCTCCGAATCTGCTTGTCAGATTCAAATATAATTTGGTAGAAATGTTCCTTGGGTGACCCTCTAAAAAAATTGTTCAAGCCATACTGATTGGGCGAAAAACATGGCAGTCAGGCGGCATCAAAAAAGGGGCAAAATGACAGAATTTGAAAATTCCATTTTTATGAAAGTGCTTGTCTGATTTTAAGAAAATATAATATGAATCTTACTGTAATGATCCTCTATTTAATTTGATTAAGGCGTTTTGATTGGTTACACAATCATAGCAACCAGGCGTCATCTCAAAAGGGGTAAATTGAACTTTTAGCTACAAATGACAACCAACTCCTACCATTCCAATAGACCAATTTCCACAAAACATCACAGGAATGTTCCTTTGGTGGTCCTCTTTCAAAATTGTTCAAAGATTAAAATTCCAATGAGAACTTTGGTTGCTGCGGCATCAGAAAGGGGACAAAATGTCCAAACTTTAAAAATCTTCTCCTCCGAATCTGCCAGTCAGATTCAAATATAATTTGGTAGAAATGTTCCTTGGGTGACCCTCTATAAAAATTGTTCAAGCCATACTGTTTGGTCGAAAAACATGGCAGTCAGGCGGCATCAGAAAAGGGGCAAAATGACAAAATTTGAAAATTCCATTTTTAGCTCTACTGGCCAAAGGCCAGAAGGGCTTATGTCGTGGCGATGTGTCCGTCGTCCGTGCGTGCGTGCGTGTGTCCGTGCGTGCGTCCGTAAACAATTTCTTGTTAACACGATACAGTCTTCACTTTTGATTGTATCTCAACCAAACTTATACAGTAGTTGGATATCCATGAGAGCTCGGTTCCTTTCGAAAACCAGCCAGATCCGCCTATGCATGACTGGATTATGGCCCTTGAAATGGTCAAAATTGCTATAAAAGAGCTTGTTAACACGATACAGTCTTCACTTTTAATTGTATCTCAACCAAACTTATACAGTAGTTAGATATCCATGAGAGCTCGGTTCCTTTCGAAAACCAGCCAGATCCGCCCATGCATGACTGGATTATGGCCCTTGAAATGGTCAAAATTGCTATAAAAGAGCTTATTAACACGATACAGTCTTCACTTTTGATTGTATCTCAACCAAACTTATACAGTAGTTAGATATCCATGAGAGCTTGGTTCCTTTCGAAAACCAGCCAGATCCGCCCATGCAAGACTGGATTATGGCCCTTGAAATTGTCCAAATTGCTATAATTGAGCATGTGAATTAACACAATAGAGGCTCCATTTACTATCTGATCTTCACCAAACTTAGATAGTAGTTAAATACTGATAAGAGCTTGGTTCCTTTTGAAAACCATCCAGATCCGCCAATGCAAGACTTGATTATGGCCCATGAAATTGTAAAAATTACTATAATACAGCTTGTGAAAACAAAAGAGCCCCCATTTACTATCCGATCTTCACCATACATACATGCTCTGGATTGAAAATGACCAAAGAACCATACCAGTAGAGCATAGGCCCTCATGGGCCTCTTGTTATGAAAGTGTTTGTCTGATTTTAAGAAAATATAATACGAATCAAGAATGTTCCTTTGGTGGTCCTCTTTCAAAATTGTTCAAAGATTTAAATTCCATTGATAACTTTGGTTGCTGCGGCATCAGAAAGTGAGAAAAATACCCAAATTTTAAAATCCTTTTCCTCCATAATCTACTTGTGCGATTGCAAGATAATTTGGTAGAAATGTTCCTTAAGTGACCCTCTAAATAAACTGTTGAAGCCATATTGATTTCGTTGAAAAACAGGGCAGCAAGGCGGCATCAGAAAAGGTGCAAAATTACAAAAACTTTATAATTCCATTCTTATTAAAGTTCTTGTTAGATTTCAAGATATAAATGGCCTTTACTGATAAGCTGTTTCTTGAGAAGTGTCCACTCCTTTGCAGTTTCATTTACACTCCCTGATAACATTTTCCCAGATATTTGCAGTTAAATATTTGCTACTAATTTACTATCAATTAGGTGATCGATTTAGGGCCATCTTGGCCCTCTTGTTTTATTTAGATAAAAGTTTTGTTTTAAGATATAGTTAACAACCGGGGCATCCGTGTTCCATGGACACATTTTCTTGTTTCACAATGTTTTAAATATGTTTCTGTTGTTTCAAACATATTACTTGATTTTCAAAGAAGACATTTTAATTCAAGAAATTTTGAATCAAACTGTTGCTCTCCCATTAACCTTTTCCCAATTACAGACTCATTTTGAAGCTCCTGTATACAGCAGACGGCTTTTAAAAACACTGGCAAAACGAGAAAGTGCTCAAGCTGAGCAATTACCGGTACTCCTTTTGCCACAGTATTTTCAACTCCCTACAATAATTACACTTTATTTATAGTGATTTTCCATATTTATGCCTACTAGGATGCTTTAAAATATTAAGCAGTGCTACTGTTTTGTTGTATGTGGGAAATGGTTAAAGCTTTTAAATATGCTGTAGAACTGAACATTCTTAGAAAAAAACAGCATGTATGGGAGTATACATGCAGTCATGTACCTCAAACAAAGAAAAGAAGCCTTTCCTGACAAAGTTTTCCTTTTGTTCGATCCACCTAGATTATTTTCAAAGTGGCTAGAAAGGGAAGAGGATGAATTACTTATGATACATGAGCTTCTTTCCCCCCAGGTTTGACATCAAGCCTGTTATCTGTAACACACAAGGGTTGGTGATTATGTCATTAGGTATTTAATGATGGACCCTGAGGCACATCATGTTACTTTTCTTTACCTGTATATTTTAACCCTTTCCCATAAACAGACATCCTGACGCCTCTGCGGCAGACGACTTTTGAAAATACTTTGTGACAAAAGAAGAAAATTCAACTTTTGCCACAATTTTTTCAACTCTTCAATAATTATCATCATCAGACTCTTTCTTTAGAGAGTGTCCATATTTTTGCCCATGTGTTTTCAAAGCTGTCTGCTGCAGATTTGTTGTATGTGGGAATGGGTAAACTGAACACTTTTCAACCCTTTCAACTTACAACAAATATGCAGCAGAGAACATGTAGGCAAAATAATGGACATATCAAATAAATGATCCCAGACTGGCATGACGGATTTGCTTGTGTCAGGATAAACAGTATTACTTACCTAGGAAATGCTGTATTATAATTGAAAATTGTTGAAAGCAGGGTAAAACACCATAATATAAATAAATTTAAACCCTTTACTGATATGTTATAAGGTGTTATGAGCAACTGCAGTGAAGGACTTTTGAAAATAGTGTGACAGAAGGAGAAATTGCTCATTATGAGCTATTTCTCTGTTTGCTACAATGTTCTCAACTCTATTTCATAATTTAATACTTTAATATAGGGATTGTGCAGAGGGTAACATTTATGATCAAAGGACTACATGTATTAACTTTGACTTTTGCTACTCTTATAATTACATTAAGTTATGAGATTCAATTTTCAAAAGAGAGCCATAACCCTTTACCACATATAGAAATCTTTTCTGAGGTCTTTAAAGGCATCATAAGCAATTTCTCCTTTTGCCACAGTGTTTTCAACTCAATTTAATAATTCAACTCTTATTTACTGTTTTTTTCCCACTTTTGCCAAGACGTGTTAAGAATGTTAAGAGCCTATAGGATAATGCTGTTCATGACTGAGGCATGATTGAATAAAAAGACGACATACACATAAATTAGAAAAGAAACAAAAAGTTTTCAGAAAAAGTAACTGCTGTATGAAGGGATTACTTACTGTTTAATTCCCTTTCCTACATACAACAAATCTGCAGCAGACTACTTTGAAAACATCTAGGCAAACCAATAAAACATCTATATAAATGAAAGTATAATCGTTGAATAAAATGGAAAATATTGTGACCAAAAGTCGTCTGCTGCAGAGGCGTTAGAAAGCGTCTGTATGTGGGAAAGGGTTAATTTGTTGCTATGTTTTTGAAAATCGTCTGCCGTAAAGCATTAAAAGAATAAACAGAAAAAACATTTATTTATGATCGCAAAATATTATATCATTTTTGAAAAAACACCTGCTATAAGTAGGTTATAAATTGTACTGAAACCATATATTCATTGAAACATGAACGGATATCTTGACAGCATGAGCAATAAGTCTTTCATTTAACCCTTTCCCACATACAACAAATAGGCAACATACGACTTTGAAAACATCTAGGCATAGGACTAGAGCAAATCTCTTTAAACAAAAGCATAAAAAATCTTTATTTGTCTGTGTGTACAAACATAAAATTGAATTAACTATTTCAACTGTTAGAAAAATCTGTGGAATCTATAAGCTTGCCAGATCATGTTTGTTTGCCGGTGTATGTTGCACATGTTCAAAGATTGCCCTTGGGCTAGCCACATTTTTAAAACTTATTATTAGTTTGTCATCCCCAGTGATCATGAATAAGTTTACTGATTCTATGACATAACTTTTACAAAACAAAACTGTTTAAATGACCTTAAAACCCACGATTCAGAAAAGATATCAAGAAACAAGTTTTGGGGGTATATAGGAATCACCCTGTCCGTCAGTCTGTCTGTCCGTCTGTCTGTCTGTCTGTCTGTCCATATGTCTTGTAAGCACATTTCCTCCTTAACGGCTGGACCGATTCTGATGACACTTTACACAGTTGCAGTACACAACCTGAGGATGTGCATGAAGTAAGATTATCCCTGTCCGTGTCCGTCTGTCTGTCCATATATCTTGTAAGCGCAACTCCTCCTTAACGGCTGGACCGATTCTGATGAAACTTTACACAGTAGTAGTAAACAACCTGAGGATGTGCATGAAGTAAGATTCCCTGGTCGGGAATACATCTGTCCGTCCGTCCGTCTGTCAGTCCATATGTCTAGTAAGCGCAGGACGGGGGGTATCCTTTTGTGAGTTCACTCACAGTTCTAGTTTTATTAATAAAAAAAACCAAAAAGCAAAAGATATTCTTCAAATTCAAAAGATCTCTTCAATGTTTAGCTCCCCCTTTCAAGGCTGAATTTTTAAAATGGACTTGTCCATCTTTGCATTTAAAATATTTCCAAAGCCAATTCTAGGAATTACCAGATAAAAATGATGAGTTGAGCAGCCAACAGTATAGAGCCTTAGGCAAACACCACATACAATTATAATAGACTGGCTGGACTGGCTGTACTCTGGTGGCATCGGCTTCACAAAATCAGTTCTAGTAGTCAAATGGATATAGTTCATGAATTCAACTAAAAAAAAAACACTAGAGCAGTTCTGGGATTTATACTCATAACCAGTCATGTTGTGTGATTTCTATTCAACTCTACCAAGTTCAGTACATCTGAAAGATGGAAGGAAAAATATAGTTTAGCTGCATGATGGCAAGTTTCACTAAAATTACCATAGTAATCCCCAGCGTACTGTCCCCTAAAATTAATATTGTATTTAATATACAGTCAAACCTGTGCTTCAATAAAAGACCACCTTGGTTTAGCAATTCCCTGTCTATAGCAACCACACTTTTAATTCCCTAATTACTAATTTTCTGCATTAACCCTTTCCCTCATATAGACGCTTTCTGACACCTGCAGCAGACGGCTTTTTGAAAACATAGTGACAAAAGAAAAAATTGCTCAAAACGAGCAATTTCTCCTTTTGACACAATGTTTTCCACTTTTAGTCATATGTTATCCATTCAATTATAGAGATTTTCTATTTTTTGACAAAATATGTTCAAAGTCGTCTGCTGCAGAATTGTCGTATTAGGGAAAGGGTTAAACACGTGCACACTATGTTCCAGCCCCAGTTAAGCTCAATCTTAAGTGGCGCAGGCTGCCGATCCAGGGGTTGTTTGAACCCCAGTTTGATCAACATTCTTTAGGACTATGCGACAACCCAATGGGCTAACTATTTTGTTGGAAAGCAGCTAGTTGCCAGTTGTATGAATACTGGTGTGAGAAAGTTTGGATAAACATGGGTAGGTTAACTGGCCGCCATGATATGACTGAAAAATTGTTGAAAATGACATTGAAGACAAAATCGATTGGTTGCTTAATACACAGATAAACAAGGAGCTACCGACATTGAATGCGCTGTTAGCTTATTACAATCTAAACATAAACAGTTAGGTTAAACCAGCCTTTTCCACATACAAAAAATCTGCTGCAAACAACTTCGAAAACAATTATGGTCATCAAAATGTAAAATCTGTGTAAATGAGAGCATACTTCTTATTGAATAGATTTGAAAATATTGTGGCAAAGGAAGAAATTGATCATCATAAGCAATTTCTCCTTTTGTCTGCTGAACATGCATCTGCATATGGGAAGGTATAAGGAAATGTCATGGCTTGGAGGTCGTTATAGATCTACAATAATCCCTTTTAATAGGTATTCCTTAAACCTTTAAATGTGTCACACTTTATCGGTCTTTGCAATTAAGGGTACACATTCTTTAAAAAGACATGTAAGTGTCTACAAATAATTATTTTTATTGTGCATTGGTTTCATTTTTTTTAAGAGCATATATGAATGTACGTATATAAAGATAAGCATAACATATTGATGAGTCTTATTGACAACATGAGTAAACCTTGATGCATTCATTATATATATGATAGATTGTAAATTAAATAGCCTGTTTTTGGACAAGTGTTAAATCAGTATTTATTTTCGATTTCTTAATACTGCTAAGCTTAGCAGATGACTTATATCAAATAAACAATTAATCTGCTTAGCTAAGCAGTTCCAATGTTCAAGGTCATTGCTCTAACGAACACTGCCTCAATTCACAGGCTGTTTATAAGCTTGTCTGTTCTTTCGAAAGAAAAGAAAGTTGGGCTATTGTGATACCCTTGACTGCGTTGTCGTCAACGTCATTACCTCATAACTCAAAATCAGTTAACGTACACATTTTCAAATGATACTTGGTACACATGTTCCTAGAAACAGTATACACATGTCTATACCAAGTCACATAGCTCTGGCTTTAATAATCATTCAGTTATGCCCCTTTATCGACAATCTTTGTGTTTTCGAGACATAAAATACGGTTTCTTGACAAAGTTCCATGACTATAATAACTTGTATTTAATCTTAATTATACCCCTTTTATGAGCAACACATTTGGTTTAACCCTTTCCCACATACAACAAACCTGCAGCAGAAGAATTTGAAAACATTTTGTAAATAATATTGAAATTGCTCATGCAGGTGCGTCAGAAAGCGTCTGCATGTGAGAAGGAATCAAGTGTTCATGCTTTGTCTCAACTTTGTAATCACCATGAATACTGGATTAACTCTTTAATCATACAGCAAATCTGAAGCAGACAACTTAAATAAGATAAGGCCAATTTGTATGAAAATCACTCTCAGGGACGGCATTTTGTGCTTCAGTATTTTGAAACTTTGTCAGAATAGTTGTTTTGATGATTTTTAGGACAAGTTTGAATAGTGATCATGTCGGGTCAAAAGCTAGGTCACTGAGACCAAATTGATGGAAGATCTTGTAAACACTTTTAATTTGAGAATGTTGAAACTTTGTCAGAGTGGGTGTTTTAATGATATCTGGGCTAAGTTCCAATATAGGTCATACTGGTCATAAACTAGGTTACTAGGTCAAATCTAAGGAAAATCTTGTTAACACTCTAATAATTGCTTACCTGACCACAAAATGTATTGTGATTGCTTATGTGGTTGGCAAAACTCAGGTGTGCGATCCACTGGGACATCATGGCCTCTTGTTTAAATAATTATTCTTTAATTAATAGAGATTTTCCATATTTTAAAAATTCTTCTATTTTGTATTGATATTCCTGCCATTCTTTATATATATATTAGGGACATAGACAGGTAAGAGTATTATAATTATCTCCCCCCTAAATCCCTCATAAGCCCTCATCTACCTCGACATCACCTAGCTACCTGTAATATATAACTCTTTCACACATACAGCAAATCTGCAGCAGACACATTAATATTGGAAACATCTGAGCAAAGATATGGAAAGCTTCAATCTACAAGATATAATTATTTTTAGATAGAAATGAAATCATTGTGGCAGAAAGAGAAATTGCTCATCACATTTCTTTTATTGCCACAATGTTTTTAAAAGTTTTCACCTGCAGATTTGTGAACATCTGTCTACAAGTGGTAAAGAGTTAATTCAGGAAATCTTTGAATTGCATTAATTGGTTACAAAACATGCAATTACCCCTTTTCACTCAATTGTTTTCAATTTGATCATGAAGTATACCAATAATTGTCCTGGTAGTAATATCATAAGTCCTTTACTTATACCATAACATAATATCAAAGCAGTCAACTTACAAAGTTAGTTCATGTATACAGAGGTCAAGATAAGGAGGGGTATTCCGCTCATTTTCCCACAATTTCTCTCTTATTATTAAAGCAAACCCTATGTTGTGGGTACTCAAAAGAATCATCTCACTGAGATGATTCTTTTGAGTACCCACAACATAGGGTTCGAGGGTCAAATAAGGATTTTAGAACATGCAAAACGCCCCTTATTTAGAGCTCTGTGTATATATCATAGCCATTTTGGTCAAGCATCTAATTTCGGATTTTGTTGACAAAAGCATCAATACATGTATAAATAATGGTTTAGAAAAAACGCATTAACCTTTTCCCTCATACACTAAATCTGTAGCAATAGACTCTAGATAACATTATTGAAACCCTCAAGGAAAGTATAATTCAATATATTAAAGTTGAAAAAGGAGAAATTGTTCATGATGAGTAATTTCTCCCTCTGCCAATTTAAAATGCATTCAATGGTCATCTGCTGCAGATGCACCAACATAATGCTTATAGGAATTCAATGGTCAAGAGTAACACAGATCTCTTAGTAAATAAGGAGCATTTTTCATGTTCTAAAATCCTTATTTGACCTCCAAAACCTATATGTTGTGGGTACTCAAAAGAATCGTCTCACTGAGACGACTCTTTCGAGTACCCACAACATCGGTTTTAATCAGTGCTAACAGAGATATCATGGAAGAAAGACCTGTTTACTCTTCCTTATCTATATCTGGTAGCAATTATATTGAAGCAAATCCTCCGGTCAACGGTTTACCACAATAAAATTTGGTCTAGATTAATCCTGTTAAGTGCATAAATAGTAAAACCTGTTCACAAGGACATCGTACTATTAACACAATGGTGTTGAACCCTTTCTCACATACAACAAATCTGCAGCAGACGACTTTGAAAACATAGTGACAGAAACCTGAAAAATATCCATAAAAGATAGCTTAATTGTTAAATAAAGTTGAAAACGTTGTGGCCCGAAAGGGGAAATTGCTCATCATGAGCAATTTCACCTTTGGATGATGAGCAATTTCCCCTTTGGCCACAATGCTTTCAAATGTCGTCTGCAGGTGGGAAAGGGTTAAACCCTTTCTCACATACAGCATACCTGCAGCAGACGACTTTGAAAACATCTTGGCAAAGATTTTGAAAATCATTTTGATTGAAAGTATAATTCTTGAATTAAATTGAAATCAATCTGGCAGAAGGAGCAATTGATCATCATGAGCAATCATGCCTTTTGGCACAGTGTTTTCAAAAGTGTTTCCTCTATAAATATGTTAAAATGTGTCTGCTATTGGGTAAGGGTTTTAAACGTGTCACCCGCATGACAGGTAACATGATTAGCAACTATTACTTTGTGTGGGACTGTCTGTCTGGTCAACTGTTGCCCGTGTTTGATTGGTTTGGTACATCAGACTAAATACTGAATTTCTCAGGTTTGATGTGTTACGATCTGACTTTCTGACGCATCTGCAGACTACTTTTGAAAACATTGTGAAAAAAGGAGAAGTTGTTCAAAACAAGCAATTTCTTCATTTGTCACAATGTTTTCAAATCTGTTCAGTAATTATACCTACAATTATAGAGATTTTCCACATTTTTAAGTAGAAATGTTCAAAGTTGTCAGCTGCAGTTTTGATGTATGTGGGAAAGGTTGAACCTTTCTGAACAATTAAAAGTTTAGAAAATTGACAATAGAAGTTCTGTGCAAACAAATAAATTCACACAATGACAGAGCTAGTGCAGCTCGGTCATAAGTAGTTCAGTTAAGGTGGTTACGAGTGTCAGGGCAGATTGACCAAAGGTATTATTTTCAACTTCAAGATCACCTATAAGATTTCAAGGTTCATTTTTAGTCCCACCTTAATTCTTATACAGATAGGATTTAACCCTTTCCCACCTATAGACACATTTTGACTCATTTGCTGCAGACGACTTTTGAAAACATCGTGATGAAAGGAGAAATTGCTCAAGACGAGCAATTTCTCCTTTTGCCACAATGTTTTCAACTTTTTTCAGTAATTATACCTACAGTTATAGAGATATTTTCACATTTTTAAGTAGACATTTTCAAAGTCGTCTGCTGAAGATTTGTCCTATGTTACCGGGGAAAGGTTTAACTCTGTGCTGTGTATGTCTTTCTGTCATCAATTTGTGTCACCTGTTTGATTGTGTTATGATTTCACAGGAATTGTCCGTGGTTGACCCTCTACCAAGATTGTTCATTTCAAATAATTGGTCAAAAATATGTTCATATATTTAGTGTGTGTGGTAAGTTCTCTTTCCATAATCTTAATCCTTTCCTACATAAAACAGATCTGCTGCAGACAAACTGGAGGGGAAATATGAGAAATTTTATTGAATAGCGTTTAAAACATTGTGGCAAAAGGAGAAATTGTTCATCATGAGAAATTTCTCCCTAATATTACAATGTTTGCTAAAGTCGTCTGCTGAAGATGTGTCAAAAATGTGTCTGCATGTGGGAAAGGGTAAACCTAAAAGTCTGTGACAGTGCTAACAGAATGATTCAGTAGGGTCGCCATGTTACTGCTGTGTAAGCACTTTCCCAAAAATGCATTTGAGGCAGTAGCAGTAGACAACATTTAACCCTTTCCCTCATACGACAATTCTGCAGCAGACGACTTTGAACATATTTTGTCAAAATATAGTAAATCTCTTTAATTGAATGGATAACCTATGACAAAAAGTGGAAAACATTGTGTCAAAAGGAGAAATTGCTCGTTTTGAGCAATTTCTTCTTTTGTCACTATGTTTTCAAAAAGCTGTCTGCTGCAGAGGCGTCAGAAAGTGTCTATATGAGGGAAAGGGTTAAATGCAATGATGCACATAAAGAGCTATTTCTCATTTCCCCAATGATTTTGTTTCTTTCATTATATATGATGTTTTTAATATCATCTCCTGCAGATTCCTTCTATGTGGCAAAAGTATTAAGAATTAACCGTTTTCCACAAATAGACGCTTTCTGACACCTCTGCAGCAGACGACTTTTGAAAACATTCTGACAAAAGAAGAAATTGCTCAAAACGATCAATTACTTCTTTTGTCACAATGTTTTCAACTCTTCCCAAACCAAAACCGCGAGCTTAATTAAGATTGCGACAAGGTCGTAGGAAGATTACCGTCGCGATCATAATAAGCTTGCGCAACCTTATTTAAGCGTGCAGTTAGATTGCGATTTGATCATTTGCGATCTTATTTTTAAGCTTGCGCAACCTTATTTAGATTGCGCAACCGTAACAAGATTGCGCAAACTTGCTAGGTTGCGCAAATTGCATGGTTGCGCAAGCTTGCAAGGTTGCGATTGGAACGATAGCGATCTTAATTCCAAGCTCGCAAGATCGCGCGATCATTACAAGATCGCAACCTTGCGCAATCTTGCAACCTTGCGCAAACTTGCGATCTAGGTTGCGCAAATTGCATGGTTGCGCAAACTTGCAAGGTTGCGATTGGAACGATAGCGATCTTAATTCCAAGCTCGCAAGATCGCAACCTTGCCACCTTGCGCAAGCTTGCGATTGGAACGATAGCGATCTTAATTCCAAGCTCGCAAGATCGCGCGATCATTACAAGATCGCAAGTTTGCAAGATTGCGCAAACTTGCAACCATAACCATTTCCCTCATACAACCAATCTGCAGCAGTTGACTGAATTAATATGGAGAAAAATATGGAAAATATCTTTACATAAAAGTTTAGTATTTAGAACATATATTTATAGTTGTAAACATCATGACAAAAGTAGAAAGAGAAAAATATCTTTTCATAAAAGTTTAGTTTTTAGAACATAAATATATAGTTGTTTACATCATGACAAGAGTAGAAATAGCTCATTATAAACAATTACTCCTTATGACATAATGTTTCCAAAGTTGTCTGCTGTAGACACATCAGAGAGCAAATGTATGTAGAAAAGAGATCATAAGTCAGTTGCATAAATTCAAAATACTCAAATATGTAATTTAATTTAATCCTTTCATAGATTCTGCAGTATAAAAGTATAATTATTGTTGAGATCCTTTTAGCAAAAGGTGGTTGGAATTGCTCTATTAAGTTCAAATTCTTTATTTGCCTGCAGATTTATTTAACAAAACAAGAAAGACAGTTCAGCATTTTCCATTTCAACAGAGGCTGAGCCTTATTCATTACCAATGGCTTTTGGTTCCAGTCACGGCACTACAGTCATGGTGGAGTGCCCTTGGGCAAGCCACATTTTCTAGCCTAGTACTGGTTTGTTTACCCAGGGATCGTGAATAATTAAATTTAAATGCGTGCTAAATGACCGTAGCTGTCGATGCTCCATAAAACAATATACATTCATTCATTCCAATGGCTTTTGGGTAACCTTTCTGAGACCTCTGCAACAGGATCTTTTTGAGAAAAAAAATGTGGCTAAAGGGGAAATTGCTCATAATGAGTATTTTCTCCTTTTGTCACAATGTTTTCAACTTTATTTAATAATTGTTCTTTCATTTACAAAGTGTTCCATATTTCAATAAAAATGTTTTGAAAGTAGTCTACTGTAGATTAGTTGTATGTGGGAAAAGGTTAAAGCAGATTTAATGTCACATACAACAGATATGCCACAGACGACATATTGGCTAAAACATGAAAAATCTCTACAAATGAAGGTATAATTACTGGGAAAAAAATGAAAACATTGTGGTGAGAGGAGACTTTGCTCATTTTGATTATAACCCCACGTTTTGTAACATTGTTCTAAAAAATCACCTGTTGTGGAGGCGTCAGAAAGCATCTGTATTGATTCAAAGCTCTTTCTTTATAAACATACAAGCTAGCTGTTTATATGAAATAGAATGACTAAAATGGAATTTTTGAGCGACCTAATTGGATGATAAACTAGGAAAAACAATTTTTATTTACATATTTTATATCCAAATAAGCAAATAAAATTTTTAAGTCTACATTTTTAAGCCACACCTGGCAGTAGCACATTTTGCATTTACAAGCTTGTTGAAGTCTGTATGACTTAATACTGACTCCCCGGAATCTCGTTTGAATTTAACTAACACAAAATCCAAAATAACTTGAAGGACCAACTTATTTAATTGTTTTGTGGGAACGGAAGAGTTGTGTGGGCACCTGCCTCTTGTCAGAGGCATTCCCATTGGCAAGTTGTTCCCGCGTAAAAAACGTTTCCAACAGTTGAATGGCAAGCTTTCGTGGGTCCACAAGCAGAGCTGCTGACAATTTCATCTGTGGTAAATATACATTTACACTTGCCATCAGCTGAACTTTTTTCACACCATTTTCCTGAAATCAATGTGAATCAAAGTGAGTACAATATCATATCAATTATCATGTTTGTTTTCTAAAGGAAAGTGCAATAGCAGATTCACAAACAAGAGGGCCATGATGGCCCTAGTTCGCTCACCTGAATTATGCAATGTACTGCAATGCAAAACACATCAAGACAACTATTCTGAATGCAACCACCACAGCAGGGCTCCGGAAATTTTGAAATCTCAATTGGTCCGGATTTTTTTCCAACCCCCCCCCCCCAGTAAACAAAATGATATTGGAACTCTTTAAAAAATATATATACACAAATTTCATGTTTATTGCAGGTAACCTTGCATAGATGGTTGCATAACAGTGTCATCGCTCGTTACTGTCAATGTAGAAGTACTTTACAAATCATAATTTACCAAAATTTGCAGACAAACATAACCGCGCATGTATGTTTACATTGCTCGTTTGTACTTAAGATTGTCCGACCCGTACTTACAAGGAAATTATTGGTGGCGCACAGAAGGTACATTTCTCTTATCTCTATGGTAAACATTGTTTTGCCTACATGAAAATAAAAAAATTACTACAAAAAATGTCTTTGTTGTTTTGGAATTACCATGACTGAAATAATTAGAGAAATCCATTTTTTAGGTAAGTACATTTACCCATTTGAGTAATTATGAACCAGTTCTCTTTGTCAACATGATTCGTGTGCCAAGCCGGTCATTTGACTTATTGAACATCGCAAGTAAATTTCGCTGAGCCCTTTCAACAATGTATCGAAGAACAAATTAAATGAAATAGATATCATCAAGACAACTTTCTGACAAAGTTTCAACTTACTCAAAGTAAAAATGCGGCCTCCAGAGTATATATATATAAAACAATATTTTCCTTTATTGACCTAGTTTCTGATCCAATATGACCCATATTCCAACTTGACCTAGATATCATTCAGACAAACATTGTGACAAAATTTCAAGCTGCTGAAGCAAAAAATGTGGCCTCAAAAGTGTTAACAAGATTTTCTCCTTTAATATGGCCTAGTGACCTAGTTGTTGACCCAATATGACCCATATTCGAACCTGATCTAGATATCTTTAAGACAAACATTCTGACAAAATTTCAAACTGCTGAAGCAAAAATTGGGGCCTCTTGATTGTTAACAAGATTTTCTTTCAATTTGACCTAGTGACCTACTTTTTGACCCAACATGACCCATGATCGAACTTGACTTACATATCATCAAGACAAACATTTTGATAAAGTTTCAACATACTCAAGTTGAAAATGTGGCCTCTAGAGTGTTAACAAGATTTCCCTTCAATTTGGCCAAGTGTCCTAGTTTTTAACCCGGCATGACCCATATTCAAACTTGGCCTAGATATCATTTAGATAAACATTCTGAACAAATTTCTTTATGAAGTAAAATGTTTATTTATTCTAGTCACCTCTATTTAAAGCGACTGAAATCCAGATGGCACGGGGGGGGGGGGGAAAAAAAAAATCGAATTCGCCCTAAATGTTATTCTTTATGTTATCCAAGTAAAACCAAGGTAGAAAATGTATCGTTTTTTATCAATGAAGTGAACTTGAGTCACGTGATGAATGACATACAAGCATCGTAAGCTATTTACCCCGTTAGTCACGGGGTAGAATTTGCGATGGAAAAGTATTGAAAACAAGAAAATCTCACCGATTTAAGGGGTATGTAATATGTCAGTTATCATATTTTAATGCCCCAAATACAAAAATAACACTTATTTTCTTAAAATTGAAAATTTTATTTTTTTTCGACAGTTGGGCATCTGGAGTTCAGTCGCTTTAAAGGGTCAGCCAATTTTGGCTTATGAGACACCACTAGAATACCAGTACTCCCAGGTGCTCTTGTCCTACATGCCAGGCATCAGACAGTCAGATTTTATATATTATTTAACTATATGGTTGCTCACCAACTCGAACCTTTGACCTCCCACACTACAAGTCAGAAACGAATATTCTATTTTGACTTACAGCAACAATAAATTTTATTATAAACAAGTTTGTGGGTAGTGGATGCTAAGCTTGGTAGTCAGCTTACCATTATTTAACATTTTAGCACTACTTCCGATATTAAACTTACCGTCATTGTTTTGTCACATTCATTCAGAGGGCTCTGGATCTACAGTGATTTCGGTATCAAATGGAATGGTCTCACTCAATGATGCGTCCACATTGTCTGAACATATAAAAACAATTCATGTTAACAATTTCATTTTCATTAATAGATAAACAAGAGTGCCAAATGCACCTAATCGCTCACCTGTGGCATAATTTTAAATTTGAATTTTCAAACAAGCAAAAAATGTTGGTCATTTTACAAAAAAAATGCTTGTACAGTCTTAGTAGAGGGTTACCCCAAACAGACCATTTCATGAAATTATTTTGTATCAATTATTGACAAAAATATGGAATATCATTATTAAAGAACGTTTAAATAATGGATTAGAAAACATTGTTTCAAAATAGGAGATGTCATTTAAAGAAAATTCTGTTTTTCTGGCTGTCATCTTGTGCAGCTGAGCAGAATGTTTGAAAAGACTGAGGGCCAACTATGGAACATCAAAACGAACCTTGCCCTCTGGTGGCCATGTTTATCAACAGATCGGTATAATTTCAACAATCTTGGTAGAAGGTCACCCAAGGAAGCTTTGTGCCAAATTATTTTCAAATGGGCCTTATACAAGGAAAACAAAACCTGCCAGTTTTTTCAACATATCAGAATAATTTGAACATTCTTAGAAGAGGGTCACCCGAAGAACATTTAAGCCAAATTATTTTCAAATCGGGCCAGCTCTCTGTGTTCATGAAGGTTTTTTAAATTTAAATTTTTCATTATATATACATGTAAAAAGAAAACAAACCCCACTTCCTGAAGGCCAAGTTTTTCAAGAAACATTTGTGCCAAATTAATTCCAAATTAGGCCTTTATTTTTGTACAAGAAGATTTTTTAGTTTTGACAATCATGTTCCCCTCTTTCTGGCAATAAATAACATAGCTTATATTTATTATGATCCAAAGTATTTGACAAGTTATGACACTGACCTTTTATAGTATGCAAGATAGAAAGCTCTTACAACAAGAGAGAAAACAAAATCTACTGGTTTAAAAATGTTGTAAAACTGAAAGAATAACATTGTTGAAAAAGGAGTAACTTCTGCATTTTGTGAAGATTTGCTTCTTTTCCTATAATCATTTTTTTAGAAGCAAAACTAAAGAAAACAAAATTGAATGTGTGAGTTTATGGTTTGAAACCCATGTACCAAATATTATGGAAATCCACCATATCGTCCTGAAGATGTAAAAACCAACCAACCGACCAACTGACCAACAAGCTCACTCCTGTATATGGCATATTACCCCCACTTCTATCTACTCACCAGACTTGTTGGCATCAGCCTTGCTTTTGGGTTTTTTCTGCACTCTCCTTGTCAGACTTACAGACATCACCTTAAAAATAAAGACCGAGATAGTAGTTTTTAGTTTAGTTTATTTTATGCACAATTTTAATAGAATTTTTTTCTCAAAAAAGTAACATACCTATATCTTGATACTCTGAACCCTTTAGTTGGGGCATTATAACATGCTAAATAGCTTGGATCAAGTGTATATTTACAAGTAACATTAAATAATCTTCTCTCAACCGAAAAATTAGACTTTGCCACTGCAAGTTTTTACCATTACTTGTGTTCCCACCTTTTTCAAGGGTTATATTGAAAATTGAAAATGTGTGGGTAAGATTTATTTTCAGTGTTTATGAAACTTAAGGCAAATTTACCCCAATAAAATAGCATAAAAAGCAAGCCCATGTTTGATAATGTATTAAGATCAAATTCCCTGTTTTCTGTAACATTTAATAAAGTAGTAACACTCATTTCTACATTTATGAACAGACCATGTAAACTTATGTTTTCTTTACCAAACGCCTTGACCCATGCTCATTAATAGCCTGGGGTCTTACAGGGGCAGATCTTTTAAAGTTTGTGCAAGATGGAATTTCGAATATGGCAAGAAATGTGAAGTTTAGGACATTGAATTTCATTTGCAAGAGTGGTTATGTCATCTTGGAATATATGACAATCTGTATTGTTATTAAATGGGTTTATTTATATAAAACACAGCATAATGAATATTATTGCTTGGTTAATCATTGATAGATAGAAGAAACAATAGGGCTATGATAGCCCTGGAATCGCTCACCAGAAATATAAATAAGTATGACTCACATGATGGTAAAAATGCCATCTTCACTTTTTATATTAATTTAAATTTCTCACCATTTACATATTCCACAATACATTTTTTGATGTCTTCTTTGGCTTCCTCCACAAAGCAGGTGTTAATAAATAGTTCCTCAACCTTTTTTATGGCTTTTTGGTCATCCTCTGGCAAAAAGAAAAAGAAAAACCATAAATTCCAATTTCGGTGCCTGCAAAGCTCCATTTAATGTTTATTTTGTCTGAATTTATCACTTAGATGTGTAGAAAAGTTATTTACAAGTCACACTATTCACATAATATTTGATTACAATCCATGAGAGCCGAGTGTTTTGCGAAAACATTGCCGAAATTTAGCAATCACATTGAGTCATCCTCCATTTAGAAAACTATTGTTGTTGTTGTTGAAGATGTTGTTGTTGTTTTGGGGGTTTTAAAATATGCTTAGACTTGGTCCAAAGCGCAATATAAAGTCACAAAGGTAATTTTGTGTGTATACTTTTATCATTAAATTTATTGTTTATCTTGTTCATAGAATATCTATTTATTTGAAGATACATTTAAAAAAGATTTAAAAACTTACTTCCAATGATTATGGCCGGAAACCACTTCCCTTGAAACTTTGCGTATGTCTTAATTCTTTCCAGGGAAAACATCCGATCCATCCTCTTCAACTGCCAATTCACTTACGATCGACCATGATCGCTCTTTTGGCCAGTAAACCAAAATTTTAATGGCTGACATAGTTGAAAAAATGTCCGCCGTAAAAACTAACTAACACGGGTATTCAGCACTTCCGTTAATTTTCGTGTTGATATTTGATTGGTTGCTATAAATAGACTTGGGGTTAGGTGGAGCTGTTGATCATGTGACTCCTTTGTGTATGTTTAAACTTTAAATGAGCAATATTGAATGTACTATGTACATAGTTTGCAGTAATTCGTTTTAATTTACTTACGAATTCAAAAATTAACCAGAAAGGAAAAAGAGCTGATAACCAGTACTTTAATGCTGATGATCCGTTACAAGACCTACCAGTAACCTAGAACAACGAGATGGAGATTTCAAAATCCTTTGAAAGCGGAAAGCGTCATTGGTGTAAAGTCCTTAGTCGTCAAATAACATGTAAATATCATTTTATTTGTAAACCAATAAAGATAAAGATCGTTAGATATCCGATGCCCATCAACAATTTGCTTTTATTATGGCACCCCCATATCGTTTTTGCACCGTCTTGTCTGTCACACTTGCTTTCTGCTCAATATCTCAAGAACCCTTTGGCCCAGAGTTTTCAAACTTCACAGGATGCTTGGGCCTATTAAGTAGCTGACCCCTACTGTTTTTGGGATCATTGGGTCAAAGGTCAAGGTCACGGGACGAAAAGGTAAAATCTGTTTCCGCTCAATATCTCAAGAACCATTTGGCCCAGTCTTCAAACTTCACAGGATGCTTGGGCACATTGAGTAGCTTAAAACCCCTATAGTTTTTGGGGTCAAAGGTTAAGGTCACATGGCAGAAAAGGTCAAATATGTTTGTGCTTCATATTTTGAGAACCCTTTGGCCCAGTCTTCAAATTTCACAGGATGATTTGGCTCATTGAGTAAATCACCCCTATTGTTATGGGGTCATTGGGTCAAAGGTCAAGGTCACCAGGGCCATAAAGTTCAATTCTGTTTCCGCTCCATATCTCAAAATCCCTTTTTGCCCAGAGTCTTCAAACTTCACATGATGATTAGGTTCATTATGTAGCTAACTCATATTGTTTTAGCGGTCACTTGGTCAAAGGTCAATGTCACATGGGGCCAAAAAGGTCAAATACGTTTCCGCTCAATATCTTCAGAACCATTTGGCCCAGAGTCTTCAAACTTCACAGGATACTTGGGCTCATTGAGTAGATGACTCCTATTGTTTTTGAGGTCACTAGGTCAAAGGTCAAATATGTTTCCACTCATTATCTTGAGAACCCTTTGGCCCAAAGTCTTCAAACTTGACAGGATGATTAGGATCGTTGAGTAGATGACCCCTATTGGTTTAAGGGTCAAAGGTCGAGGTCACTGGGGCCATAAGGTAGAGCTGCACTTGTGAAATGTTTAAGATGTAGGTTGGGTATACATAGAGTTGAAGATAAGAATTGAAATTTAACAGTTGGTATTTGTTACTTCTGTTCAAACACCTGTAAACATTGTGGTGGTCTACTTTGTAAAAAAATATGAGGGAAAATTTTAATACCTGGGAAATCATAATTATTAATTAATTTATAGTTATGATGCAAACAGAAAATCATTTTGAGAAGAGGAGAAAGTGCCGGTTTTCAGCAATTTAACCATTCTCTTGATGTTTTAACCCTTTTCAACTCTTGTAAAATAGCATACTTCAATAAATAAAATTTTTGAAACATTGTAGTTTTGGCCTTCCCCACCCACTTTTGTATAATGCTGTTCAGTGAACTTATTTACTGTAGTGAATTAAAATACCTGATTCTACCTAAAAATATGTTATAACTATATATTACATTGTATCTTTATTAAGTAACACAGGAGAATTAAGTTCCTTTTAGTTATTATTTCATGTTGTAGACTTCTTCATTATTATTGAGTATTTACAAAATGCAAGTTTGTGATTTTCAAAAAGTTTAAGCTTGCAAAACCGCCAGCTTGTCGCAATCTAAAATTATTCTAAGATCGCGGGATGCTTACGGGAAGTTTGCGAAACAAGAAATATCCGCAAGCTTAATATCCTTGCGCGCGTCCGCAAGCATAATGTAGTTGGGCTGCGATCTTAATAAGATCGCAGCAAGCTTGCGCAATCTTAACGCGCACTTGTCGCGAGCTTGCCGCAAGCTAGTATTTTGGAATTTTCAGTAATTATACAAACATTTATAGAGTTTTTCCGTGTTTTTGCTTAGAAGTTTTCAAAGTCATCTGCTGCAGATTCCTAAATTTATGTTGGAAAATAAGGATTAAGATTGAATGGTTCACCTCTATTTCAGTTCCATACCCACCATGAAGAATGAGATTGAAATCAGTGTGATGAATCGAGGACTGCTCTCAGATGAGTTTATAGGCTATGTAGCTGTACCACTCAGAGGATATGATGTCTATGAGAGACCCATAAGTCAGTAAGTGAAATGCAAAATAAACTTACAGAGGTCCAGAGAAGGGATAGCTCTTTTCCCCACAATGTCTCTCTTATCATCAAACCAAACCCTATGATATGGGTACTCAAAAGAATCATCTCATTGAGACAATTCTTTTAAGTACCTACAACATAGGGTTATAAGGTCAAATAAGGATTTGAGAACATGCAAAACGCCCATTATCTTAGAGCTCTGAACTTATCTACCTTGACCGAAACCTTACAAAATTACCTTTCAAGGTCCAAGGTCTTCTAACCCTAGCTTTTCAACAAATTATGATGCAATGTTACCCATTTGCAGCGGACATTTTTTTTGTAAACTGATTGGCAAAACTAGAATATTTATCATATTTATAGGTCAAATTCTTCTTTTGCTACAATGTTTTCAACAGACATCTACTGCTGTTGTGTCAAAATTCATCTGCAGTTCTGCCAGCGGGGATGAAAGATTATTGGGTGGTAAATTAGCCTGTCTATTCTATCCTGCCAATACCTCTGATCCAGAATCATGAAAATGAGAAGCTATATTGCAACGCTACATGCAATATAATCCAAAATGTCAATTTAATTAAGCCGCATCTAGCAATTAAAGGTCTTAACCCTTTCCCACCTATAGACGTATTTTGATGCATCTGCAGCAGACAACTCTTGAAAAAATAGTTTAAAACATTGTGGCAAACGGAGAAATTGCTTTTTTTTAGCAATTTCTCCGTTTGCCTAAATGTTTTCAACTATTTTCAGTAATTATACCTTCATTTATAGAGATTTTCCATACGTTTTACTAAATGTCTTCAAAGTCGTCTGCTGCAGATTTGTTGTATATGGGAAAGGGTTAATACATTATTCTGCATACATTGAAAATTCAGACGAGCAGAGTCTTCACAGTCCGCATTAGTGTTATATATTTAATTGAATCTTATGACAAAAGACAAGAAACGCAATCCCATTAGTTAATATAAATTTTAATGATGCCAAACTGGAGAGTCTCAATAAGACCCCGAAATTGTCAGAAGTGGCTAAATTGTATTATGTCATTTCAGCTGGTTACATTTACAACACAAACCAAGTAAATTACCAGACGGCCGTTATAGAGGAGAGGTTGAGGTTCGTCTCACATTCCATGTGAAAAGCCGTGACAACGAGACATCCCCTGGTAGTTTTAAGGAGGCAAGGTCTGGATCGATTAAATCCCTTGTCAGCGCTGTTGGTATGTCTGGTTTTAACCTTAACCTTTTCCAATACACATTTGGACACATCTGCAGCAGACGAATTCTGAAAACGTTGTGGAAAACGGAGCAAATTGTCTATAATAAACAATTTCTCCTTCTCTTTTCACACAATATACAACTCTATTCTATTATTCTACTTTCACTCATGGAGATAATTGACAATTAATATGTTTTCAAATTCATCAACTTATGAAATTGTATGTGGGAAAGTGTAAATTGATAACCTCCTTTTGGATGTTTTAGTTGTCTTCTCTGAAAATAAATAAATAAATAATGGAATAAAGTTATATCTGAAAAATTGGAAGTAAATTTTTTATACAGAGTTGAAAACCTTGTAGGAAAAGGAGAAATTGTTTGTTTTGAACCGTTTCTCCTCTTCCTACAATATGTTTTCAAAAGTGATCTGCTGCATCTATAGATCTCAGTTGTGAAGAACATTATCAGGAAAGGGTTGATGTTTTTGTTGTATGTATTTCAATAACTCTTTAATTGCCCTCCTTGTAGCAGATGAGTTTTAACCCTTTCCCACTTGTAGATGCATTCTGACGCATCTGCAGCAGACGACTTTAGAAAACTTGGTTGCAAAAGGAGAAATTGCTCAAAACGTTTTCAATTTTTGTTCAGTATTTATACTTTCATTCATTGAGATTTCCCATGATTTTTTTCAAAGTCATCTGCTGCAGATTTGTTATATATGGGAAAGGTTTTAATCCTTTACCTGATGCAGACGATGACATCGGGAACAAAGTATTTTGTGTTTTTGTGTTTTTGGAGATTTATGCCATTTTCAACATTATTTAAGTTATATCACGTCACTCCCTAAGTAACCAAACCAGTACTACGCTAGGAAATATGCTTTTGCCCAAAAGCACTTGGCCATGACCACCGCGACTAGGGATTGACCTAGGGATGCCACGGCAGTTTCCTCTGAAAACATTGCAGGAAAAGGAAAATAAGTCTTATTTACCCTTTCTCACAATGGCGTCTACATGTACCTTGATAAAAATAGTTTCTAAATTATGAATTGTTCAATATTTAGCTAGACTATTCAGAGAATAAGAGGGCTATTGCACTTGCCTCAGCATCGACGTTTGCGTCGGTGTTGGCATATGGGTTTTAATCCTTTACCTGATGCAGACGATGACATCGGGAACAAAGTATTTTGTGTTTTTGTGTTTTTGGAGATTTATGCCATTTTCAACATTATTTAAGTTATATCACGTCACTCCCTAAGTAACCAAACCAGTACTACGCTAGGAAATATGCTTTTGCCCAAAAGCACTTGGCCATGACCACCGCGACTAGGGATTGACCTAGGGATGCCACGGCAGTTTCCTCTGAAAACATTGCAGGAAAAGGAAAATAAGTCTTATTTACCCTTTCTCACAATGGCGTCTACATGTACCTTGATAAAAATAGTTTCTAAATTATGAATTGTTCAATATTTAGCTAGACTATTCAGAGAATAAGAGGGCTATTGCACTTGCCTCAGCATCGACGTTTGCGTCGGTGTTGGTGTATGGGTTGGTTAACGTTTTTTACAAATACTGATATCTTCTATATCATCAAACATATTTACTTCAAACTTGGCATACTTGTTTCTTATGACAATATAGACAACTGCAGCAAGTCACCATAAACCATATAAGTACAGTTATGCCCTTTTTTTTGTCGCATAAACATAACCTAAGCTATTACTTTGAAAAAACAACAACCAAAAAAGCCTCAAATTTCTAGCTCAACTATTCGAACAATAAAGCACTGAGATTTGTGCACTAGCTTTGCATGTAATGTACATTTACACAAAGGTCTTAGAATAAGTTTCATATCTTTGACCTTAATTCTTACACTATTACACAATATACATGTTCTTAGACAAAAGCCCATTTTTACTGATAAGCTTTCAAATAGAGCGTGCTTTCATGAGACAGCTCTTGTTTTCTGATGTTTTAGATTACTTTTATAACATATTATCATGCATAATTATGTAAAATACCTTGTACTGAAGACATAATTAAGCCATCAAAGCAAACCCAATTATCCTAAATGGTATCCAGGTTATTAGTTTGAATAAACAATTAAAAAGAGATAAAGTCCTTCGCTGATACAACTCTAGAAAACATTGTAGGAAAGTAAGAAATTGCTCAAAATTACAAATGTATCCTTTTATCGACTCCTATATATAATTATATTGTTTTCAAATTTAAAAAAAAATCCTTCAACTTGCCATGTTTTTCCATACTGTTTTGAGACAATTCTTAAACTATTATTATACACTAATCAATAAATATTTTAAATCTTACAGATCTTCAAGTTTAACCTTTTCCCTCATATAGACACTTTCTGACGCCTCTGCAGCAGACAGCTTTTTGAAAACATGGCAACAAAAGAAGAAATTGCTCAAAACAAGTCATTTCTCCTTTTGTCACCATGTTTTTAACTCTATTCAATTTTTCTTTCATGTAAAGGGATTTTCTGTGCTTTTGCCTAGATGTTTTCAAAGTCGTCTGCTGCAGATTTGTTGTATCTGGGAAAGGGTTAACCTTTCCCTTCATACAGCAATTCTGAAGCTGACGACATTGAACGTATTTTGTCAAAACATAGAAAATCTCTATAACTGAATGGATAACCTATGACTAAAAGTGGAAAACATAGTGGCAAAAGGAGAAATTGCACGTTTTGTTGCAGAGGCGTCCGAAAGCGTTTATATGAGGGAAAGGGTGAAGCTATCAAAATTCATACAAATTGCCTAATTCAAAGAAAGCAAAATATTTAATCCTCCATATTGAATGTGTTTGTAGAAATTTGAAATGAGTTTTGTTGATATTTTAGGTGACCGGTTCAAGTTTCACCGACGTTCATTACGTGGCGAGGGTAGCCAGACGTTTTCCACTCCCCAGCCCCGGAAGCCCAATAAGGTAGGTATAGAGATGGTAACGGAACACATATAAGTAACCAAGGAAACAGGGTTTAATAGGGAATTCTTCATTAGTATATAATATATAACACTAGTACTATTATGTGAACAGGTAGCAGGAATGTGGTGGTATATTTTCCAACATATAACAAATCAGCAGAAGATGACTTTGAAGACATCTAGGCAAAACTATGGGAAGTCTCTATTACAAATGACGGTAAAAGCAAAACATTGTGGTAATTCTCCTTTTTCCAAAATGTCTCAAAATTTGTCCGCTGTATACAGATGAGTCGGACTAAACTATTCCATATGCAAAAGCAATTTGACACATTTGTAGCAGATGATTTTATAATGCTTAATTACTCCCTGTGTCCAATCATTTAACCCTTTCCCTCATATAGACGCTTTCCGACGCCTCTGTAGCAGACGGCTTTTTGAAAACATTGTGACAAAAGAAGAAATTGCACAGAACGTGTAATTTCTCCTTTTGCCACAATGTTTTCCACTTTTTGTCATAGGTTATCTATTCAATTATAGAGATTTTCTATGTTTTGACAAAATACATTCAAAGTCGTCTGCTGCAGAATTGTCGTATGAGGGAAAGGGTTAAAGAGATTTTTTGTACTTTTGCATACAATAGTAACTATGTCCTCAAAGTCGTCTGCTGTATATGTGTTGCGACAGGGAAAGGGTTCAAACATCATTTGGGACGGAAAAGTAGCACTCTCATGATAAGTAGTTTCACCATTCTAACCCCTTTTGCTGATTTCTGACAATTTCTGATGCCTTTTGAAGCAGACAAGATTTTGAATAAAATGGAAAAGTTTTCAAAATGATCAATTTCATTCTTTCCTACAGTGTTTTCAACTCTGTTTCAAGACTATTATACCAATTTTCCAGCTGAATCTTTTATTCTCTCAGATGCTTTCAAACTAGAGGACATAAAATATCATACCAGGTAAACAGTTTTTTTCCTGGTGAAGGGAAAGAATATTATGTGTGACCGTTCATTGTGGTTGTAGTGCTTAGAGCATCCCCAATGGCAGGGGGGACACCAGGGTTCAATCCGCAGTCACGTATTACCATAAAATGGTAGTAATGACTTCCCTCCTTGGCGCTCAGGGTTGGGGATAGCATTCAAACCATAGCAGCACGCTATTTAAACAAACAAAAATGTATCCTATTATAAAATGATAATATATCAATAAATATTGGTAAATTTCCAAGAAGATAGTAAAACAAACAAATCATTCTCTGTGTCCATGTTTTTGTCTGTCCTTCACAAAATATGACTGTAGCCTCCAGCCACGTCTACAGTTTGAAAGCAAATCTCTGATGTACAGACTGATGTGGTTGATTGGTTGGTTTATTTAGTTTATTTATGCAGAATTAACTCTTTTTTTCTTCATATTCTAATGATTCAGTAATGTCTTAACGTTATGCAACTTTCTGTTTCTACACCAATCTTTCACTTGGGATAATTTTGGCAACATCACCAATGTTTTCACAGCTTTTCTTCTCTTGTTGTTGTTAACTCCGTTTAGCTCAGTTTATAGTCGCAAGGTGTTAAATCACTTTGAGCCCCAGCTCAGGGTCTTTCTGACAATTGACAAAGTCAATGTGACACATGTCATGTGTCTTCTACCAGTGGGCTAACAGTCTATATGTTGAGTACTGGTCTGAGAAAGCCAGTCAAAACATGAGTAAGTGAACTGGCCGCTGTGATATGGCTGAAATGGTATTGAAAAAAGCTTTAAACCCCAATCAATCAATCTCTACTGATAAAACCGTACCTTTGGTTTCTTCTCTGATATAGTCACATGTTTGATTACCCCCTTTTTTTTAACTCTATACAATACTTTTTTTTATAGAGATATTCCCTAATTTGTGTCTATTTTGTTCTAGATGTTCTCATTTGTTGTATGTTAAAAGGGTTAAGGAATAAGGATAACTTTTCTGAGAAGTTATTAAATGAAATATCAATATACAGTCGAACCTCGGTGGCTCAAACTCGCAGGCCCCACATAAATATTCCGACCTATTAGTAGTTTGAGGCATTCATTTAAGGATGTTACGTGGACGACAAAGTGTTTTATCTTGACTATATTCATGTAACTTTTGTTATAAAAATGCATACGTTATAATAGCAGTGTGGGTTTCTTTTTTATCGCAGACACATTTATGACAGCAGTTTTATTTTCTATCCTAATTTAATACATTTTGTACATGTACCAACATAACCAATAAAATAAGAAATGTATATTGTTTATCTCCATGCCGCTTGTATCATTGCATACTAGCAAAATAAAGATCACTTAAAGAGTTTTTAAAAATTGAACGCTTAAACTGCAACAGACGACAGTATGAATTGTTCTTTTATCCATGTGGCCTTTGCTTAAAATCACGACAAAATATTATATTTGTTTATTTCGAAACAATAAATTTTTTATCGCGATAATCCACACAATGTATTTGCTCATTTCCGAAAAAAATGACTATGCTAGTCTGACGGGAGATGTCGTTTTGAAAATCAATCTTAAACAAAGATTAATATAAAGAGGACATCAAAGAAAGGTCATTGTGATAAATACACACCACCTTAATCAACAAAACAAACAGCTGACGATATTAACTGAAGGTGTGAAAAGGTGACAATTTACTTGGTCGACCTATCTATGTGTAATATGTACTGTATTGATGCAAAAGGGACCATGGAGTTAGTTTAAGATTTCAAAAGAGAAGGCGTTCTACCTTTCGGTAGTAGAATGACTTGAATTATAATAAGGTTTTGGTTTGGACCAAGAGACCAGTTCAAGTTTACATGGTGTTCAAGCTTTCCCATGTTTGAGCCACCGAAGTTTGACTGTACATGATTTTGGAAATTTTCTGTGCTCACCAGAGTAAATAGTGCACACGGTGATCTTTTGTGATCACCCTGTGTCCATCATGCATTGTTGTTTCTTGTTAACAATTTCTTTATACAACATCTCCACTTAAACAACTCTGCTAGTTTCACAGAAACTACACACAGGAATTTTGCTTTCGAGCTCATCTTTAAAAAGGTTGTCAAGATAGTAAGTTAAAAGTAGAACTCTGTTTGCTAGGGCAACATAGTTTAAGCTTTAAAAACATCAGAGAAAAAACAGAAAACACATCTGGAAAATTTGGAGCATATAATAACAATACAGAGTTAAACACAATAAAGGCAAAATGGGATAATGCACATTTTGAACCATTACTCCTTCGACCTCGGCAAGGTTTTCGAAAGAATTTTATGCTGTAAAGGTGGCTGTATTTTCAGTTGTCTGCTTTAAAGATGTCAGCAATTTCTACTTTCATTACTTTGTTTTCAAAAGTTATCTGCTGCACATGCATAGAAATGCACCTGCAAGTAAAAGTTGAAAAAAAATGAAACCATGTTTTTCCTGCTGCTGAGACTCAGGCACCTGACCAGTATACTGACTTCTGATTTGCCTTCAATATTTCAGTAAAGACTTATTGCATAGTTATATAATATTATTCCTTTTTATTCTCCTCTCCTATGCTTTGTAGTATAAAGACAGGACATATGAGGTACAATTACATTATATGTATGCAGTGGGTTTGTCTGTTTCACAAATAGACCAATATGGAGCATGATAATATTATTTATCAGAAAATAGACGGGCTTATTAATAGTCAAGGTAGTTTTTCTTGCTATGATGTAGACAGCCAGTGCTTATTGACCTTTCAATTGAAGACTTTTAATTAGTAAGATTATTTCATTCTTACCAGAACATGAGTTGCTTTACCCTTTCCCAAATAAGAATATTGTTATGAAGGGAAAAATTCTTTGTTATGAGCAAGCATTCCTTAAATCACTGTTTTCAATGCGATGGTATTTCAGTGATTCACTAATTAATTTATTTATAGAGACTTGCCATACTTTGGCTGAGATGCTTTCAAAGTCTTCAGTTGCAGATTTGTTGTATGTGGGAAATGCATAGGAAATGTCTGCTGTGCATTGCCCATCAACGATCATAATATTCTGTGTTAACATTGGATACAAGTTGTAATGACTCTTCATAGCAGCTATCTTCCAAGAGTTCACTTTTTATTCTCCCTGAACATTTCGGTTAAGTATAAAGTTGCCGCCTTGTCAGTGATTAAGTGTGTTCATATAAATATGTCTTTCCACATCACTTTCCATTTCTGGGCTATTTCTCAACAAATCACAGCTGAAATTCTATGAAACTTTATAGGAAGCTTCAGTATCAAAAGGACACACCTATATGTATGATCAGCTTGATCAGATTTGACATTTTCTTTACAGATATATGACTCTTTGTTATTTTACTAACCGTTCTGGGGAGAATCATTACCAGGTTTTCAAACTATTTGATACCTAAATTGATTTTTGCTGATGATTTTAGTCTACAATGGTTGTTTAAAGGTCTGGACACATTGGCATCTAAATTCAACTTAGTTAAGGATCATTTTCGGGGTAACTAAGCTCACGGTCAAGGTCACTCTTTCTTAACTCTTTGCATGCTTAATTGTTTTTGCTGCTAAATTGTGGTCTGTAATACTTTTGAAAAATAATTTTCTGCTACAAATTTTGTGTTGTAATAGGATCTGAGACGGACTGAGAGTGTCAAACAGTTTGGATCTCAAATCAGACCCCATGTTTTGTGGGGCTTGATTGGATCCAAAATGTTTGCAACTGTCATCAACAAATGACGAAATCCAGCGCTAGCGTGCTAAGAGTTAAAGCAGAATTATAGTTATTTGTTTCTGCTCAATAACTTTAGTGAAAAATGGCTTTACTTTATCAGCTTATATTGTGCTTAAAATCGAGCTCCAACCTTTAATTTGTTTTGAGAGTCCCTGAGGTCGCGGCCACTTACAAAAACAGAACTTTGTCTGAATTTCACCGTCAAAAGCCTTTCTTTGTAATGCATGGTCAATGACTCATGTGTCTTCATGGCCATAATTCTCATTCAAATTCTGGGTTTTTAAACAGTGGCTAGAAAGATTATTAATGATTTTATTGTTTTGTTGGTTTTCATAATAATCAATGACTGGGGCTCTGGTGCATGTGATAAGATATAGATCAAGTTGATATGATCACAGGATAATGTGTGCATGATACAGGGATATTTATTACTCAATTTACATGATATTGGATGGTATATTTTAGTAACTTATTTTAAATGGATTGATTGATTGATTGATTTGAGTTGAGTGCCATTTTTCAACTGTATTTCAGTTATATCATGGCAGGCCGTACACCTTACAGGTCTTAATCTGGCTGTCTTGTACCAGTACTCCACACAACATTCCAGGAATCCGCCGTGGCCGAGTGGTTAGCGTCTGAAACTGGGCATCCCGGGATCGATCCCCAGTCATGGCAAAACAGTCATGGTGGAGAGCCCTTGAGCAAGGCACATTTCCTGGTACTGGTTGGTTTACCCAGGGATCATGAATAAGTGAACTGTCGCTGTGATATAACTGAAATAATGTTGAAAACGGTGTAAAAAACCCAAATAAAACCAACACACAACATTCCACCCAGGCAACTGACTACCTCTCCAAATTGACTTATGGGGGTTTCCCACGTACAACTTCTCTGTAGTAGATGATTTTGAAAACATATTAAAGGTAAAGATATGGAAATTCTCTATAAATGGAAGTAAAATTAATGATAAGAGTTGAAACATATGGCAGCAAAAGGAGAACTTACTCATGCAGAGCAATTTCTCCTTTTGTCGGAATATGTATAAAAGTTTGTCTGTTGGAGATGCATCAAAATGCAGCTCAGTCATTCATCAATTTTTAGCTCGACTTAAGCTATTGTCATGACCCTGGTGTCGTCCGGTTTAGGTTAAGGTTTTTTGTTCAGCTCAGCTTTTTTTTTTTCTGTTTTCTCCCTATCAGTCGAGCGTCTGTGCCGTACGCGGTGCTCTTGTTATAACCTACAGGAGTTATTGTGCCGAGCTTTATTCATGTTCCTCCAATGAGCCAGAAAGCCAGGAGACTTGTAGAGAGGTGAACGTGCCATAGTGATATAACTGAAAAACTGATAATTTTTTTGTCAAACTCCCATCAAATTGATCATCATTTAAAACAATGATTTTTTTTTATGGAAAACATTAAACAGCATCTACATGTGTTATGACCACATCTCTGTATACATCTCAACAAGTTATTTCCATTTTCCTGGATTATTGTCTAAATCTCTTGAACTTCAAGATACAACTCTGAGTTGATATGTGGCAATCGATTCTAGGAAAACAAAACCAATATAAATTGCTATTATCATGCAGTACTATTAATTCTGTTCACTGGCATGATATTTCATGTCAAGATAATCTGTACCCTTTCCCACCGACAGCAGACGCGTTTTGGCTCATCTGAAGCTTATGTCTTTTAGAAACATTGTGGCAAAATGAAAAAAATGCTCTCTTTGCCACAATTTTTTCAACTTTTCATTAATCGTGCTTTCATATGCAGATATTCCATATTTTAACTTCGATGTTTACGAAGTCAGCTGCTCCAGATCTGTTAAAAATTTAAGGTGGGAAAGTGTTTATGAAACGCACAGTTCTGACTTATAACTACCTGTTTATATTTAGTAGATTTAGGTTCTTACACAAATATAAATGGAAAACATTTATTACATGTAGTTAGAAATCTACCTAAGGCATCTGAATTTTTTTTTTTGTAAAATTCTCTTACTATAAATAGAAAGTGTTAATACTCTAAATACAGTACAACTGACTTCTGTCTTCATAAAACAAATTAGCTTTGGACATAGAGAGAATACTCAAACTTTTTTAGTAACATGACATCGTCTTACTTTATAATTGGGCTATTTTTAGTAACATGACACTTCTAATTTTAGTAACAGTAGTTTACACATAAACATTCAGATGCCTGTGGAGTGACCTTGTCTTTTGTTCAGTATTTACATGGTCGCTATATCAATACCATAGTCCAATGTTGATAGTATTGCAACATATAATATGACCTTGCCCTCTTCCTGTGCATGCAACTATCAATGCCTCTGGAGCAGATGACTTTTTAAAACATTGTAGGAAAAGATGAAACTGTTCAGAATCAAAATGAGTGTTTTATTTCCTTTCTCTGCAGTGTTTAGAACTGTGCATGACTAAACTTTAGATTTTCCCGATTTCTTCCCAAGAAATCTTCAAAGAAGGCATCTCTGAAAATATTATATCTTGTGAATGATTCAGCTTGATATTTGCCTCAAAATCCTTGTGAGAGTTCCTTTTTCACTCATTCCCATATACAGACCAATTTGAAGCAATTTTATGTAGCAAAAGGTATTTAAAATATTGTGGCAACAGGGAAACTTGCTCAAAATGTTTTCAATTGATCTATTCTATAATTAATTTATTTTTTTTATAAATTTTCCACTTTATGCCTTGATGTTTTACAAAGTAGTCGGCTGCAGATTTCATTAATGTTGAAAAGGTTTAAAATGTTGAAGTTTGATACTGTATTGACTTAAACACTTTCTAACATACCACAATCTGCAATGGACAACTTTGAAAACATCTAGGCTAAAGTATGGATTATTTCAATAAACCAAAGAGTTAAAAAATATTGTGGAAATGGATTTTGAGCAATTTCTCCTTTTGCTGCAGATGCATCAAATGCCTCTGTAAGTGGGAAAAGGTTAACTAAATTTTTATAATTTTGCACAAAACAAGAGATAAATATAGTTCATTGTCAGAGTCCTAATGTTAGTTATACACAGGATATGGAAAACAATTTTTTTTAACGATCTTGTTCAAAATGTATTGTGCCTTTAAACCCTCTTAAAGCAAGTAATAGAATAAAATTTGTGCATTTACATTTTTTTTATTGTGTTAATATTTTATTGCACATTATAAATGTTTGGCCTTGGTAGTAAATAATAAATACTCAATTTACAGGATCTGATATTGATATTAGCACATAATATATTGAAGAAAAAGTTTTGCTATTTAGGAATAATAATACGAAAAAAAACCATGAATGGGTTTTTTCGCTTATAGTTAACGGGTGAGATTTTTTTTTTTTTTTTTTTTTTTTCAATAACCCATGAAGCTTTCTGAAATGAAACTGGAAAAATCCATGGGGGCCGCCATTTTGGATATGTATAAAAGGCAGACGTAAAACACAGATTGAAAATTATTGTCGTCTTTTTAATCTTTTTTTTTTTAAATCGGTATTTTGGGTATGTATAAAATGAGCAGAAAAACACGGATTGAAAATTATTGTCGTCTTTTTAATAAAAAAATTTTAAATCGGTATTTTGGGTATGGATAAAATGAGCAGAAAAACACGGATTGAAAATTATTGTCGTCTTTTTAATCATTTTTTTAAAATCGATATTTAAGATCATTTAAGTGCTGTGTTATGTGGGAATTAACATTTGTACGAAAAGTTAAAAATAAATGGAAATCTGTAAGAAATATGTTTTCCCGTTCGTCAAAAAAACCCGACAGCATTAGCCTTCTACGCCCGAAACTAAATTTTGACTGTATCGTAGCCAAAGAAGGACGTGACGTCCTTTTCGTTACACTTCATCTTGGCGTAACGTCAATGGAGCGACGTCGTTTCCCGCAAAAAAGTGGTATCCACATGAAAGACAGCAAATTCCTATACATGAACTATTGACTGACTCATTCAAAGTATAATTATTTATCAAACATTGTGGCAAAAGGATAACTTTCTCATAAGAAGCAATTGTTCTTGTGGCGACAATCTTTTCCTAAATCGTCTGTTGCATAGGCCTCAGAAACCGTCTCTAATAGGGAAAGGGTTTAGCAGAAATGTGACCCCTTACATAATTTGTTCCAGTCATATTGACTGGTTGAAAAAGGCAGTCGCCAGGTGGCATCAGAAAAGGGCTGATCTATTTGCTTCTTTGCCATAATGCAGGTGATCGATTAAGGATCATCTTGGCCCTCATGTTTTAACCTCGTTCATTATAAATGTATTCCTCGATTGTCTGAAAGTCTTTACTTTATTATTTTCTGTTCAAATAATAGACAACATCAATACGAATTCCAAATATGTTTTAATAATGCAAGAAACATGACATTAACATTATTATTGTCTAGTCAATTACTTATAAATCCTTTTTTATGGCCAAAGTATGCTCTTTAATTTTTGTTTATAATTATCTTGCGGTTTTTTTTTTCGTAAATAGGTAGCACCTATAGATATATTAAGAAAGAAATTATAAGTATAACAATCAATAACAATCAATATTTAGGTGATGATACATGTATTCAAGTATATTTTATTGGTCTACAATACAATACTTGGTATGTTTGGACTGCTGGCAAAATCATTTTGAAAAAGAATCAAAATTTGTACATTTGTTTTTACAAAAGATCCACAACATATATATACAAAGAGATAACTGAATATATCTATGAGAAATTCAATACAATACTTCGTCTTTTTGGATTGCTAGCAAAAACATTTTTAAATAATCAAAATTTAGTTTTTACAAAAGATCCACAATATATTCAAAATTTCAATTTCAAAGAGAAAACTAAATATTTGTATGAGAAATGCATAAATTAAATATTTAAAGATGTCAATCTGTCAGATATGATTATAATTACATTTTCAATGTATATTTATTAAGGAAACAAGTCTTTTAATGTGATCTATGTATGACTAACATTAGGTCTTTGTTTAATTGTTTAACCTAGATTGTACAAGAGCTGTAGATGAGAAGGTAATGGATATTCAAGGGATGTGGTGTAAAAGTTTTATGTGATAGATACAAGGGGCTTAACCCTTATCCTGCTTAACCCTTTCCCTCATATAGACACTTTCTGACGCCTCTGCAGCAGAAGGCTTTTTGAAAACATAGTGACTAAAGAAGAAATTGCACAAAACAATGTTTTCCACTTTTTGTCATATATTTTCCATTCAATTATAGATATTTTCTATTTTTCGACAAAATACGTTCAAAGTACAATGGCATAGGCCTTGCTGAGCATATATAGAGGAGTTGTAAACTACTCATGATTGGCCATGGTGGGGTTCTTTACCCTTTCCCACCTGCAGATGCATTCTGATAGATGTGTAGCAGACGACATTTGAAAACAAGTGAGAAACTGCTCATCATTATACATGAACATAATTCAGTGGTAAAAAGGTCTGCTAAAATGTAGATTGAATTCCTTCTTGCAATTAAATATATTGTTGTTTCATTTTGTAAGATGATGACTTGTACGGTAGTTACAACAGTTTTGCATTGAATGATTAATCAACATAACACTCCTTAGCTACAGCTCTGTTGTTTATCCCTTTCCCACATACAGAAAATCTGCAGCAGACGACATTTAGGCAAAAATATGGAAGTTCTCTTTCAATGAAAATATAATGTTTGTATCGGTTTCAAAATATTTTGACAAATTGAAAAATTGCTCATCTTGAGCAATTTCTCCTTTTGCCATAAAGTTTTCAAATGTCGTCTGCTGCAGATGTATCAAAATGTGTGCATCTGCAGGTGGGAAAGGGTTTTGTATTATATGTATATATTTATTGTGGACTTTACATCTAATCTATTGTTTATATTGCTACTTGTTGTCAGAAAGCCTCTACTAAAACATCAGCCTATTCTGGCAGCATCTCCCCCACCTCGAAAAACCCTGTAAAATTTGACGCTGTGGATCTCTTTGTTCCGGAACAGTGTTGGAGGGAAAATGAATTCGATAATGAATCCTTGGTTGGTATCTAATTATTGTTCAATTTTTGTTTTCGATTTTTTTTTGTACATGTAGTAAAAAATTTCAAAATATAAATTTGTGTTTGAATCCAAGAGGTTTTCTTTATTTTCTATCTATTGTATTACTCAACAAAATTGACCTGATACTGACCCTTTGTGTAAATATATATTATTATGGTATACATGTGTTTTCGTGAAAACTGAATTGTCCATCCATGGTTGATTGATTGGAGTTAAACGCCGGTTTCAACAATTTTTCAGTCATATCACGACGGCCAGTTCACTTACTCATGTGTTTCCAGGCTTTCTCACACCAGTACTCCACACAACATACTTTCCAAGTAACTGGCTGCCTTTCCACATAGACTGTTAGCCCATTGCTGGAAGACGAATGACACTGGTCACAGTGACTTTTGTCAAACGTCGGATAGAAAGTTGACGGAGCTGGGGTTCAAACTCACAATTCCCTGGATTGACAGCCCACGTTGCTAACGACTGAGCTACTGGGGCTCGGTTGTCTATCCAAGGAGTGCCTTTGGTAAGACATCTACTCCAGTACTGGTTTGTCAGCAAGAGATCATGAATAGATGTGTGGCTGTGATAGGCCTGAAATCGCATTGAATACGGATAAAAAAAAACAAGTGAATAAATTTTATCCCTTTCCCGCATTCAAGAAATCTGCAGCAGATATCCTTTAAAAAGTCTTGGCAAAGATATGGAATATTGCTATAATAGATAAAAGAACTGGTAATGTATAAAGTTGAAAACATTGTGGCAAAAGGAGAAGTTGCTCATTATGAACAATTTCTCCTTTTGTCTAAGTGTTTTCACAAGTTGTCTTGCTGCATGAGCGTGGACATGCGTCTACAAGTTAATTGTGCATCATTTATGATATTGTGTGTTTGGTGAAAATAAATGTGTACTTCATGATATCTTTTTGAATAAAGGTCAGGCACAGGTCAAAGTTGTCCTGTAATACATCTATATATCCTAGCTATAACTCTAAATCCCTTTTTTTAGTGCAGTAGATTTTCTCTATCTCTTATGTCTTATAACCCTTTCCCTCTTGCAGACTCATTTTGGTACTTTTTTTTTATACTCTTATTTCAATAATTCTACTTTCATTTATAGATATTTAACATGTTTTTGCCTACAAGTTAGCAGCAGATTTGTTGTATGTGGGTTGAACAGGAAATTGTGTTGCATCTGCAGCAATATTCCATGCAAATATCATAGAGTATGCCCTTATTTATGTTTGTGTTCTTTCTGAAATATAAAACAAGGTTCATATTTCTAGTTTTAGTTGTGTATATATATCTATTAGATATTTAAGAATTTTGAAGAAGATGTTATGGAGAAGGGGAAAATAATGTAGAAACATTTGAATATCTTTTTTACCTTTTCTTTGCTTGATTTTGTCCGTCATAGAGCTTTTAGATTTTGAATTTGAAGCATTAATTTCTATTCGTTATAAGATGTTGAATGAAAATTGCTGTGGCGAAGGTGTTTATCATGGCTATATTGATTTAATTAAAATCAAATACGCACTATAAGAAAAAAGGAGTTTTAGTTGTATTGGAAAAGGTTAAAAAACATTATCAAGATGATGATATTATCAGACTGATGTCTGTCCTTCCATCCAAATGGGGTTTGAACCCTTTCCCTCATATAGACGCTTTCTGACGCCTCTGTAGCAGACGGCTTTTTAAAACATGGTGACAAAAGAAGAAATTGCTCAAAACAAGCAATTTCTCCTTTTGCCACAATGTTTTCCACTTTTAGTCATAGGTTATCCATTCAATTATAGAGATTTTCTATTTTTTGACAAAACATGTTCAAAGTCGTCTGCTGCAGAATTGTTGTATGAGGGAAAGGGTTAATCCAACCTTTCCCGAAGTAGACCAAAACTGCAGCAGACCATTTTGTAAACATCTAAAGTAAGGAAAGTGGAAAGTCTCTGTTAATCAAAGTAAATTTATTCAATATAGTTTAATAAGCGTTGCAGAAAAAAAACCTGTTTGCTGCAGATGCCTCAAACTAAATCTGCATGTTTTGAAAGGGGGGTTAAATTGGGTTGTCTCTTCATAAATACATGGATGGAAACATGAATTTCGGGTCAAAATTAAATGAGCCAGATAATATCATTGACCATGGACAATAACTCTGACTTGCAATTTAATGTATGGTGGCATATTACTGCTGTAAGATACCCGTTAACATTTTGTACAATATTAACATGGTTATTTAAGTTTTCCAATTCCACTTAAAAAGTAATATAATAACTGGTTAACTAAATAAGATTCATGTTACCACCTTGTTAATATTCACTAAACTTACGACAAAAAACAGGCTTGAAGGTTCCCAGAACTGCGACCTGTTACCTTTTCATTCTGTACTGTACAACAATAATAGATTAATTATCTAGTTATGATTTGTGTATGTTGAAAAGCGTTAATGATCAGATTTCTAGTTTGGTATTAAATTATTAGTCGCCGGGCAGAAGCCCGCGACTTCTATTTTTAATAGCTTTTCTGAAATCACATGGGAGGGCGGCTTATTATTAGAAAGAAACAAATCTAGATGATTTGAACATATTACAATTGTGGTTGTTTACGAACACTAATAAATGACACATCTACAATGAAATAAATATTCCGATTTTTTAATGTTTGCAGTTTTTTTTATTTCACTCGCATTTAAGTTTTTTGTCTTATTTACGAAGACAAAAGTGGTCCCTTCAAGACGTGAACCAACACCCCCTAATGCAGACTCTTATGTGTCATCATTGAGGTCAATTTCGGATTCTCCTTTTAATAGCAATTTTAACTTACTAAATGTTGTTTTCAAGTTCAAAGAGATGTCTTGATTTGTGTAGAATTCATTTAATAATGTTAATCCATGAATATCTAAAGTAGGAACTGTTTCTAAGCTAAATATAGACCCTATTCTGTTGTGTAGTTTCGTGACCTTTAACATCGATTTTCGCGCATGCGCATTTCGATATGAAAAAGCGAGTGATATTATTTTATTTTAGACAAGTACAAGACGAATGTTTGACGCAAAGCGTCAAAGAGAAGCCGCAATATTTCGTTGTACATGTAGAAATAAGAAAAAAAGAACATTTTTAAATCCACAAACAATAGAACAATTTAAACTGTAGACGATAATGCTGATATATTTCTCCTTTTGAAGACTTTTGTTTACTTCAAATTACCTCCCTTTAAAGCAATACCAGGATATTTACCTTGTGATTCGAATAAGATTGACAAACATTGAATTATATGAATGAATACTATTATTTAAATAAGTAACAACAGCAAAATTAAATTAAGCCAAGATAAATGTGTACACATTTCGTTAATTTGTTATAGATACCCTAATGTATAGTTATGAATATAAAATTTATAAGCAAATGTTTTCATTTCAACGTTCCTAATGTTTGAATAGACTAAGGAAAGTCAAGAATACATAAATAAATCAATGCAGTCTTTTCCGGCGACATTGATGCCTTGCATCAACTTTCTCTTGTATCTATTGTAAAGACAAAAGATGGTAGGCATGAAGGAAAGGATTCAACCTAAGCTACAAGAAACATTAATCTTGTCGGAGTGTCAATTTATGAAACTATTGGGGCTGAATTAATTTTAATATATATAGAGTGATTGTTAGTCACTGGTTAAAGCTATTACACATAGGACAATTCTGCAGCAGACGACTTTGAACACATTTTGTCAAAAAATAGAAAATCTCTATAATTGATTGGATTATTAATCTATGTCTTAAAGTGGAAAACATTGTGGCAAAAGGGCCAGTCGTTGCTACATATCTCGTCATGGAGCATTTAAGACTTGTTTTCATCAAAGAACAGCCAAAATATGCCTTAAATGACACTAGCTAATCGACTATCTGGATCAGAGCAGAGAAGATCTTTTTCAGAAGGATAATATCTTAATTTTCTTTAAGTTTGCAACATCCTGAGAGTTAGTTTTCTTAATGTTGTGTATCAATACATAAATTTAGCTCATAATGCAACAGTGTCTTTCTTGAATCTGTATCTATAGGTGGTGAGTGTTCTCCAGCTTGCTTTGTTATAGAACCCTTGTTATAAGAGTGATTTTGTCAAATATTCTCTTGGTTTGGTCTGTCCTTTATTATAAATACCCACTTTTAAAAGCTCTACATTCTATTCCTTGCTTTATTTGTCTTTTGATCTTCAATCTGGCAAAATAAATAGGCATACTGCAATGCCTTTCCCAGGTGTAGATGACGTTTAATTGATTTAGAATTGTTAGAAAATGGAAGATACTCATTTTGAGCAAGTTTACTTTTTCCTACTAAATGTTTTGCTACATGGTATAGGAAATAACTCTTCTGACTTTCCAATACAAAATATGCTTCTATCATTTAATTAACCATTTCAAAGTTGTCTGCTGCAAATTTGTTGTATGTGGGAAGCTTTTAACCCTTTCCCTCATACGACAATTCTGCAGCAGACGACTTTGAACGTATTTTGTCAAAACATAAAAAATCTCCATAATTGAATGGATAACCTATGACTAAAAGTGGAAAACATTGTGACAAAAGGAGAAATTGCACGTTTTTGTGCAATTTCTTCTTTTGTCACTCTGTTTTCAAAAAGCTGTCTGCTGCAGAGGCGTCAGATTAAGCGTCTATATGAGGGAAAGGGTTAATTTTCTTTGAATCTCATAAGCTGTCAAAGTAGATGCTTTCTTTAAAAAGATGAGTACTAAAATTTTAATCATTTTTATGTCTTTGAAAAATAATATTATTCATGTTGTATGTGTTGTTGTTGTAAGTTATATTTATCTGTATGCATGTATGTTAACTTTATACATCATTTACATATTTCTTACAAATTGCATTATTATTTGAAGTATCCAGAAGTTTCTAAGCAGGACGGGACAAACTATTTATCTGGGGTAATGGTTGCCTATACCAAATGTATCAATGTACTTGTATCCATCATACCTTTTATTTTACATTTAATTAACCCTGTCCCACATATAGACACATTTTGGCACGGCAGCAGAAGCCTTTTGCAAACTTTGAGACAAAAAGAGAAATTGCTCATCATGAGAAATTTCTCCTTTTCTTTCAATGTATTCAAGTTTATTCAATAATTATACTTTTCACTAAAAGTCTTACAGAGATTTTGTTTTCCTTTTTTGTGCAGATTTTGTCATCTGCTGAAAAATTTGTTGTATGTGGGAAAGGGTAAAGCAGCACTCTTGGAAAACCAAACTTAGTGTATTTGTGTCAAGTTTTGAAAAAGATTTATCGAAATGTATATTGTATATCACATGAAAGCTTCATATTAATTTGTTAAAAAACAGTGCAAAGCCAGATCACAATGCGCCAGGTGATCTGAATCAACAAAAGTCTTAAGTTTGGTTTTTCATAGAGCATTTATCATTTTATAAAGTCAGGAACATAAATATACAATTTTTTTTCCTCAACCAATCTTTTTAACAACTTTTTGATAACAATTCAACTTTGACCTTATTAGCAGAAGAGGTTAAAAAAGAAACGAAAAATTGCTATTTTTTCCCAATCATTTTCCCAACTATGCAACAAAATTGTACTTCCAATGTTTATGATGTTAATCAAACCATTCCTTGTTTAACCTTGCTCTATTTTTATTAGTCGCCGGGCAGAAGCCCGCGACTTCTATTTTTAATAGCTTTTCGGAAATCACATGGGAGGGCGGCTTATTATTAGAAAGAAACAAATCTAGATGATTTGAACATATTACAATTGTGGTTGTTTACGAACACTAATAAATGACACATCTAAAATGAAATAAATATTCCGATTTTTTAATGTTTGCAGTTTTTTTTATTTCACTCGCATTTAAGTTTTTTGTCTTATTTACGAAGACAAAAGTGGTCCCTTCAAGACGTGAACCAACACCCCCTAATGCAGACTCTTATGTGTCATCATTGAGGTCAATTTCGGATTCTCCTTTTAATAGCAATTTTAACTTACTAAATGTTGTTTTCATGTTCAAAGAGATGTCTTGATTTGTGTAGAATTCATTTAATAATGTCAATCCATGAATATCTAAAGTAGGAACTGTTTCTAAGCTAAATATAGACCCTATTCTGTTGTGTAGTTTCGTAACCTTTAACATCGATTTTCGCGCATGCGCATTTCGATATGAAAAAGCGAGTGATATTATTTTATTTTAGACAAGTACAAGACGAATGTTTGACGCAAAGCGTCAAAGAGAAGCCGCAATATTTCGTTGTACATGTAGAAATAAGAAAAAAAGAACATTTTTAAATCCACAACAATTTAAACTGTAGACGGTAATGCTGATATATTTCTCCTTTTGAAGACTTTTGTTTTCTTCAAATTACCTCCCTTTAAAGCAATACCAGGATATTTACCTTGTGATTCGAATAAGATTGACAAACATTGAAATTATATGAATGAATACTATTATTTAAATAAGTAACAACAGCAAAATTAAATTTAAGCCAGATAAATGTGTACACATTTCGTTAATTTTTTATAGATACCCTAATGTATAGGTATGTATATAAAGTTTACAAGCAAATGTTTTCATTACTACGTTCCTAATGTTTGAATAGACTAAGGAAAGTCAAGAATACATAAATAAATCAATGCAGTCTTTTCCGGCGACATTGATGCCTTGCATCAACTTTCTCTTGTATTGTATTTATTATACAACATATTTATTGCATGCTGATTTAAATGCACAGCAGACCATTTTCAATATGTTATTTCACTCATCTTCCATTATACCTTACATGTAGTTTATAAATCAAGTACCAACATTGAGCCGAGTTTCACTTAAAATTATCTGGTATTAAAATCAACATTCACCCTTTCCCACATACAGCAAGCATGCAGCAGATGACTGTGAGAGCATTACAACAAAAATATGGAAAGCCTCTATAAGTGAAAGTAAAAATGATTGAATAGAGTTGAAAACATTGTGGTAAGAGGAGAAATTGCTCATTATGAGCAACTTCCCCTCTTGCCACAAGGTTCTACTGCAGAGTCGTCAGAAAGCGTCTTTATGAGGGAAAGGTTGAAATAGGGAGGATTATGCACATTCCATGGTTCATGAATCAAGATTATCTATGCCTGATATGAATTTCTGTCTTCTGCTTTTGAAAATATAAGTTTGGGGATGTGGATTTATTTAACCCTTTCCCAAATACAGACGCTGTCTGATGCCTCTGCAGCAGACGACTATTTGAAAACATTGTGACAAAAGAAGAAATTGCTCAGAACGAGCAATTTCTCCTTTTGCCACAATGTTTTCCATTCTGTTCAATAATTATGACTTCATTTATAGAAAGTTTCCATACTTATGCCAAGGCATTTTCAAAGTCATCTGCTGCAGATTTGTATGTGGTAAAGGGGGTTTAAAAAAAAAAATGTATAATTGTGATACAGAATAAAAAATAAATTGCCCTTTTTGAACCCTTTTTTCCTGTTACCACAATATTTTCAAAAGATCTCTGCTGCAGACACATCATAAGTAATAACTTTGACAAATCTGCAGCAGACTGACATGGAAAATCACTATAAATGAAAGTAAAATTACTGAGGTTACCCTTTCCGACAAACAATAAATCTGCAGTCGATGACTGTGAAACATTTAGGTATAATTTTAGAAAAGATTAACCCATTACTTCACATGGCTTTTCATAGGTCGTCTGCTTCATCAATCTTGAAAACTGAAAGAATTATATAGATAAAAGAGTTGAAAATATTGCAATAAAAGTCATCTGCAACAGCAGGCAACAAATGTCTTGTGTGTGAAGTAATGGGTTAAAGTATCATTGGTGAAGTAGTTGAAAACATTGTGGAGAAAGGAGCAATCTCTGCTTTTACTGCTGTTTTCAAAAAATTTATGCTACTGATAATCAAAATCTGCATAGGGGGAAATGTTTACAGATAATTAAATAGCAATTGATGCTTTTATATACATTTTATTTGACAGAATGAAGGAATTACAAACTTTGAATTGAAATATGAGGTTTGTTTTCATAAGACTTAGTGTGAAGTGAAGTAAAATGTGTGATTAAGTTTGGTTGATTTGATTGTAACTGTCAGTGCTTTTTAAACCTTTCCCACATATAGACACTTTCTGACGCCTCTGCAGCAGACGGCTTTTGGAAAACATAGTAACAAAAGAAGAAATTGCTCAATACGAGCAATTTCTCCTTTTGCCACAATGTTTTCCACTTTTAGTCATAGGTTATCTATTCAATTATAGAGATATTCTATTTTTTGACAAAATATGATCAAAGTCGTTTGCTGCAGAATTGTGGTATGAGGGAAAGGGTTAAACCTTTCCTGCTTGCAGCCGCATTTTGATGTAAGTGCAGCATATGACTTTTTGAAAACATAGTTGCAATAGGAAATATTGCTCATAATGAGCATTTTCTCCTTTTGCCACAATGTTTTTTAAGTCTATTCAATAATTGTCCTTTTCTTTCTTTATAGAGATTTTCCTTATTTTGTCGTCTGCTTAAGATTTGTTGTTTGTGGGTAAGGTTTAACTTATGCAGTCACCTGCCTAATTGCAGGGATGATGAAACACAGGGTTTCACATCTCTGACCTCTGTCTGTCACTTACTAACATACTGACAAAGGAATCTGCTGTGGTCAGGTGGTTAGCGTCAGAGATTTAAAACCACTGGCGTCCCAGGTTTGTTCCCCACTCACGGCACGACGGTCATGGTGGAGTGTCCTTGGGCAAGGCACATTTTCGAGTCTTAGTCCTGGTTTGTTTACCCAGGGATCGTCTAAATAAGTGAACTGTCGCCGTGATACAACTGAATAATGTTGAAAATGGCGTAAAACCCAAATAAAACATACTGGCAGGTGACACATGTTTATTGTATTTGATATTAGTTCCATTAATTTACCCTTTCCCTCATGTAGACGCATTTTGAACCTGCTTCAGCAGACGACTTTTGAAAACGTTGTGGCAAAAGGAGAAATTGTCCCTTATGAGCAATTTCTTCTTTTGCCACAATGTTTTCAACTTTATTCAATAGTTGTTCTTTCATTTACAATGAGTTTCCATTTTTCAAAGTCGTCTGCTGCCGATTTGATTTATGTGGGAAAGCATTAAATGCTTTAATGTCTTAACCCACCCACTCACACAAGCAGACACATTGTTGTAAATTCTGCAGCAGATATATATAGACTTTATAAAATCAAAATCTGCAGCAGACGAGTTTGGAAGCATCTCATTAAATGACAGCATAATTATTGTATAAAGATGAAAGCTCTTTGGCTAATGTAGAAATTGCTCATTATAATTATGAGCGATGTGTATGTCAAGCTTTGATAGCTCTATTGGTAACGACCATGCAGGGCTTTCATTCAAGGGGTCCTGAGTTAGAAACATTATAATTATTCCAAATTAAGTCTCATTTTTTGTTAGCCCTTTCCCGTACGTAGACGCATCTGCAGCAGACCTAGATGGACAATGTTTTTAAAAGTCATCTGCTGTTTTTTCTTGTAAAATGCCTATAAATGGCGGGGACGGTTAAAGTGTTTTTTAGCCAATTATCTGATTAGGATGATTTTCAATGCTTCTGCAGCAGAAAAATTTCTCGAAAAGATATAGCGGGAATGAAAAATTAATAAATCTGAGCAATTTCCATTTTCCTACAATGGTTTTATAATTGCATACATGTATCAAGTTATTCTTTGGTATATAATCTAATTCAGATAATTTCATAGCAGATTTTGAAAAAGTCATGTCAGGTCGATATCAATAACATAATGCATGTTCATGACACCTATAGATGTATAATGCATGTATACTATCATCTGGTTTTCCATTTCCCATTTGCAGACGCATTTTGACACATTGGCTGCAGGCAACTTTTGAAAACTTTGTGGCAAATGGAGAAATTGTTCATGATGATCTATTGCTCCTTTTGCCACAACATTTTCAACTTAATTCAACAATTTTATTTTCCATATTTTTGTCTCAACGTTTTGAATTGTGTCTGCTGACAAATTGTTGTGGATATTGTTAATGATTACATTTGTCATTGGGGTTTGTTTTTGTGGAAAGTATCTTTCATCTTAATTTGCCCTTTACCACTCACATATTCATGTTGATGCACCAGAAGTCTACAACTTGAAAACATTGTGACAAAAGGGGAAATTACTCATCTTGAGCACTTTACACTTTTGCAAAATGGATTCAACTCTATTTCAAACAAATTATTCCATACTTTTGTCTGAATGTTTTAAATTGCCTGTTGACAAAGTGTTGGATGTGGGAAAGGGAAATTATCATTGAGATTTGTTTTTATGGGCTTTGAGAGTATCTTTTGTCTCCATTTACCTTTCGCCTTGCTCCGTTAGTGCAGTCAGTAGCATTGCGGGCTGCCAATCAAGGGTTTGTGAGCTTGAACCCCCAGCTCTGCTTACGTTCTTTCCAATATTTGACAGAAGTCACCCAGGGTGATGCATAGGGATCTGTCCGTCTGTCCGTTTGTCTGTCCTACCGTGATTTATTGGCATGTAGGCAACACATGGTTGGAACGTTTGGAAGAGTTCATAAATTGGTCAAACATATAATTGCAATAGTTATGGGGGCCTTGTCCTCTGATTTTGTCTGGAAGTGGGGTATTAACCCTTTCCCTCATACGACAATTCTGCAGCAGACAACTTTGAACATATTTTGTCCAACAATAGAAAATCTCTATAATTGAATGGATAACCTATGACTAAAAGTAGAAAACATTGTGGCAAAAGGAGAAATTGCTTGTTTTGAGCAATTTCTTCTTTTGTCACTATGTTTTCAAAAAGCTGTCTGCTGCTGAGGCATCAGAAAGCATCTATATGAGGGAAAGGGTTAACAATACAAAAACTCTTTCCATCTTGCAATCTTATTTTGATGCATCGATCTGCAGCAGACAACTGTTAAAAATCATTCTTTCATTTATAAAATCTATATTCATATATAGATATATATAATATATCTTCATACAATTTACAGCGGTCCGCTGCAGATTTGTTCTATGTGGGAAAGTGTTAAATTGTCAATGCTTTGTAGAAACAACACATTTCAGGATGGCAACATTCAGGTTTCAAATACGATTTTTTAATCAGAAAAAAGGTCACATATTGTTGAAAAAGGAATAATTTATAAAAAATAAATTACCAAATGATTTTGTATATTTTCAGGGTGAAGGGGAGTTTGTCAGAAGCTACAGTTTGACCAGTGATAAAAGAAAAAGTCGAGGTATTACCCCCTTCATTAGTCTATTAGTCTAACCCTTTCCCACTTGTAAACGCATTCTGATGCCTAGGAAGCAGACGACTTCTGAAATGACAGTAGCAAAATGAGAAATTTCTCATAATGAGCAATTTCTCTGTTTGCCACAGTGATTTCAATTCTATTCAATATTTATAATTTCATTGTTCGATATTTTTGCCTATATGTTTTAAAAGTCGTCTGCTGCAGATTTGTCGTATGTGGGAAAGCGTTAAATATCAAATAATTTTACAATCAAGCCCAGTAAGGTTTAACCCTTTGCCACATATTGAATTTGAATCAGACAAGTTGTAAAACATGTGAATTTGCAATTAACAATTAAGCTATCTTATATGAAGATTTTTCGGGTTTTTGTCACCATGTTTTTAAAGTTGTCTGCTTCAGATTTGCTGTATGTGGGAAAGGGTTAAGCAAAATAATATACAGTCACCCATACAAGTAACCTCCAAGATGATGGAGTGTACGCCTTGGGTACAGGAGGTCGCAGGTTTGAGCCCCGGCCTGGTCATACCAAAGACTTAAATGGTGGTAATAGCGCTGAGGGTTGTGGGATAAGCATGACAACTGATTCGCTGGTGTTGGGATAAATGGACCATGCAGTAGTACTGGTAACTAACCAAAGAAAATCCGTGATATAGATAAACAATGTTAAAAGTGGCTTAACCCTTTCCCTCATATAGACGCTTTCTGATGCCTCTGCAGCACAGCTTTTTGAAAACATAGTGACAAAAGAAGAAATTGCTCAAAACAAGCAATTTCTCCTTTTGTCACAATGTCTTCCACTTAATTATAGAGATTTTCTATTTTCTGACAAAAGATGTTCAATGTTGTCTGCTGCAGAATTGTCGTATGAGGGAAAGGGTTAAAACACCATTCAAACAAAACAAAAACAATTAATTCACCCACAATGATAAATCTTTTTTATTTTCCAGATTTCAAAAGCAGATCTTTGATGAACCTTCAAAGTGATTATTCATTAACACTCCCTAATCCCCGTCGCAATAGACAACGCCCATCGCTGGACGATAGTTCTTTCCCGCATCATTCCACAAGCTCGAGGAGTTCCCGGGGCTCTGTAACCTCACAGGAAGGATATTTAGAAAACATGTTCAGGAAGGAGAATGAAGTAGAAGAAAGGATAAGTGATGCGTTCCACGAAGAAGTTGAAGAGGAATACGAGGACTCCGGCGAGGATGAAGTTCCAAGACATCACAAGTCTGGAGAGTTTGATGTTTTCGGGACGTCATCTCAGAGTGAATCTAGTGACTCAAGTGAATCAGAGACTGAATCTCCAAGTGATGAAGAATCGCCTATCATACTGCCTAAAGTGAAGTTAAAAAGTGCGTCTGTGTCGAGAGAAAATATAGATGGGCAACCAATAAGTGAACAATTGATGGGAGAGCAAAGTGTTGATATAGAAAGCACTGGTGGTAGTGAATTAAATGAGGATGGTAGGAAAAGTGTTGACATAGATCAGGTTGAAAGTAGTGCATTTATACAAGACAAAAGAAGAAGTTTAGATCTGGAAAGTGACATGCCAGAAGAGAGTGTGTACCATTCTGCTGGCAGCACCTTGGATGTGAATCAAACAGGAACCAGTGGTGTGCCAGCCAGTGTCGGGAGACCTAATGGTCACATGAAAGAGTTAGACAGAGTTGTTGCAAGAGAACTTAGTCGAAAGAAATCAAACTCTCTAAATTCACAAGGTTCTAGTGACAACATCACCTCATCTCATGCATCATCTAGTAGCCTCAGTTTTCGAGGAAAATCCTCAGCACAACGAGCATTTGAACGAGAATCACCAGAGTCTGAGATTGATATTGGACGTCGTAAGATATCACTCGAAGAAAAATTTAATTTCACTGGTTTATCACAAATGTCTACTGATGACATGAAAGTAGTACAAAGACGAAAAGTGAAACAATATACAAAAGGTGAGAAGTATTTTTAAGATACAGTCAAACCTGTGCTTAAGACCACCTTGGAATAGGAATTCCAGGTTTATAGCAACCAAACTTTTTAAAAATTTAGTTTCCCTTTTACTCATTTTCTCCATAAAAGACAACCTGTGAACAAAGACCAGAATGTTGTCCTATGGATGGTCTTTAAACAAAGATTCCACTGTGCTTATTCTGTCTAAGTCAGTTTCTCTGTCATAATAATCCGCCGTTGTCGAGTGGTTAGCATCTGGGATTTGGAACTGGGCATCCCCGGTTAGATCCCCAGTCATGACATGGCAGTCATGGTGGAATGCCCTTGGGCAAGGCTCATTCCCTTGCCTAGTACTGGTTTGTTTACCCAGGGATGATGAATTAGTAAACTGTTGCTGTAACAAAAGAGTAACTGAAATAATGTTGACAATGGCGTAATACCCAAATAAAACCCCAAAACAAGCTACATAGACTCAGGGATGAAGATAAGAAGGATAAGCAACTCCAGCTGTACATCTGTTATCTGGTTAAAATATCACATGGAGAAATGAAATTGTCCAAATTTTCACATTTTGTAGCAAATAAAACTTTTGGCACATACACAAAACATACATATTCTGAAAGCTTAAAATTTCAACTAAAGTTAGAGATACAATGAACCACTGGAATGTCTTTGTATTTTGAATAATGACTGGTTTAAAAGACACAGATATCGTGATTTCTGGATTATATTAATTTTGTTCCAAAAATTGATAGACTGACATTATTCATAAGGATAAAATATTATCAAAGCGTGTAGTATATCAAAACATTTTTATCTACAGCAATAGATGCATGATTAGACTTCCAGAAAAAATCTTTGTTATTTTCATATCTTCAATTGTTTCTGAGTTTTACTTACTACAAATGTTGGGACGGGTGATATTTTAGTATACAACTTACTTACGTATCCCTCTTATCTACGTCCCTGCTAGACTACATGTTTTAATATTCCACATGAGACTGTCTATAAGTTTTTAACTTCACACATCAGCTAAATCATATTTGAGGGGATTGAAATGCATGATCAAGAAATAGAAAGTAATTTAACCCTTTCCCTCATACGACAATTCTGGAGCAGATGACTTTGAACATATTTTGTCAAAAAATGAAAAATCTCTATAATTGAATGGATAACCTAAGACTAAAAGTGGAAAACCTTGTGGCAAAAGAGAAATTGCTCGTTTTGAGCAATATCTTCTTTTGTCACTATGTTTTCAAAAAGCCGTCTGCTGCAGAGGCGTCACAAAGCATCTATTCAATGCTCTTCATTTTGATGTTTATTATTGACCTCTTAAACTTCAGTGTTTGAACCGTTTCACTCATACAACAAATAAGCAATGAAGGACTGAAAACATCTAGATAAAAATGTGGTTTTACTACATCATACATCTGCTGGTCTCTAATGAAGTAATTATTGAATATACTGTAAAACATTGTGACAAAAGGAGAAATTGCTTATTGCGAGCCATCTCATATTGTCACATTGTTTTTAAAAGTCGTTGGTGGTAAAGGGGGGTTAACCCTTATCCCTCATATGACAATTCTGCAGCAGACGACTTTGAACATATTTTGTCAAAAAATGGAAAATCTCTTCAATTGAATGTATGACTTATGACTAAAAGTGGAAAACATTGTGGCAAAAGTAGAAATTGCTCGTTTTGAGCAATTTCTTCTTTTGCCACTATGTTTTCAAAAAGCTGTCTGCTGCAGAGGCATCAGAAAGTGTCTATATCAGGGAAAGGGTTAATTAAACTCCATAACTGAGATTATTCGTTTGAGTGCCCACAACATAGGTTTTAAATGGAAACGTGAAGCAAAGACCTGATTACTCGTCCTCAAGCACTGTAGATTCTCTATGTTTTGACAAAATAAGTTCAGGCGTCTGCTGCAGAATTGTCGTATGAAGGAAAGGGTTAACCTGTGTAATATAAGATTCTAATCATCATTTTAATTGCATTTAGGGGGTAGACGTTACACCATCCAAGGATTTGAGAATCATCGTTCTGCTCCCGATGTAAGAGAATACAGACCTTCGTTTATGACTCGAGAAGACGTTGTACCAGAGGATTTGATTAATGTTTATAGAAATATGAACAAAGAGGTAAATACAAAATGTTAAGGCTTTTGCCCATCTGCAGACAAATCTTTATGCCCTTGCAGCAGACACTTTTGAAAACATTGTGGAGAAAGGAGAAATTTTTGTTATGAGCAATTTCTACTTTTTCCAAAATTAAGTGCTCAAGTTAAGTTATTGTGATCGCCATTTGTCCGTTGTGCGTATTGCGTCGTCTGTAAACATCTTCTCCTCAGTAACCAGCTGGTCAATTGGGATGAAACTTCACAGAAAGCATCCTCTCAATAACCTCACCAGAATTCCTTCAAATTGTTTGGATCCATGCAGAATTCTGGTTTCCATGGCAACCAAACAAATAAAACTTATAATTCTTCTTCTCCCAAACTGGTTGGCCGATTTTCAAATAATTTTGTAGAAATGTTCTTTGGTTCCTCTATCAGATTCCTTTATGCCATGTTGATTGGTCAAAAAACATGGCTGCCATGGGGTGGGGCTTTTTTGCCTCATACAGCTTTAGTGAAAACTTAAAAAATCTTCTCCTTTGAAAGTGTCTGGCTGATTTTCAAATAATTTTGTGGAAATGTTTCTAGGGTGACCGATCCTCTATCAGATTCCTTCAAGCCATGTTGATTGGTTGAAAAACATGGCCACCAGAGGGAGCTATTTTGCCTTCTACGGCTATAGTAAAAACATAAAAAAATCTCCTCTGAAAGTGTCAAGCCGATTTTCAAATAATTTTGTAGAAATTTTCTTAGGGTGACCTTTGATCGGATTTCTTGAAGCCATGTTGATTGATCAAAAACTATGGACGCCAGGGGGCGGGCCTATTTCGCTTTATATGACTATAGTAAAAACTTAAAAAATCTTCTCCTCCGAAAGTGTCAGGCCGATTTTCAAATAATTTTGTAGAAATGTTCCTAGGATGACCCTTGATCAGATTCCTTCAAGCCATGTTGATTGGTCAAAAACTATGGCCGCCAGCGGGCGGGGCTGTTTTGCCTTATATACTTATAAAAAATCTCCTCCGAAAGTGTCAGATTCCTTCAAGCCATGTTGATTGGTTGAAAAAACATGGCCACCAGGGGGCAGGACTGTTTTGCATTATATGGCTATAGTGAAAACTTAAAAATATTTTTCAAAAAAAATTGAAGAAATGTTCCTTGTATGATTCCAATAAGCCATGTTGATTGGTAAAAAAACATGGCCACCAGGTGGCTGGGCTGTTTGGGGATGTTATTTTTACCAAATGGCAGTGGAGTGATACTGGCCCTTTTGGGCCTATTGTATTAGCTTACCGGACCCCAAAATGAGTTAACCCTTTCCCTCATATAGACGCTTTCGGACGCCTCTGCAGCAGACGGCTTTTTGAAAACATAGTGACAAAAGAAGAAATTGCACAAAACGTGCAATTTCTCCTTTTGCCACTATGTTTCCCACTTTTAGTCATAGGTTATCCATTCAATTATGGAGATTTTCTATTTTTTGACAAAATACGTTCAAAGTCGTCTGCTGCAGAATTGTCGTATGAGGGAAAGGGTTAATGTGGTTGACTGTGTGGTTGGCATGACAAATCACATTGCATTAGTCAGGTCAGCGATCCAGGCCCTCTTGTTGTTAATATGTTTTTCTGTTACTTCAATTTGACTGAAGTTCATGTAGATTGCATTTCAACAGTTTTGGATTTCATTTGCGTCAGAGAGGTCAAGGTCACAGCTAAAAGCCTTGTTTTAAAGTATTGATTCATTTCTTGAAAAGCCCATTATAAAATCTCTTTCTTTTGCCTGAACCAACCCTTTCCCACTTGTAGACGCATTTTGGCGTATTGGTATTTTTTTAATACTGAAACTCTCATTTATGGAGATTTTTCACGTTTTTGTCAATATGCTTTGAAAGTTGTCTGCTGCAGAATTGTTGTATGTGGGAAAAGGGTTAAATTATTATTCTTTTCAAATTTACTTTTCAGGAACTTATCCGATTGGTTGTCACCCATAAAGCCCAGTTGATACGAAAAGATCAGTATATCAAAGACCTTGAGAAGTATATAGATCAGCTGCTAGTAAGAGTTATGGAGGCCTCGCCCCGACTGCTACAAAACCTCTGATTCAATTTGGTAGACACAATTTGGTGAATCCGCCGCGGCTGAGTGTTTGCATCTGGAATTTGGAACTGGGGTCCAATCCTCAGGGTGGAGTGTGTGCCCCATGGACAAGGCACATTTCCTAGCCTCGTCCTTTTTCTTATACCCAGGGATCATGAATAAGTGAACTGATGCCTTGGTATAACTGAAATAATGTTGGAAATGGCATAAAACCCCAAATAAAATAGACTGCTGGGAAAGAGTTAATGTACATAGTAACATAATATCTGATTGGCTAAACCATTATGATTTGGTCAATCAGAAATGATGTTACTTTAACCCTTTCACTCATATAGATGCTTTCTGATGCCTCTACAGCAGACGGCTTTTTGAAAACATAGTGACAAAAGAAGAAATTGCACAAAACATGCAATTTCTCCTTTTGCCACAATTTTTTCCACTTTTTGTCATAGGTTATCCATTCAATTACAGAGATTTTCCATTTTTTGACAAAATATGTTCAAAGTCGTCTGCTGCAGAATTGTTGTATGAGGGAAAGGGTTAAACATTTACAATCTTTTTCAACTTAACCCTTTCCCACATACAACAAATCTGCAGCAGATGACTTTGAAAACATCTAAGCAGAAACACAGAAAATCTCTATAAATAAAGGTATAATTACTGGAAAATAATGAAAACATTGTGGCAAAAGAAGAAATTGCTAGTTTTGAGCAATTTCTCATTTTATCACATTTTTTTAAAAAAATTCTTCTGCTGCAGACATTTTTTTGAAAACATAGTGACAAAAGAAGAAATTGCTCAAAATGAACAATTTCTCCGTTTGCCACAATGTTTTCCACTTTTAGTCATAGGTTATAGTAAGTCGTCTGCTGCAGAATCGTCGTATGAGGGAAAGGGTTAATTGTAATGCTATCCCGGCAATCCCGAGCACCGAAGAGGGAAGTAATAACAGTTATCACATAATAAGAATTAGAATGATTAATGAAAGCAGATCTTCCTTTTTGTCTTTACATGTTATATATCTCATGAAATGGCTAATTTATTTTGCAATTTTTAGGCCATTTTTTAAATGAATATATCATAGAAAAAGATGGCAAATCTGTAGTATTCAAAATCAAATATTGAAATAGGTATGGAATTGTTGTATTTGTACACAAAGTGGTTTGAGAATTGTTGTAAATTATTTAATATTTTTAACTATGTTAAATCAAATAGCATTTATAGTTATAGAATTTAATATATAACAATTTATCTGTCCTATTTCAAGACTTTCATTATTGGAATATCTAATCATGACAAACTTGAGATGTCCAGGATATGTCTTCAGTTAACCCTTTCCCATTAATGCAAATCTGCAGCTGATGAATTTAAAAACATCTTGCATAAAATATAAAGACTCTTTAAATGAAACCTTATTTATCGAAAGCCTTCTTCATAATACCAATTTCTCAAATATTAACCATGTTTCCAAAAGACAACTGCTTGTCTGTGTCAAAATGTGCCTGTAAGTTGAAATGGGTTATAATTGCATCAAAAGTTTTCTGTATCAAGTTAAACTTTTGTAAATTTTTCTTTTATAAACCTTTTCCCACAAACAATAAATACGCAGTCGACGACGTTAAAATTATGTAACACTGTAAATGAAAGTATTATTATTAAAACCTTGTGGCAAAAAGGGAAATTATTTTTATGAGTAATTTCTCCTTTTGCCATGAAGTTTTAAAACGTCTTCTACTGCAGATGCATATGCAAGTAGGAACAGGTTAATTTATGACATTTAGTTGTGGCAGTTATCTACAATGATGAAATCTATCAAACGGGTTAGGTATCATGAAAACAACCTTTGGGACCATACAACTTTTCCATCTAAATATACACTACTAATTTTTATCCCTCTGAAAGAAAATCCAGGAGAGCATAATATAGTAGCCGCTTTGTCTGTCTATTCATACTTCCGTCCGTCATTATGAGCAATTTTTCATTTCGCAACAATATTTTCGAAACCCCGTCTTCAGACGTGTCAAAATGTGGACTGCAAGTTGAAAGGATTAACCTTCTTGAAACATTTTCTTGTCTATTGTTTACTTTTACATAGATATTTAGATCGGCCAATATTGTTTACAGCAATATAGTGAAAACTAAAATCAACCTGCTCCTCCCTGCAGTCTTAATCAGGATGAACGAACATCAATGAAGTCTCTAGCAAAGATTTATGACTATACACTTATGTAACTTTGATTAATTTGAAAATCTCTAAAGGTCTTTTTTGTGAAATATGGCTCAAAACACTTGACGACTTTGAAGATATTTTGTCAAAAAATAGAACATCTCTTTCCCTCATACGCCAATTCTGCAGCAGACGAATTTGAACGTAATTTGTCAAAAAATAGAAAATCTCTATAATTGAATAGATAACCTATGACTAAAAGTGGAAAACATTGTGGCAAAAATAGAAATTGCTTGTTTTAAGCAATTTCTTCTTTTTCACTATGTTTTCAAAAAGTTGTCTGCTGCAGAGGCGTCAAATAGCATCTATATGAGGGAAAGAAATTTACCAAATGACAATTTGAGACAAAGCAGAACACATTGTAGCAAAAGGAGAAATTTCTTGTTTTGACCAAATTATGAAGTTTGTTCTTTTAAAGTGTAATTGAAGTACATACTTGAGAACAATTTCTCGTTTTTCCCTAAATATGTTTTAAGGTTGAAAGAATCAAATGACCTTGGAAATCAACAAAGCACCAAAATATTTTCTTAATGTACATAGATAACAGTAATGTGAGAATTGTTATGTAGAAAACATAAATAATTTGACTTGTTGCATATATGAATTTTATAAAAGAATATAAATACTGTTGAACTGATTTGTATATTTACAAAATGACATAATAAAGTATATTTTTTGTAAAGTATTTGTACATGCCAGTTGTTATTACATTCCTTCTACTCTTTATGCATTAGTTATAGTCTTTACTTTGTATACTTTTTATGGGATTATAATAAAACAAAGTAAAAACAAATGCTTATTTTGACTTGTATATATTTATTGCCTTTGTAAAATATATTATTGTAATCCTGCCAACTGTGGCAGGACCATAGCAGCACTGTTACCCTGACCTGAGTACATGTCTAATAGCAAGCACTAAATTAAATGGAACAATTCCCTGTGGAAAATGACCTAGGTACATGTCTAGTCGCAAGCACTTAATTAACCCTTTCCAATTTGCTGATGTATTTTGTGGCATCTGCAGCAAAGACTCAAAATAACATTGTGGCAAAATGTTTTGTTTAACCCTTTCCCTCATACGCCAATTCTGCAGCAGGCGACTTTGAACATATTTTGTAAAAATAAGAAAATCTCTTTAATTGAATGGATAACCTATGACTAAAAGTGGATAACATTGTGGCAAAAGGAGAAATTGCTGGTTTTGAGCAATTTCTTCTTTTGTCACTATGTTTTCAAAAAGCTGCCTGCTGCTCTATATAGGGAAAGGGTTAATGTCATTTTCAACATTCTTTCAGCTATATCATTGCAGTAGTTCACTTGTATTCATGCATTACTAGGCTAGCAAATGTGCCTTGCCCAAGGGCATTCCACCATGACTGCATCTACTTGGGATCAAACCTGGAGCGCCTGGTTCAAATCTCTATTGACTTGGCCACAGTGGTCCCTCAATGGCAGAAAGGACACAAGGCTCAAATGAGCAATTTCTCTTTTTGCCACAATGATTTTTTTACTCTATTTCATGATCATTCTTTCATTTGAAGGGATTTTCAGATGTTTGCCTTGATGTTTTCAATGCAGTTTTTTTGTACGTGTGAAAGGGTTAAATTTAACAATTCTCTGTGGAAAATGACTTAATCACCTCCTAAATACAAAATTCTAGCAGCAGACAACAGTAGAAACATTTTGTAAATAAGACATTGTTAGATGTTTAAAGTCATGTAAAGAATTGAAAAGTTCTTAAAAATGTTCAGCTGATATGTGCATATTGTTACAAATAAATAATCTCACTACATTTTGTATTTTATAACACAAACATTAAAAAACAATTAACCCTTTCCCTCATATAGACGCTTTCTGAGGCAGACGGCTTTTTGAAAACAAAGTGACAAAAAAAGAAATTGCACAAAACGTTCAATTTCTCCTTTTGCCACAATGTTTTCCACTTTTTGTCATAGGTTATCCATTCAATTATGGAGATTTTCTATGTTTTGACAAAATACGTTCAAAGTCGACTGCTGCAGAATTGTCATATGAGGGAAAGGTTTGACCCATCTACAGCAGATCAGTTTTTGAAATTTATTGAGAGAAAAGGAAACAAAAGCTGTCCGAAAGACAGCATGCTAATATTTTTAAAGTGCTTGCCAATAAAATAAAAAGAAAAATATCTGTATATGTCAAAGTGTAAACAAGGTTCATAAGCAGAAAGATATCAAGTTAGGAGTTATGTTACTGAATTGTTTGAACTTGTTTAAAGTTTGAAATGGTTAAGTCAAAAATTGGCTGGTTCAAAACACTATAAACAGAGATGTTAAGTGGATAAAGGGCCTTAATTGTTTAAAAACCTTGACAGAGTTACCCTATCTTGTCTACAGATGGGGGTCATGATGGTAAACAAGTATTCTAAGTTTCACAGCATTATCCAAAAGGGTAAATCGAAAAAGGGCTTTTTTCTTACAAAAACCTTGACAGAGTCCTGCACTCTTGTCTGCTGATGGAGGTAATGATGGTGAACAAGTATCGTAAGTTTCAAAGCAATATCTGTAATGGTTTTGAACAATTGTGGGGTGGTACGAAAAACTTAACCAAAATTCTAAGTCGATAAGGGGCCATAATTCTTACAAGAACCTTAACAGTTATTTATATCTTGTCTGTTGATGGAGGTAAGGATGGTGAACAAGTAAAGTAAGTTTCCAAGGCTATATCTCCAATGGTTTTGAAAAAAAAGTGAAGTGGTACAAAAATCTTAACCAAGGTGTGAAGCTGACGCTGAGGCGAGAAGGATAGCTTGCCTTTTCTTTGAAAAGTTCAGCTAAAAATGCACAAAATAATTCCAACACTTATTTCAACTCCTCCTCAACATTTTATTTTCAGATGTCTTAACCCTTTTAATACCACATGCAGGTGCATTTTGGTACATTTACAGCAGAAGTTTTTTTAAAACACTTTGGCAAAGAAGAAACTGCTCTTTACTCTTTCAAAAAACTTCAATATCATTTCTTGAGAACTTGCTGGATGTTTTCAAAGTCGCTTGTTGCAAATTTGTTGTATGTGGAAAAGGGTTAACATTCTAGACTTCTCTTCTCTATTTGTTTTTTGCACAGATTCTAAAATCATGAGTATCAGGTTTAATATGGGTTAACCCTCATATAGACACTTTCTTACGCCTCTGCAGCAGACAGCTTTTTGAAAACATGGCCACAAAGGAAGTTATTGCTCAAAACAATTTCACCTCTATTCAATTATTCAATCATTGTACTTTCATTTAAAAGGAGTTTCCAAATTTGTTTGGGTATGTTTTCAAAGTCGTCTGCTGCAGATTTGCTGTATGTGGGAAATCTCTCCCACATGTAGATACATACTGATGCCTAGGAAGCAGACAACTTTTGAAATCATTATGGCAAAATGAGAAAAAGCTTATAATGATCAATTTCTCCATTTGCCTCAACGATTATTATTGAACTCTATTCATTAATTTTATTTTCATTAATAGACCCTTTCTTAAAGTGTTTAAAGTCTTCTGCCGCACATTTGTTAAAAAAAAAAATCTGCTTTTGTCGCCATGTTTTCAAAAAGCCGTCTACTGCAGAGACATCAGAAAGCGTCTATATGTGGGAAAGAGTTAAGCACCAAAAACATATGTTTTGAAAGGTAAAAATAGATGTTGTGAGAAAAGATCAGTATTAATCCTCCTTATCATGACCTCTGTCAGCACCAAAACTACCAAAACATCATCAAAATAATGATGTACTACCAATAGCCAACAATATATAAAAAATAATGCATAACCAAAATTTGAATAAATAAAGCAGGTGACTTAATGAACAAAAAACACAAAAATAAATATTATGTGACATAAATATCTGCAGATCTAAATTCCTAATCACAACACTTTCTATAAGCATAAATAATCCACACTAATTGCTATTATCCCTTATAACCCTGCAAATCACTCTTTTCAAAATTGAACAATCTTCAATGAATAATAATATTTGAAAGTAAAATTCATAATGATAGGAAAAACAACCTCTGGAACTTTGATCTTCAAGTTAGTTTGTTTGATTGTTTGTTTATATGGTGTTTTACACCGTGTTCAACAATTTAATTTAATCAATCGATTTAATTAACCGTTTCCCACCTGCAGATGCATGTTGACGCAATAGCAGCAAACGACTTTGAAAGCATTGAAGCCAAAGGTGAAATTGCTCATGATGAGCAATTTCTCCTTTGGCCACAGTGTTTTCAACTTTATTTAACAATTTAGCTATCTTTTATGAAGATTTTTCAGGTTTTTGTCACTATTTTTTCAAAGTCGTCTGCTGCAGTATTGTCTTATGTGGGAAAAGGAAAAATAAAGGTGTTTCCTGGGTAGGTTATCAGTACTACTGGTCCCTTTTCATGACCCCAGCAAGTTAGTCCTAATGTTAACTCCTGAGTGCTATGGCGTACAGCCATCACTACCATATTTTAAAGTCTTTGGTATGACCCGGCAGGGGATCTAACCCACTTTTCGCAGAGGCCGACATTCTAACACTACACCACAGATGCGGTAAGCCATCTCGTTTTGCAAGATTAAGATATGCAATCTAATCATAATCTAAACTAGAGGGTTGTTTCATAGACAATTGTCTGGCCCATCCCCATAAATTGTTATCCGGTCTTTAATCCTTGTCCACATACAGCAAACTTGCAGCAGACGACTTTGAAAGCATTTTGGCAAAAACCCAGAAAATCTCTATAATTGAAGGTATAATTATTGCACAAAGTTGAAAACATTGTGGCAAATGGAGAAATTGATCATTTTGAGCAATTTCAGCTTTAGCCACAATGTTTTCAAAAGTCGTCCACTGCAGATGCGTCAGAAAGCATCTATTTGAGGGAAAAAATTGAATCGGAAGAAACATTGTGACAAAAGGAGAATTTTTTCAAAACGGGCAATTTCTAATTTTACCCCGCTGTTTTCAACTCTATTCAATAATTATACTAAGATTTATAGAAATGTGGTATAATTTTGCAGATTTGTTGTATGTGGATAAGCGTTAAACTGGACTTCTGCAAACAATTTTAACTCTTCCCCAAATCTCTGCAGAAGACGACTTTTGAAAAGATTGTGATAAAAGGGGAAATTGCTCAAAATAAGCAATTTCCCTTTTTGTCAGTGTTTTGAACAATATAAAAAAAATTATATAACTTTCTGAAACCAGATTTCCTAGTTTCAGCGACAACAAAATCCCTGGAGCACAACTACACATGCTGAGACACATTATTATTAATTTCATTACCGTATGTACACATTCTCGTATAATTTCATTACCCTATGCCAAACTTTTGGAAATATGCTCTTGACAATTTTTTCACTTTCTACAAGCTAATTCTCAAGGGCCAAACCATCATAACTGCTGAACTGGGGTTGTGGCGAAAACAAACCCGAGATGGAGAACTTCACATGCCAAGAAACATTCCTGTAAAGTTTCATGACTGCAGTCAAATACTTTTCAAGATAAGAGCTTAACAAAGTTTGTGACTGACAGACAGATAAAGAATTTGTGTTACATAATGTACCCTATGTTACCTGAGCAATTATGTCATAATGTAACCTTGGAAATAATGAGTGTATTTAAGCCCAAGGTTTTTAGGAGGTGGGCAGCTGTGTGAATATTAAATATAATTCAGACTGGAGAGGTATTTATATAAGCATTCAAAAGTTATCGAGGGACCTGAGAGTCACAGTAGATCTGGCGTAGAAGTAGACATGTTATTTGCTGCTCCCAAACTGAGTATTAATAAAATGTAGAAAATCCGAATGCAAAGACATATATATATATATATATATATACATACAACACGGTTCTCCTATGTGTTACATATGTCTCCCCATAATATAGGGGCAGACATAGTACTAAAAACCTTCTAAGGGCATTTTCATATGGGGCAACTCAAATGTACCCCATCATTATTGGCGTTCACGACTTAACTTGGAGGCCAATTTTCATGGACACTGATATTTTAATTCATCAATGATGGACTGTTACATCTCCTGCTGTCGGTCGCAAGAAGATTTAACCCTTTCCCTCATATAAACGCTTTCGGACGCCTCTGCAGCAGGTGGCTTTTTGAAAACATAGTGACAAAAGAAGAAATTGCACAAAACATGCAATTTCTCCTTTTGCCACAATGTTTTCCACTTTTAGTCATAGGTTATCCATTCATTTATGGAGATTTTCTATGTTTTGACAAAATACGTTCAAAGTCGTCTGCTGCAGAAATGTCGTATGAGGGAAAGGGTTAAGGCGTTTCTGGAGAACAATGTTGTAAATGGGCAAGTTTTTCTTTTGCCACACTGTTTTTAGAAAATCAACTTAATCAAGATTAAGATTTTCAATATTTCTGCCTAGATGTTTTCAAAGTCTTCTGCTGCAGTCAAGTTGTGTGTGGCAAATAGTTAGGCAATAATATAGCTGCTCTGATGAAAACACATTCCCTGAAATAGACAGTTTTACAAAATAGAGAAATACATGAGAAATGAACCATATTCTAAAAAAAAATGATTTTAAACCCCTTTCCAACATGCAGGCGCATTTGAATGCATCTTCAGCAGAAGACTTCTGAAAACTTTTTGACAAAAGGCAATATGGCTTATAAAGAAAATTCTTCTTTTGCCACAAAGCTTTCTACTCTATTCAATAATTTACTTTCCTTAAATGAGATTTTCTACATATTTTTTGGAGATGCTTCGAAGTCGCCTGCTTCAGATTTTTTGTAAATGAGAAATGATCAACCATCTAAAATAACGTGTCAGTTTCTATGCCGTTGAGACCTTCTAACACTTGAAGATGACTGTGTGTATGTGAAATTTGTATAACTCTTCAGGAAAGAGTAGTCATGTCTGGTCACGGAGAAGCCTGTCCACAGATATGCGGTCAAAACGGTCGCCAATATCATCCGATCAAAGGTCATGCATGGGTGAATCCAGAGTATTGCTACAAAGCAGCCAGCACCTGTGTGGGGCATGTGTCTTAAAAACTGGTGAAATCTTGTATCTTTCGGGTAAACTCCCCTCATAAAATTCCATACCTGAAAAGACATTACAGAGGACTAGATAAGGAGGTGTAAACTGGTCTTTTCCCATCAATAACTCTTGTATGACTCAACTTAGCCTATATTGTTGGTACTCAAAAGAATCGTCTCACTGAGACAATTCTTTTGAGTACCCACAACATAGGGTTTGATGGTCAAATAATGATTTGAGGATGTGAATGAGAGAAAGGGTTAATTACCTTTGCTGCTGCACAAAGAGGTCAAAATTTGTCTGTATCATGGAAAAGGTTTACCCATTCCAGCCTATAGACGCATAATGAGAAATTCACCTTTTGCCATAACGTTTACAAAACCTATTAGCTGCAAACGCGTCTGCAAGTGGAAAAGGGTTAATAAATGATTAAATAATATCAGCTGGCTAAAAAGTTATGAAACTATACACTGTGCTTAGACTTTGTACTTAAGTATCTGATTGGTCAAAAGCATATTCATTCTCGAAAATTGACTCACCGGAAGTCTTTATTTTGAGCGCCACGGGAGTCGATTTCTGAGCAAAGAGAATGTTTTCAAAGTTTAAACCCTTTCCCACATATAGATGCTTTCTGACGCCTCTGCAGCAGACAACTTTTGTAAACACTGTGACAAAAGGAGAAAGTGCTCAAATCAAGCAATATCTTTTTTTGCCAGTGTTTTCATCTTTATTCAATTATTATAGTAGAATTGTTAAAGCCATTTTTCACATTTTTGCAAATATTTTTCAAAGTCATCTGCTGCATATTTGCTGTATGTGGGAACTTAGGGTTAATAGTTTATGGGCCTGCAGTACCTGTCTGATCCCAGTCAACTCTAGTGGAGATGTAAAAAGGACCTGCAGCAGGGTAAGTATCCACAACGTCCAGTGTAAAATATGGAAGAACAGCCACAACAGAGGATGATCTCTCGTGTCGATAAACCAAAACTGGACCTCCTGAATCGTCTGCCACTTGTTTATCATTAACTAAGAAAAAAATATAACACAATCTAATTAACCCTTTGCCTCATAGAGACGCTATCTGATGCCTCTGCAACAGACAGCTTTTTGAAAACATAGTGACAAAAGAAGAAATTGCACAATACGTGCAATTTCTCCTTTTGCCACAATGTTTTCCACTTTTTGTCATAGGTTATCCATTCAATTATGGAGATTTTCCATTTTTTGACAAAATATGTTCAAAGTCGTCTGCTGCAGAATTGCCGTATGAGGGAAAGGGTTGAAAACAATGGACACATCGAAATTCAAATTATGGTTTAAATGAACAGGAATGAACTACTCTATCTGAAACAAAACTTGACTCAAAATGATTCATGCCAAGCACAGTCCAGAACAAAAGCGCCATAGAGCAAACGCCACACTCGACCGTTTTTTCTAAGTTGAAAAAGGGGGCATTTCTGAATAATTATTAAAACAAGAGTTATGTGACTTGAATATAGGCATGCATATTGTTCCTAGGAACATGTGTATCAAGTTTCATTTGAATTTTCAGTTATGAGGTTAGGTTAAAGTTTTGTGACGACGATGCAGACAACACAAGGGTATCGCAATAGCTCTTCTTTTTTTCTTCGAAAAACAGACGAGCTAAAAACAACCCTAGGACATTTGCAATCAGTAAAGATCCAGATCAACCTGCAAATCCACAAAGCTTGATCAGGCCCTACCGTGTTCCCCAATTAGTCAAAGAAGGTTCCAAGAAACATGTGAAAACAGTGTTTCTTTAGATCTGTAATTCTGTATCCTGATAGCATGGATGAGTAGACATTTTTGCTTTATCTACACATGTAATAATTATACAAAGGTTGGTGTTCCTGGTCCACTGTTCATAAGTTCTTAGTGTAAACAAGAGGGCCAAGATGGCCTTAAACTGATCACCTGATCAAAAATGGGGGAAAAACTGCAGGAGTGGAAACTGTAAATGACACAGCTTACTTAGTAGTAAAGGACATTAATAATAAGGCATTAAATCTTAGAACAACGTTGAAAGAGGAAAATTAAAGCGGCATTCCTGTGAAGGTTGTGGTTGAAATTGGTCCAGTGGTTTAGGAGGAGATTTCATTTGAAGCTAAAAGCTAATGACTGACAGAGAGAGATCAGAATAGATCACCTTGAGCCATTAGCTCTGATGATCTAACAAAATAGGTATTCAAACCTGTAGAACCAAGGACGTGAGACAGGTGTATACAGATCTTGTGATTGGCTGTAGATGTAGGACTTCCATCAATTCTCTGAACACAGATGTGGCCAAACAACTGTGTTGTACCATAAACAGTACAACCAAACATACATCAATCGTAGCAAGGGAAAGTGTTGATGCATCTGAAATTGATAATAGAAATTAATCTTTTCCCACATACAAAAAGTCTGCAGCAGACTACATTAAAGATATCAAGATTAAAATATGGAAAATCTCTATAAATGAAAGTAAAATTAATAAATCAATTTCAAAACATTCTGGCAAAAGGCCAAATTGCTAATTATAAGCAATTTCTTCATTTGTCCCAATATTTTTTGCTGCAGAGGCATTGAAATGCATCTATTTGTGGGAAAGGGTTAAAATAGTACAGTTAACCTTTCCCAATGTAGGCCCACACTTGTGACAGAATTCGACCTTTAATCTACCTCACTGTCAGTGACTAGTCTCAATATATATCGCCGTCACATATTGCATTGTAATGAATGGATGTAAACAGTCAAAATAAAAAATCGCATTCCGAGCACAGAAACCTGGACTATCTCCACACCTTTCCCCCAATGCAGACACATTTGCAGCAGACGACTTTTGAACACATTTTGTACATTTTGATAATGCCACCAATGACATAGATGACAACATAAGCTCTCCTAAAGACAAAAAGCATAATGAATCATTACTTATCCAGTATAAGCCCTGTAGTCTGTGTAAAAGGTGAAATTGCTGAAAAGTTGCACATTATGCATGTACAGTTATGAAGACCAAATTAGTCATAGACTCATAAAATAAAATATTATAAGCATACTGTTTTAGTCACTTGTTTTTATTTATTCACATATCATCTTAATATAAATCAAGAAACCCTACATTGGTAATAATTTCACTCAGATTAAAACTTTTTATTGATTCTCTCGCCTTTACTTATCCATGGGCATTACGTCTCTAAAAAGGCCGGCTTCTACAGTTAGGCTGTAGAAGGGATATTTGTACTAATACCCCATTCCTGTTACATTTTCCCCTCTTTCTCTTGAAATTCGACCTGAAGTCACACAACTGCTCACAAGCAAAGATGTACACAAGAGCTCAGTCTATGAAACATCACTGGGAACCACTTGGGGCCGGGGATGATTGTGATATTACCTCAAAATCCCATCGCTGCCACCATTTGTAACTTGTACCATGTCCTACACCGCGGGTCACCCATCCAGGCACTTAACTGTATTGACTATTGTACAATGCTTAACTATATAACACTGAAAATCCAACCAACGTCGCTTAAAACTAAAAGCCGGCTACCACAGCAAGGCTGTATAGAGGTGTTTTTTGTTAATTACTATACAGGGGATTATCATTCCAGTTTCAACAGTAAACTTAAAGTTGCACTCTTATAGAAACTCATAAAAAAAAATAAGAAAAATAACAATTGTTTTCCCTTATAAACCTTTATGAGGACATGTTTGATTCTAATTAGACTGTAGTATACATGAGAAAGCTTTCATATTTTAATTATTTAAATAAAGTTGTTTTTCCCTGCTCGGTAGGTACCTCTTTAAAGGTTGGTGTCTAAATCTAATACAAACATTCGGGGGGGGAATAAAGTCAACTGTTATAAAAATAACTCAGTTCATTGAAGCACAGATACACATACTTATTGTGTATACAATGTATATGCCTCATTGAACTGAGTGTGTTTTTATAACAGTTATGTATGTACATTTTATCTCAACACGGTTTGTATATATGACATCCAACCTTTAAATACATTCTGGAATAAAAATGTACATGAATGGCTCCGTTTTTAAAATCCTGAAATCTTGGAAAATTGAAGTATAATTTGTGAGTGTGGGCTCTTGGGTAACATGTTTGTGGTTAATCCCAAACCCATTCAGCTTCTTACTTTTAAAAAAATCGATTTGAACTTTTTTTACATGAGTTTTCTTCCCTCTGGATAGAAATGCCACTTTAAGTGAATCCTTTGTGGATACAGATTTTCAATTTGTGAATAAAGCAAAAGAGATATTTCAGCTTCATGTTGTCAATAACTTAGCCCCTTTCCAGTAAAAGCCGGCGATTGAATTTGAATGCATTGTGACCAAAGGTAAAATTTGTCATAATGTCAATGAGCAAATCTCTTCTTCTGCCATATTGTTAACAGTACAACTATAGTCAACCCATAGATTTGCCAAGTTTTTTTCCTATTTGTTTTCAGTCGTGTTCTGTGGATTTCTTTTATTTGGGAAAGGGTTATGAAAATTTCATGTACCAAGTATGGCGAGAAAATTTTGACAGCGTTTGTTCGAACATAACTGAGAACGAAACAACCAACCTTAGTAAATTGATAATGTTAAATTTAATGCATACCCGATTCATTTTCACGCAGATTCTGTGATGATACGAATAGTATAAGATTATACACTGTTTGTATTAAAATTGCATTTGAAATGAGAGCTACGAGAATAAAAACAACTTTTGAAATCATATTTTTGGCTGCAATATCAAGTTTACTTAGCAGCCAATGTACAAAAACTACGAAGTCTATCGGGCGACACTCGGGTTTTTTTGTTTCCTTTTTGCGTGAATATGCGGAAGCTTACGAATATACCCGAGTCGACCCGATCGCTAAACAAAGTCTTGGATGCGCTTTCAATTATCATTTCAAGCGTTTGTAATCACGGCGGGATCCCAAGAATATTGTGAAAATTTATTTTAATGGCGTGATGTCATTGTACGCATTAACACCTATGGTAATTCTTTTAACGCTTACACATTTGCATATATGTAATCATTCCATAAAATCTTTATTTACTGTCACATGCTTGACTGTTTGAAATTGAAGATGACATAATGGTGGCAGCTCTTCAGATTCAGTCTCACTTTCGATTTTCACACACATGGTTACTTGAGTGAAAGTAAGATATATCTGTTGTAACTAGGTCCAACATTATCATACTAGCTGATACATTGCGGTCTCTACAAACCTTTTCGGGCAAGCGAGATTCGCAACTTGGGACTACAAGACCACCAGCCAGTTGATGTCCAACCTGGGTTGGGACGGATGTTGGAGATTTCGTCTAACTACCATTTCGTCTAACTGATACTATAGAGTAAACGGGGTAGAGATTTCGTCTAACTTATAAACAAGAAGGATTATTATGTCTTATGTGTAGTATATAGTTAGAAGTTAAATATTATAATTGTTTATAAGCTCAGTTAATAAATTTGACTTACCATTTATGTCCAATATATTCCAATGTGTTCTTATATTAATAAAATGTTGTTATTCATTTCAGAACAGTATAGAATATGATTTGTAACCTCCGTCCAGATGTACTGTACGAAACATGAAAAAACCCATATGTCTATATGATGTTTATATTTATTCTAATGTTATTTGTTATAACATTTACAATTATATAGTTTATTGCACTTAACTTAGATTATATAGTTTATTGCACTTTATTTCAATTAACTGTTTATTATCGACTTTGTGTAAATGATTGACGGCATATTTCTAATTGTGTTGTGGTGTAATTAATTATTAAAAAATAAAGGTTTTCTATTAAATGGATAGATCTAATCGGCTTTAATCAAACATGTTTAATGCTAATTAAAAACAACTTGTGAAAACGGTAAGATTGATTATTTTCTCTCTCTCTCTCTTAATGTGTATAGAGTCGAAAGTCGTCTACCTTATTGTCCTGTACCCGTTATGTCGATATATATTAATATTAGAAATATTGTAAGAACCCTCGATTATTTGACTTCCCTTTTTCCTATAATGATTCAAGATGACTGACTGAATGTGATATAGTTATTCTATTCCCGTAATCTTGATTGAGCCGAATGCTTGGGAAATTATTCTCAGTAGTTCTTCTTTTCCCGCGATGTTGATATAACTATTCTATTCCCGTAATTTTGATTGAGTTGAAAGCTTAGAAGAGGTATAATTCATGTAAGAAAAGGAGCAATCGTTAATTTTTAACGACTTCTATTTTTCTTCATTGAATTGACGAGTGACTGAACGTGATATAACTATTCTATTCCCGTAATTTTTTGATTAATTTGAAAGAGGTATAATTCATGTATGAAAAGGAGCCATCGTTAATTTTTAACGACTTCTATTTTTCTTCATTGAATTGACGAGTGACTGAACGTGATATAACTAATCTATTCCCGTAATATTTTGATTAATTTGAAAGAGGTATAATTCATGTAAGAAAAGGAGTCATCGTTAATTTTTAACGACTTCTATTTTTCTTCTTTGAATTGACGATTGACTGAACGTGATATAACTATTCTAATTTTTATTGAGTTGAAAGCTTGGAAAAGGTATAAGTCATGTAAGGAAAGGAGCCATCGATATAATTATTCTATTCCTGTAATCTTTGAATTTCCCATAAAATTTTGGGAAAATAATTGAAAACATTTAGGACAAGTATTGAATTTACTGTAAATTATCAATGAAATTATAACAAATACATATTACAATTACGAATTAAAACCATAAAATGTTAAAACTAATTGAAATTGTTTGTTGTCATTTACTATAATCGGTCAATTAACACCTTACTATAACACCTTCATATCGATATAGATTACATTGTACTATATACGATAAGTTAGACGAAATCTCTACCCCGTTTACTCTATAGTATCAGTTAGACGAAATGGTAGTTAGACGAAATCTCCAGAATCCGGTTGGGACCCTCTACAACAGTCTTGTTGAACAGAGACAATCAGACAACCGACTGGTAATGATGTACAGGATCACAAATGAATGGCCTTATTGACATCCAAGGTGATAGATTCCGCTACCCAGCCACACTTTACATATATGCGACTGTTCCATGCGATGCCTTTCTTGAACTTCCGGACGGACATATATCGTAACTTATTTTCCAAACTGTAATTCATCTGCGGAAACCAGCTGCCAGAGGTCATCGCTAGAGCCCCAACATTAGAAGCCTTCAAGAACAGGCTGGCGGGCTACCACTAGCCATGCACAGTGGTTTTAAAATGTTTTTATAAATCTGCTTTATACTTTCTTGTTGCTCATCTCACAACGACCCTATACATAGATCATATGCGATGATGCTCCAGTATGAGCCCTGTTTATGATCACCAGGAAGAATAAAAATAATTGTGTTTACTTTTTAGCTTGACTATTCGAAGAATATGAGAGCTACACTACTCATCCTGGCGTCGGCGTCAGCGTCCGTGTCACCCCTTGGTTAAGGTATTGCATGCTAGTACTTATATACTACATGTATTTCATTGAAACTTCCTACAACCATACCTAACTATCACACTTATGTATTATTATCAAGATAGATAACTTTATCCTGCATATTATGCCCCTTTTTTTACTTAGAAACATGAAAAGTAAGTGAAGATCAATGCATTGTTGACTTGTCAATATGTTATAATAAATGATGTAGACAAATCTTCTGATTAATTTTCATGAAGATTGGATGAACAAAATTTACTTCTAGTTCTACAGTGTTCCTCAAAGTTATTCTAGCATTTGACCTAGTGTTCGATCACCCATGACCCAGTTTCAAATTTGACAGATTTTATGGAGACAAATGTTATCATTTATGAATATGATAAACTTGAATGAATATTGGATGAAAAATATCTCCTCTAGAGTTAATGTTAAGTTACATAATGAACGTTAAGTTACCTAACCAAGGCCACGTTCTGGCTGACGATGACCACGACTTTGGTAATTTTGCTGTTGAATGATGTCCCATGAACCAATAATACATCTGACAAAGTTGCAGAAATTTGACATGGGGTTGCTGGGTAATAGAGAATTGAAAAAGTCTGTACACATTTGTGGGCAAGACAAAAATGAATACCCTATAATATTACCTGATATCCTTTTATAAACTACTCATTAAATCATATCATAGTTCATACTCATTTTAAAACACTCCTGCTTTTAATGCAAGTTATGGCCCTTTTTTAATTTTACTTAACAATTATGGCTACAGTTTTGCGTGCAACTACATTAAGAGTCCATATCTAAGTAACTACTAGATGTATTCCATTGAAATGTTTAACAACCCTTCCCAACCATCACACCTGTAAATAATCAAGTTAGATAACTGTATCCTGCATTTAAGGAAACTAATCACCCTTTAAGAGATTTGGTTAATGTTTTGCATGCAACTACATTAGAGTCCATTATTTTAGTAAATAATAAGCGTTGGAATAGTCTAGCGCGCTGTACTCTGACAGCTTTTGTTCATTTGGTAAAGAATTCAATGTTAAACCAGTGGAAATTATGGAATCGTAGCTCTAGATAAGTGGCATTTTGCATGTTCTAAAATCCTTATTTGACCCTCTAACCCTATAGTGTTGTTGGATAATAAGAAAGATATTTTGGGAGAAAGAGCTGTAAACCCCTTCTTATCTGGCCCCCTCAGAGAATTGTTTGGGTGTTAGGTAAATTGTACCAGCAAGGCCTTTGTGAACAATCTACAGGCAATATCTTGTATCCAATCTTCATGAAAGTTTACCAGAACATGTCTGGTAAAAAACAAGGTCATTAGGCCAAATAAAGAAAAACCTTGTTAACACTAGATACTGCATTTGTTCATTTGTGTACCCAAATTTAAAACCCTGCTATCGACAATAAAAAATATCCATTTGCATTTCCAGGCATGTTTTGTTAATTCATTGATATTACAATTAGGTGGTAGCAACTCACCTAAAGCTATAGTTATACCTTTAGTACACATATTAACATGGTATACATTCACTTTTAATATACATGTATATATATTGCATTGTCCTTACATATATATATTTTTTACAGATATAAGCTGGAATTGGACCAAGAGTCAAAAGTAAACTAAAAATGAACAACACACCTTTCTCCTTTGGGACTCAAGCACCCACATCCACCAGCGCAGGTAAGTTTCCTTGTAATTTTCAGAGGTCCAGATAAGGAGGGGTATTCAGCTCTTTTTCCCACAATTTCTCTCTTATTAATAAAGCAAACCCTATGTTGTGCATACTGAAAAGAATCGTCTCACTGAGACAATTCTTTTTAGTACCAACAACATAGGGTTAGAGGGTCAAATAAGGATTTCAGAGCAGCAAAACACCCCTTATCTAGAGCTCTGAATTGTGTTATATTAATGTGATTATTATCCTTTTCCTCTTTATAAAACTCTATCAGCAGATGACTGAAAACATCTGATGGAAAAATCTATTTAGATTAAAGTATACTTTTTTTAAAAGATTATAAAACATTGTGGCTAAAGCAGAAATTGTTCATTATTAACAATTTCTCTATTTCCATTAATAGTTTGTCTTTCACCCTTTCTCACATGCACCCGCTTTCCGATGCCTCTGCAACAGTTGACTTTTGAAAACATTGTGGTAAAAGAAGACCTGTAAAGAGCATTTTCTCCTTTTGTCACAATGTTTTCAACTTTATTTATTCAATAATTTTCTTTTCAATTATAATTTATGGAGTTTCCTACTTTTAAGCTCACCTATGCACGAAGTGCAAGGTGAGCTATTGTGATCACATTTTGTCCGGCGTCCGTCCGTCGTGCATCGTCAACATTTGAGCTTGTTAACACTCTACGGGCTACATTTTGCATCCAATCTTCATGAAAGTTTATCAGAATGTTCATCTCCATAAAATCTTGGACAAGTTCGAAACTGGGCCATATGAGGTCAAAAACTAGGTCACTAGGTCGAATTGAAGGAAAATCTTGTTAACACTCCAGAGGCCGCAATTTTTGCTTCAGCAGCTTGAATGTCAGAATGTTTTTCTTAAATATATCTAGGTTAAGTTCAAATATGGGTCATATTGGATAAGAAACTAGGTCACTAGGCCAAATTGAGGGAAAATCTTGTTAACTACAATTTGTAGAAGCCGCATGTTTTGCTTCAGCGGCTTGAAATTTGGTCAGAATGTTGAGCTGAATGATAGCTAGGCCAAGTTCGAATATGGGTAATGCCGGGTCAAAAACTAGGTCACTAGGTCAAATTGAAGGAAAATCTTGTTAACACTTTGGATGCCGCATGTTTTGCTTTAGCAGCTTGAAACTTGGTCAGAATGTTGGTCTAAATGATATCTAGGCCAAGTTCGGATATGGGTCATGCCGGGTTAAAAACTAGGTCTCTAGGCCAAATTGATGGGTTATTTTGTTAACACTCTGGATACTGCATTTTTAATTTCAGCATGATGAAACTTGATCAGAATGTTTTTCTTGATGATATGTAGGCCAAGTTCGAATATGGGTCATGTTGGGTCAAAAACTAGGTCACTAGATCAAATTGAAGGAAAATCTTGTGAACACTTTGGATGCCACATTTTTTGCTTCAGCATATTGAAATTTGGTCAGAATGTTTGTCTGAATTATATCTAGGTCAAGTTCGAATATGGGTCATATTGGATCAGAAACTAGGTCAATAAAGGAAAATATTGTTCATACTCCGAAGGCCGCATTTTTACTTTGAGCAAGTTGAAACTTTGTCAGAATGTTGTCTTGATGATATCTAGTCCATGTTGGAATATGGGTCATATCAGGTAAAAAAATATAGATCACTAGGCCAAATGAAGGAAAATATTATTAACACTGTGGAGGTTTCATTCAGAATAATTGTCTTGATGTGTTTTGCATTGCAGTACATTGTATAATTAAGGTGAGCGATCCAGGACCATCATGGCCCTCTTGTTTACTAAATCATGAAATGTTTTTAAAGTCTTCTGCTGCAGATTTGTTGTAATTGGGAAAAAGTTAACAATGAATCTGCATTGTGGTAAACGTATGTAAACTATGACAGATGATTGCTTAACTTAATATGAGAAGATGACAATTTATACAGATTGCTACTCAGTACTTGTTTAATCCTTTCCCTCATCAAGACGCTTTCTGACGCCTCTGCAGCAGACAGCTTTTAAAACATTGTGACAAAGGACAAATTGCTCATGAGCAATTTCTCCTTTTGTCACAATGTTTTCAAGTCTATTCAATAATTATACCTGATTTTATAGAGATTTTTCATATTTTTACCAATATATATTTTCAAAGTTGGCTGCTGTAAGTGCTGCAGATAAGTTGTATGTGGGATGGGGTTTAACAAAACCTCAATTGGTTTTGTTAAATAATTATGCTAGTTTCAACATCAATCTCATATAATCTGTTTTTGATAAGAATATTTTTGAAAAAGTGACATCACATAACTATGAAATTTCTCATTTTCTGGATATTTATTTATATCTTTAGAATTCTATTTCAATTTAAATCATACATTTTATCAAGTCCTTTTCTATTTGGTATGATTTAATGAGTGGTTTATAAAAGGATATCAGGTAATAGGGTATTTATTTTTGTCTTGCCCACAAATGTGTACAGACTTTTTCAATTCTCTATTACCCAGCAACCCCATGTCAAATTTCTGAAACTTTGTCAGATGTATTGTTGGTTCATGGGACATTGATCATTCAACAGCAAGATTAGCAAGGTCGTGGTCATCGTCGGCCAGAACTTGGCCTTGGCAACTTAACTTAACATTCATTATGTAACTTAACATTGACTCTAGAGGGGATATTTTTCATCAAATCTTCATGAAAGTTTATCATAAATGAATATGATAACATTTGTCTCCATAAAATCTCTGTCAAATTTGAAACTGGGTCATGGGTGGTATAAAACTAGGTCACTTGGTCAAATGTTAGAATAACCTTGAGAACACTGTAGAAGTAAATTTTGTACATCCAATCTTCATGAAAATTAATCAGAAGATTTGTCTTCATCATTTATTATAACATATTGACAAGTCAATAACGCATTGATCTTCACTTACTTTTGATGTTTCATTGACTTTAGGTTTGTTTTCGCAAATTGATATGCATATTATATTGATTCTATTTAAAATGGGGTTTTCAAACACACCCTCAGCCTGAAGCAGAGCTTCAGATAAGGGGCGTTTTGCATGTTCTAAACTCCTCATTTGACCCTCTAACCCTATGTTGTTGGTACTCATTCAATGAGACGATTCTTTTGAGTACCCACAAGAAAGGATTTGGTTGCATAGTAAGAGACATTGTTGGGGAAAGAGCTGTATACCCCTCCTTATCTGGACCTTTGCTGAGGTTTTGTTATTTTAATGATTTGCATGTTTATATTATTCAGGTACAGCCGGCGGTTTCAATTTTGGAGCTCCACCACCGTCAGTTACACCAAGTGCATCTACTGGGTTTGCATTGGGTAAGTGACTGGGTACTTATTTTTAAAAACCAGTGCAGCATTAAAATGAGGCCAGGCTCTAAAACTATCAAAGTTTAGTCTGTACTCAGAATCTATGCTCAAGTATCTGATTGGTCAGATGCAAATTCAATCTCAAAATTGACCAATCAGAAGTCTTATTGGAGCATTGAGTTCTTTTCAGAGCATTGATGATGCTTTAAGAGTTTTATGGTTTCGGGGCCTGGTGGTTAGAGTGAAGGATTTGAGGCCAGAGGTTTTGATCACCGCTCACAGTCAGCGTAGTGGAGAGTCCTTGGTCAAGGCGCATATCTTAGTCATAACACATTTCTTATTGAGATCCTTAGCTTGTTTTAATTTGATATGAACAGTTAACAACAGATTTTTAACACTGCAATTGTTGAATTCCTATAACTAATTTATGAATTGACTGAAAAAATAAGTTGTTATGTAACCTGTGTCGTTTGAGCCAAAATGCACAAGACACTAGTCTTTCTTAACCCTTTTCCACATACAATAAATCTACAGCAGACGACTTAAAAAATATGGAAAATCTCCCTTAATAAAGACATACTTATTGAAAAGAGTTAAAAACATTGTGTCAAAAGGACAGATTTTTAGCTTGTTTTTAGCAATTTCTTCTTATGTCACTAAATTCTAAAATAAAATTGTCTGCTGCAGAGGCGTCAGAAAGCGGCTATATGAGGAAACGGTTAATGATAGCCTTTGGGGCTTTTCGAATATTGATGTTTCATTGGAAAAGAGGCTAAGGATATTGTTTATAATGCAATGTAACTAAATAAAACACAACAGGAATGAGAATGAGTGAACCATTGCCATATTATTATTGACATACTGTAGAAAAACAGCTTTAAACTTATCAAAAGTGCCAAAATTGTCATGCCGCGGACTAGTGTGTTTACCCTTTCCCACATATAGACAATTGTTTCCCCTTTCTTTTTGCCAATGTAGGTGGAGCTCCAGCAGGGGGAGTTGGGGCAACAGCAGGTGGATTTAACTTTGGTGGTACACCAGCAGCAACCTCTGGCACGCCAACTCAAGGTTTTAATTTTGGAGCAACAGCAGCTCCAAGTGCACCAAGCACAACAGCTACAGCTGGATTTGGGGGATTTAATCAATCGGCTGCATCTTCCGGTAGGTACATTTTTAACCCTTTGCCTCATACAGATGCATTTTGACGCATCTGCAGCAGATATTGGTTTGGCAACTGTCCATTTGTCTGTCCATCTGTTTAACATCACAAGGAAATGCAACAGGGTATGTTCAAATAAGTTTGTCGAACTGCCTCGACGGTTGAGCGAGGAAGGTTTCAAACTCAGGCAGGGTGTCAAGCTAAATGAACCAGTAGTACTGGTTAATTACCCAGAAAATGCCCTGATAAAACTGAATAATTGTTGAAAGCGGCATAAAACACCAAACAATCAATCAATAAGTTGGTCGCTGGAAGCACCAGAGTAATGTCCCTTTGATATTATATTGGATATGAGCGGAGCTCTGCAAAACCTATCTTTAACCCTTTCCCACGTGTAGATGCATTTTAACACACTTAAGCAGATGACTTTTGAAAACAGTGTGACAAAAGAAGAAATTGCTCATTATGAGCAATTCTCCTTTTGCCACACTGTTTTTAACTGTTTTCAATAATTTTACTATCATTCAAAGAAATTTTCCATCTTTTTGTCTAGATAATTTCAAAGCCGTCTGCTGCAAATTTCTTGTATGTGGGAAAGGTTTAATGTAATCATTACAAGTGTTGAAAGAGACCACCACAGATGTTTTCTGAGTCGTCGGCTGCAGATTTGTTGTATGGGGGAAAATAATTAAAAGTATTAATGGTTATAAGATAAGTTCTGATCAAGTCTCATTATTCTAACATGTTATTTTTCAGGTTTTGGAATGGGAACACCACCTGTGGCAACAGGTACCACCCCATCAGCAGGATTTAAAGGGTTTTCTGGTCTAGCAGGTACTCCAGCATCATCAGCTACTCCTTCATTCGCACTTGGAGGTATGTAGTTTGCATGAAGTTCAACCCTTTCCAACATTCAATACAATTATCACAGATGTGTAACAATTTTTTCAAAAGTTGTCTGCTCCATATGAGTAAACCCTTTCCCGCATACGACAATTCTGCAGCAGACTACTTTGAACATATTTTGTCAAAAAATAGAAAATCTCTATTTATAATTGAATGGATTACCTATGACTAAAAGTAGAAAACATTGCGGTAAAAGGAGAAATTACTCGTTTTGAGATATTTCTTCTTTTGTCACTGTGTTTTCAAAAAGCTGTCTGCTGCAGGGGCGTCAGAAAGCGTCTATTTGGGCAGAAAGGTTAAAATGCCTCAGAAAAACGGTAAACCCTTTCATACATGCACAAGCAAATGCAGACAATTTTGTAAATTTATGGAGAAATTTTCAATGTTTTCAAATAAAAAAGAATCTCTTCGTTAAAGTATGTTTATTGATAACAATTTTTATGAATCACCCTAACTGTCTGCATCCATGGATTGGATGATGATCCATAGGTCTCAAGTTACAAGAGCTAGGTCAAAAGATAACTTGTAACTTGAGACCTATGGATCTTGAGGCTGGCACTCTGTTTTCTCCCTAGCACCAGTTAACCTGTTCCCACATACAACAATATCATCATGAGTAATTATACCCCCAAAAAACATATTTTGTCCGGCCTATTTCTTACAAACCACTGGGTGAAATTCAATAAAATATTACATGAAGCTTCTATACCAAGAGGAGATGTGCATATCCTAAAGTTCTTACAATTGCATGTTATTTTACAGCGTAATGGCCCTTTTACTTATTAAGTTGTTGCTCATATTTTGTCCGGCCTATTTCTTACAAACCGATGGGTGGAATTCAATAAAATTTTACTTGAAGCTTCTATACCTAGAGGAGATGTGCATATCCTAAAGGTCTTACAATTGCATGTTATTTTACAGAGTTATGGCCCTTTTACTTATTAGCTCACCTGAGCTTTGCTCAAGGTGAGTTATTGTGATCGCCTTTTGTCCGGCGTGCGTCGTCCGCCGTCCATCGTGCGTCAACTTTTTCTCCTCAGTAACCAGTGGGTCAATTGGGATGAAACTTCACAGAAAGCATCCTCTCAATGACCTCACCAGATTTCCTTCAAATTTTTGGGATCCATGCAGAATTCTGGTTTCCATGGCAACAAAATGAAAAAAACTTCAAAATTCTTCTTCTCCCAAACTGGTTGGCAGATTTTCAAATAATTTTGTAGAAATGTTCCTTAAGTGACCCACTATCAGATTCCTTCAAGCCATGTCAATTGGTCGAAAAACATGGCCGCCAGTGGACTATTTTGGCTTATATGGCTATAGTGAAAAAATCTTCTTCTCCCAAACTGGATGGCAGATTTTCAAAACTGTTTGTAGAAATGTTTCTTGGATGACCCCCTCTATCAGATTCCTTCAAGCCATGTTGATTGGTCGAAAACCATGACCACCAGTGGGCAAGGCTATTTTGCATTATATGGCTATAGTGAAAACTTAAAAAATCTTCTCCTCCAAAAGTGTCAGGCCGATTTTCAAATAATTTTGTAGAAATGTTCCTAGGGTGACCCTCTATCAGACTCCTTCAATCAAAGTTGATTGGTTGGAAACTATGGCCGCCAGGGGGCGGGGCTTATAAAGCTAAAGTGAAAAATCAGGTGAGCGATCCAGGGCCATCATGGCCCTCTTGTTAAGTTGTTGGTCATATTTTGTCCGGCCTATTTCTTACAAACCACTGGGTGGAATTCAATAACATTTTACATGAAGCTTCTATACCAAGAGGAGATGTGCATACCCTTAAAGTCTTACAATTGCATGTTATTTTACAGAGTTATGGCCCTTTTACTTATTACGTTGTTGGTCGGTCAGAAGCCATATTTTGTCCAGCCTATTTCTTACAAACCACTGGGTGGAATTCAATAACATTTTACATGAAACTTCTATACCAAGAGGAGATGTGCATATCATAAAGGTCTTACAATTGCATGTTATTTTACAGAGTTACGGCCCTTTTGTTGGTCGGTCAGAAGCCATATTTTGAGTCAAGGTGCTGTTTTGGGGGTATTTATCATCTTCAGTGATATTTCTAGTTTCTCTTTTTGCCACAATATTTTCGAATCTCAAATGCAGCAGATGCGTCCGAGAGCATCTGTCAGTGGGTAAGGGTTAAAGGTAAAGTGATGAAGTGTCTTTATTACAATATTACAGGTACAAACACAGCTACAGCACCTTCATTGTTGTCTGGTCTCCTAGGAGCCCCTAAACCAACAGCTACACCAGTTCTGTCTACTCAAGCACAAGCAGCTCCCGGATTGACTTTAGGTATATCTTTAGCTTCAGTTCAATTAACCCTTTCCCACATGCGACAAATCTGCAGCAGACGACTTTGAAAACATCTAAAGAAACATTTGGAAATTCTCTAAACGAAAAGAGTCATCATTTAATAGTTGAAAACATTGTTGCGAGAGGAGAAATTGCTCATTACGAGCAATTTCTTCTTTTGCCACAGTGTTTTTTCAAAAAGTTGTCTGCTGCAGAGGCGTCTAAATGATGAAAAGGGTTAATCTGTTTTATCCTCCTTTCCTACATGCAACATATCTGCAGCAGAAGACTTTGAAGCAATAAGATTGAAAATCTCAATAGAATAATGTATATTTATACATTGAATAGTTTAAATCACCAAAGAGAAATTGATCAATGTTTTCAAAATTTGTCTGCTGCAGATGCTGTCAAATAATGCCCTTGTGTGTAGCTAAAGTTTTTTGTTGAAATCTAAGGTATCACATATTGACCTGCCACCTTGATACATGCAGATATCTGTCATAATTTTCTGACCTTTATCAATTCTTTACACAATACTGACTGTTTTTTTTTCTTTCATTAAAGTGAATAGATACAGGCCGGGGTATCCCATAGAGATCACATTTTCATTGTATATCTGTTGGCGCGATGGTCATGGTGGAGTGCCCTTGGGCAAGGCACATATCTTTGCCTAGAACTGGTTTGTTTACCCAGGGATAACTGAAATAATGTTGACAACATCGTAAAACTCCAATAAAACAATATCTATTTCTGTCATGTTTTAAAGTACTGACATATTCAGAGCTCTAGATAAGGGGCGTTTTGCATGTTCTAAAATGCTAATTTGAGCTAAAACCCTATATTGTGGGTACTCAAAAGAATCGTCTCAGTGAGACGATTCTTTTAAGTACCCACAACAAAGTGTTTGCATTAATATTGAGACAGAAATTGTGGTAAAAGGAGCTGATTACCCCTCCTAATTTGAACCTCTGCATATCGGCCGAGACCTATTTTGATTCTTCAAATCAATAAACATGATTGAAGTTAAGCCTATGATTGATTCACTGTTGAATTTATGTTAAACCCTCAATCAATTAATTAATCCTCGACTTATTTTTATAGGCGGAGGAACACAGACAGCAACAACAACAGCGTCAGCCTTCACAGGCTTTAAAGTGGGAGGAACTCCTGCTACTACACCTGCTGTTGGGGGTTTGTGAACATTTCTTTTATTTTAATCCTTCGTCATATTCTGAAACTAGGACGTTTGAGACGCGTCTAGAGATTTGGGATCTTAATGTATCTCCATACAGTAAAGCCTCAGACTAGCCCAGGGTATCTATTGACAAAAAGGATAGAACTGATAGAGACGGCTCATTTAAATGTTAAATATTCAAGAAAGGTTAATCAAAAATATAATGAATGATATATTAATTTTTTTGTGTTAATCTTTTTCTGTAAAAGATGAGACTTCAGACACATATTGAAGTGATTATACTCCCAAATTTAAGCCCAGGTGTTTTTAGTTGGTCAATTGGTCCATACGGCAGTGATTTTGACCTTTCAGGTTATTTTGTGTAGGCCATATTCCCGAAACTGTAAGACAAACATATAGACACAATTTGGTATATAGTAAGGTCACCCTATACCAATACATATTTGGAAGAGAATGTGTAGCATACCAACATTAAGTCACTTACCTTGAACTTGACCTTTGAAAGACATTGCTGTTCAACCACTATAACACACAGAGAATACTAACTGAGACCTTTTGACGATCATGATTTTTAGATCACCTAGAGCCAAAGGCTCAAGGTGAGCTATTCTGATCCCTCTGTGTCCGTCGTCCGTCGTTAACTTTTAGCTTTAAACATCATCTCCTCCTGAACCGCAAGAACAATTTCCACCAAACATCACAGGAATGTTCCTTTGGTGGTCCTCTTTCAAAATTGTTCAAAGATTTAAATTCCATTGAGAACTTTGGTTGCTGCGGCATCAGAAAGGGGACAAAATGTCCAAACTTTAAAAATCTTCTCCTCCGAATCTGCCTGTCAGATTCAAATATAATTTGGTAGAAATGTTCCTCTGGTGACCCTCTATAAAAATTGTTCAAGCCATACTGATTGGTCGAAAAACATGGCAGTCAGGCGGCATCAAAAAAGGGGCAAAATGACAATACTTTAAAGCATCCTTATAAAAGTGCTTGTCTGATTTAAAGATAGTTTTGTAGAAATGTTCTTTCATTGATCATCTACATACTTTATCAAGCCATATTGATTTGTTGAAAGGCATAGCAACCAAGCAGCATCAGAAAAGGAGTAAAATTAACTTTTTGCTTCAAATGACATATGGTTATTAGATTGATGGTCTAAGGGAGGTAACACTTGGCAGAGTATTATGCAAGGGTTGTCTTGAATAGGAAGTGGAAAGTTAAAATCGCAACATTTCTGGTCTCAACAGCAAGGTGGAAATAAAAAATTGTTATTGAAAGTGAACAAGCAATTATGACATGATTTGTCCTTGTATCTATTGTTAAAGATATCATAATTGGTGAAGAGGTAAATATGAACTCAAATACTACAGTTAATGTATTGGGAGGTAACACTTGGCAGAGTATTATGCAAGGGTTGTCTTGAACAGGAAGTTGAAAGTTAAAACCGCAACATTTCTGGTCTCAACAGCAAGGTGAAAAACAGATCAAGAAAGGTGCAAAATGACAAAAACTTTATAATTCAATTCTAATTGAAGTTCTTGTTAGATTTCAAGATATAAATGACCTTTACTTATAAGCTGTTTCTTGAGAAGTGTTCACTCCTTGAAGTTCTAATTGCACTCCTTGATCTTTTTCCCAGATATTTCTACTAATTTACTATCAATCAGGTGATCGATTTAGGGTAATCTTGGCCCTCTTGTTTTTTTATCCAGGTCATTTTTCCTCTTTTGTATTTCTTGCCTTCTACAAATATGGTATAAACATACATCTTTGGAAAAATCTGCAGCAGACGCCTTTGAAAACATACCCAAATTAGTTGAAAGTATAATAATTGAATACATGGTGACAAAAGGAGAAATTTGCATCTGTCGCCCTGTTTTCAAAAAGCTGTCTACTGCAGAGGCGTCTATATGAGGGAAATGGTTAAAACTAAGACAGCCTTGACCTTTGACAATCATCCCTCAGTGAATATATTTCCTATAAAAAAAAAAAAAATTATGAGTACCGGTAATATGTAAATTTTTAAGAATTATTTCTTTTGATTTTCCAAGAACCATTTTCATACATACTCTGATTAAACTATTCTCTATTTTTCTGACTACAATTTCCATACATTCTACTTTTAGCTCGACTTTTGAAAAAAAACGAGAGCTATTGTCATGACCCTGGCGTCGCGGTGGCGGTGGCGGCGTGGTCGTCCGGTTAAGGTTTTTTGTTCAGCTCAGCTCTTTAGCTCACCTATGCACGAAGTGTCATCAACATTTCAGCTTGTTAACACTCTACAGGCTACATTTTGCATCCGATCTTCATGAAAGTTTATCATGAAAGTTTATCAGAACATTCATCTCCATCAAATCTTGGACAAGTTCGAAACTGGGTCAAAAACGAGGTCACTAGGTCAAAGTGAAGGGAAATCTTGTTAACACTCTGGAGGCCACATTTTCAACTTGAGCATGATGAAACTTTATCAGAATGTTTGTTTTGATGATATGTAGTTCAAGTTCGAACATGGGTCATGTCGTGTCAAAAAGTAGGTCACTAGGTCAAATTGAAGGAAAATCTTGTTAACACTCCAGAGGCCGCAATTTTTGCTTCAGCAGTTTGAAATTTTGTCAGAATGTTTGTCTTAAAAATATCTAGATCAAGTTCGAATATGGGTCATATTGGGTCAGAAACTAGGTCACTAGGCCAAATTGAAGGGTAATATTGTTAACACTAGAGGCCACATTTTCAACTTGAGCATGTTGAAATTTTGTCAGAATGTTTGTCTTAAAGATATCTAGGTCAAGTTTAAATATGGGTCATATTGGGTAAGAAATTAGGTCACTAGGCCAAATTGATGGAAAATCTTGTTAACTCTATAGAAGCCGCATGTTTTTCTTCAGCAGCTTGAAATATGGTCAGAATGTTGAGCTGAATGATATCTAGGCCAAGTTTGAATATGGGTCATGCTGGGTCAAAAACTAGGTCACTAGGCCAAATTGAAGGGTAATCTTGTTAACACTCTTGATACTGCATTTTTAACTTGAGCATGATGAAACTTTATCAGAATGTTTTTCTTGATGATATGTAAGTCAAGTTCGATCATGGATCATGTTGGGTCAAAATATAGGTCACTAGGTCAAATTGAAGGAACATTTTGTTAACACTCTAAAGGCCGCATGTTTTGCTTCAGAAGTTTGAAATTTTGTCAGACTGTTTGTCTTAAAAATATCTAGGTCAAGTTGAATATGGGTCATATTGGGTCAGAAACTAGGTCGCTAGGCCAAATTGAAGGAACATCTTTTTAACTCTGTAGAAGACGCATTTTTTGCTACAGCAGCTTGACATTTAATGAGAATGTTTATCTAAATGATATCTAAGCCAAGTTCGAATATGGGTCATGTAGGGTCAAAAACTAGGTCACTAGGCCAAATTGAAGGAAAATCTTGTTAACACTTTGGATGCCGCGTTCTTTGCTTCAGCAGCTTGAAATTTGGTCAGAATGTTTGTCTGAATTATATCTAGGTCAAGTTTGAATATGGGTCATATTGGATCAGAAACAAGGTCAATCAAGTAAAATATTGTTCAAACTCCAGAGGCCACATTTTTACTTTGAGCAAGTTGAAAATTTGTCAGAATGTTGTCTTGATGATATCTAGTCCATGTTGGAATATGGGTCATATCAGGTAAAATAAATATAGATCACTAGGCCAAATGAAGGAAAATCTTGTTAACACTGTGGAGATTGCATTCAGAATAATTGTCTTGATGTGTTTTGCATTGCAGTACATTGTATAATTAAGGTGAGCGATCCAGGGCCATCATGGCCCTCTTGTTTTTTGTTTTCTATCAGTCGAGCGTCTGAGTCATTACCCAACCCACCCACCTTAATGCATACACTAATTTAATTGCAATGAGAGTGTTTTTGGCTAAAACAAGCTTGCAAGTAATATTTACCTGTTTCTTTGACATAGATGTATCAGGGCTCGAATTTAAGCTCACATACTCGGGAATGCGAGTGCATATTTCAATTTGCGAGGTGAGATTTCAGGCACAAGCAGACTTTTGCTAGTGAAATTTTTTGTCCGAATTATACACATTTCTAATCGTCGATCTTTTACAGGGTTATTTTTATGACAATTCGCGGTAATTGCAGTGAACATTCGAGATTTACTGAGTGGCTGGGAGAATACTTTCAGTTTTGCAATATTTGCGGAAGTTTACAATCGAAACATGTCTCATGCGCATGCCTAGTCAACGGCCCCAATATTGATGATGTTTACTGCATACATTTGGGCTAATAAGTTTTAATTTACATATCGCAAATACGATTGTCTGGAATGGTCACATGTATTTTTGGGGTTTCCCAAATTGTATTCACTACGGAGATCGAAGAAATGGATGACATCCAGACACAATTTTGCGCAATTTTCAGAATTGGTTGTTTGTTACATTATGAAGTTTGAATTTGAGCTAGTTCGTTTGTCACACCATAACAGGTGCGGTTGTTTAAAGTTGTATCAGTACCACAATAAGGGTAATGAACACAATAATTACACAGATATTTTTTTTTGGATTAACGTGACAGTTGTATTGCAGTCATGGAAATCTATTACTCAGATCGATTTTTGGTGTTTCAAATGTTAGGTTTTTGTAAATTTATAATTCTATTCCCACATATTTAATGCACTAAATTTCGGGAGCCAAGCAATACCAGCGTTATCCAGAGAACAGCGGTAAAACAAAGGGTGCCAGTGTATTATTCTGTTTTATGTTTTTAGGACATGGCAAATTATTGGACAATTTTGAAATGAAATGCAGATTATAATTTATAATCGTTTTTGTTTTCAGGATTCGCATTTTCAAAGCCAGGCACAGCTACCACAGCAGCAACCACTACAGCTGCACCTGCTGCAGGAGCAGGGCTTGGGTTTGGTACCTTGGGCACAATGACAGGTGCCACTTCTACAGCTTTACCAGCACCTTCTACAGGTTTTCTTGGTGGCACAGCAGCATCATCAGCCATTTCAACGGCCACTGGAACCACTCTTACAAGGTATGTGGGACACCCAATAAGAGATTGCTGAGCTCTATATAAGGGGCATTAATGGTCTAAAATCCTTATTTGACATTCAAACCCTATGATGTGGGTAATCAAAAAAATTGTCTCAGTGAGGCTATCCTTTTGAGTACCCACAACATAGGATTTTGTTGAGTAATAAGAGAAATAGTGTGGGGAAAAGACCTGTTCACTCCTTCTTATCTAGTCTTCTGAGGTAGAGTGTCGGCCTTGATATCCTTCTGTCCCTGGTTCGAATCCTATTAACCCTTTCCCACATACAACAAAAATGTGAACAAAAAATAAAGAAAATCCCTTTAAATGAGTGTATATTTACTAAAAAGGTTGAAAACATTGTGACAAAAGGAGAAATTGCTCGTTTTGAGCAATTTCTTCTTTTGTCGCAAGGTTTCAAAATTCGTCTGCTGCAAAGGCGTCATAATGCGTCTACAAGTGGGAAAGGGAGGGTTAAAGCAAGGGTCGAAATTTGGGAACTCTTGACTCATCTTGCACGAGAACTAATCGAGCACTATCCAGGAAGCAGACATCAAGTTTATTATAAGTTGTAAGAACTTCCTTCACGATTAGTACATTTAACCTTTTCAAACTTGCAGACACAATTTGTCGCATCTGCAGCAGATGACTTGGAAAATATTGTGGCAAAAGGAGGATTGCTCATGATGAGCAATTACAATAAAACTACTTTCATTTATACAGATTTTCCTTATATTTGCCTCGGATGTTTTTTAAGACGTCTGCTGCAGATTTGTTGAATGAGGGATACTGGTTTATAGAACTCTTACAAAGTATGGGAACAGTCAGGGCAGTATGAGGATAATTTTTCGCATTATGATCTGCGGAGATCCGTTATCTAGTGCCTTAACCCTTTCGTACATGCAATTAATCTGCAACAGACGACTATGAAACTATCAACTCCAAAATATAGAAATTCTCTTAATATATGACGATTTTATCATTTAATAGAGTTGAAAGCATTGTGGCAGATGGAAAAATTGCTCATTTTGCCACAATGGTTTCAAAAGTTGTTTCTGCAGAGGCATCAGAAAACGTCTGTATGTTGGAAAAGGTTAACAAACATCGTAATACAGATTAGTTTGACTCTTCTATATAAGATCTCTTTATCATTATTTGAAAAGGCTTTATTGCTCTTGATTAGCACTATCTCTTTTTCCCACAATGTTTGCCAGTCTCTCATATTTCGATTGTTATTAGTTTGATTTTCTTTTCTGCAGATGTTTTAAATGTGGAAACATAAAACATGGCACATCACTATTGAAATTGATCTCCAAGTTTTTTGTTTGTGTGTACTTGTTTCCTATTTTGATCTTTTCAAAGCAGGCATAATAAAAAAGAAGCATATGTCGGAGGTCTAGATCAGTCGAGGGTTTCAAAATGACCCGGTAGCCGGATGAATTACCTGGCTACTAAAGCCCCTTTACCCGGCTACTTTAAACATAATTTCCTTTACCCCTACTGGGGAAGGACCCCCTGACCTCTGCCTATTTTCAATTATTATCCTGCTACTCTGAAACAAAATGAAACCCCTGGATACAAGGGGAGTAAACTGAATTTGTCCCCCATAATATCTCTCTTATGACTCAACCAAACCCTATATCGTGTACTCATAACATGGGTTTGGTTGTCAAATAGGATTATAAATGTTCATTTTATTTCCAACATGTTCTAGCACTGTACCAGGAACTAAGATGACATATAGACAGTTGGAGGATCAGATCAATAAATGGATGGGCGAGTTGGAGAGTCAGGAGAAAATCTTCTTACAGCAGGCAACGCAGGTCAATGCCTGGGACAGACTCTTGGTGGATAATGGAGAAAAGGTGGGCTTTCTTTTTTGTATGATTTGTGTGGTAGAGCGTCTGACTTGGGTGCGGCAGGTTGCGGGTTTGATCCCCTGCCAAGTCATACCAAAAACCTAAAAAATGGTAGTTATGGCTTTTCCTTCTTGGCATTCAGGGTTGGCATTATGATTGACACACTGGTGTCCAGAATAAATGGACCAGTAGTATTGGTAAATTACCCAGTTAAAGCCATGGTATAACTGAAAATTGTGAAAGAATTGTAAAACACCATTCAAATACATTGTTGTCAAAACTTTTTTGAACATTAATCCTTTCCCTCTTATAGACGCTTTCTGGCGCCTCTGCAGCAGACGGCTTTTTGAAAACATAGTGACAAAAGAAGAAATTGCTCAAAACGAGCAATTTCACCTTTTGACACAATGTTTTACCACTTTTAATCGATTAAATTAAAAGAGATTTCCATTTTTTGACATAATATGTTTAAAGCCGTCTGCTGCAGAATTGTCGTATGAGGGAAAGTGTTAAAATTCCATTCTTAGGACTAAATAGGAGAGTGCATGTCTGATTTTAAAATGAATTGGTAGAAATGTATATAATTTATTCATGTATTGAGATTGTGTTTGAACATAAGTTCCAAGTACATGCAATTTAAATGTTATTAATTACTTAAAAAAAACAATAATCAGGAATGAAAATAGTTTAATCCTTTCTGATGCATTTGCAGCAGATGACTTGAAAACATTATGGCAAATGATGAAATTGCTCATCATTTCTCCTTTTGCCATAATGTTTTCATCTCTATTCAATATTTTACTGTCATTTACAGAGATATTCCAAATTTTTTAAAAGACATTTTTAAAGGCGTCTGCTGCTGATTTGTTGTATGTGGGAAAAGGTTAAGGAATTGGCTAAATAATTGAGAGTATTTAATTACATATTCAAGTAATTGAATCCATCCCTGTTTGAGATCTTTCATTTAACGATGACTGATTAACAACAATGATATCTTATCTAATCAGAGGACTAGCTATGGGGTAAGGGGGAGTAAACTGGTCATTCCCCGACAATAATATCTCTTTTTATTTCCAACTAAACCCTAGCCTTCACTTTCCTTGTGAGCAACCAATAAACATTACAAATGTTGTGGAAAACACTATGGCATCGTGGAATTAGTTGTACAGACAGCTGAAAACATTTTGGAAAAAGGAGAAACTGTTTGGAAAAAAATTGTTTGTGTTCCTACGACCCCTGGCCTTGAAATGATATATTTCTTGTTACTAGACACTCAGGGATCTTGAATGTCTGAAATACTTGTTGAGACTGAGAGGTGAAGATAAGGAGGTATAAGCAGCTGCTGGTTTTTTCCCAACAATGTCTCATATTACCCAGGGTCATACCAAAGACTTTAAAAATGGAAGTACTGGCTGCCCTCCTTGGTGCTCAGGGTTGTGGGGTAAGCATTATCGCTGACTGGCTGGTGTCGAGGTAAATGGACCAGAAGTACTGGAAACTTACTCAGGAAATGCTGTGATATAACTGAAAAATTGTTGAAAATGATATAAAACCTAAATCAATTAATAAACTTGTTACCCAATAAAACCCTAGGATTTGGGTCAAAAAAGATTTTAGAATTTGAAATGTGCAGCTTATGTAGAGTTGTGCATGTATTAAAAACAGGAATTCCAAACAAATATTAAATAAAATGTATTTCCTATATACTGTAGATACAAAGCTCTAAATAAGGGGCGTATTTTGCTTGATTAGATCCTTATTTTATCTTCAAATCCTATGTCGTAGGTACAGGTACTCAAAAGAATTGTCTCAGAGACATATTTCTTTTGGTACCCAGATATAGGATAGAAATAAATTTAAAGTGAGATTTTCTTGGGACAAAAACCAATTTACTCCTCCTTATCTAGAATTCTGTTGTAAATGTTTATCTTGTTATGGACTATGGCCTTGAATCAATAAACTATTTGTCATTGTAAAAAACCCACAGATTACCCAGTTAAATGGTGATATGGAGAGGGTCAAGGTCGATCAAGGTAAACTAGACCAGGAGTTGGAGTTTATAAAATCACAACAGAGAGAATTGGAGGACCTCATTTTACCGTTGGAAAAATCCCTCGAGCAGCTGCCCAGTTCGAGCTTGCAGCCGCACGCAGATTTGGAAAGGGAAAATACGTAAGAGAATTGTTCTTCTTGTATAGCCTTTTCCAACATACAACATATCTACAGCAGATGACTTCTTAAATATTTCTCCAAAATTAGTGAAAATATATATAAATGAATGTATAAGGCAAAAGCATAAATGAGCCGTGTCGCGAGAAAACCAACATTATGGCCTCTGCGTTATGTATCAATCCAGATCAGCCTGCGTAGTCCGCGCAGACTGATCCGGGCCAACACATTCCGTCTCAGAGGAATAGAGATAAAGAGTAATGATTCCTGAAACAGAAAATCCACAGGACGCGAAAAGTGTCTATCCGGGTAAGCCTGTTCAACATGCTTATGATGATCCGGGTCAATACTTTAAGCAGAGTCCACAATGTTTATTTTATCAAGGGGCGGCTCATATGGTCCTATTATTTGTCCTTTACCCACAGTGTTTTCAAAATGGGTGAACTGCAGATGCTCCATGATGCGCCTTTTTTTGTGGAAAAGGGTTAAACATGTACTTCTGTTGTTAGTTGTGGAATACAAACATCACTTCTATGTCATCAGTCAGGAAATGCATGAGGGTTGCTTAAAAAATGATCTGTGTTGCCTGCAACAAGGGAGACTGACACAAACAATGTAAAGATAACTTCTATGTCATCAGGCTTGCTGAATTATTATTAGGCAATGCATAAGAGGGTTGCTTAAAAAATGGTCTGTGTTGCCTGCAACAAGGGAGACTGACACAAACAATGTAAAGATCAAAGTTGTCTGCTGCAGATATGTTGTATGTGGAAAAGGATTAAAAGGTGATAAAGTTGAAAAGATCTCATAAATTGTCATCATTCTTACTGACTTTTATCAGGCAATGCATGAGGGTTGCTTAAACAAGTTTTCTGTGTTACCTACAATAAGGCAGATTGACACAAACATTGTAAAGATCACTTCTATGTCTGGCATGAATAGCTTAACCATTTCCCTCATATAGATGCTTTTTGATGCATCTGCAGCAGATGGCTTTTTGGAAAAAACCATGGAGACAAAAGAAGAAATTGCTCAAAATGAGCCATTTCTCCTTTTGCCAACATTTTCAACCCTACACAATTATTGACTTTCATTTAAAGGGAGTTTCCAAATTTTTTCAGGTAAGTCTTCAAAGTCATCTGCTGCAGATGTGTTGTATGTGGAAAAAGGTAAAGGTATTTTACAAAAGTTTTTACAATAAATAATGATATTCTATTATATTCTCTTCTTCAGATACCAGCTAGCTGACAACATTGATGCCCAGTTAAAGAGAATGGTACAAGATTTAAAAGAGATCATTGACCACCTGAACATGTCCAATAGTACTCAAGACACAAATGATCCTGTAAGTACATTAACCAGAGGACTAGATAAGAAGGAGTAAACTGGTCTTATTCCAACAATATATCTCTTAAGACTACATTAAACCCTATGTTGTGGGTACTTAAAATAATTGTCTCACTGAGATGAGATAGGGTTTGGTGGTCAAATAAGGATTTGAGGATGTGAAATACTCATCTTATCTAGAGCTCTTTTAACCCTTTCACACATACATACACTTTATGACACATCTGCAGCAAACAACATTTGAAAACATTGGAGCAAAAGGGTAAATTGCACATAATGGGCAATTTCTCCTCTTTCCACAATATTTCAACTTTATTCAATAATTTAATTTTCATTTAGGTTTTTTTCCCCATATATTTTCGCTTTTTGATTTCCAAGTGGTCTGCTGCAGGTTTTTTGTATGTGGGAAAGGGTTAACCCTTATCCATGATGAGCAATTTCTCCTTTTGCCACAATGTTTTGAACTGTATTCAATAATTATACTTTCATCTGGAGATATTTCTATGTTTTTGCCTAGATGGCATGATGAGCAATTTCTCCTTTTGCCACAATGTTTTGAACTGTATTCAATAATTATACTTTCATCTGGAGATATTTCTATGTTTTTGCCTAGATGGCTTAAAAGTTATTCGCTGCTGAAGTTTTGTATGTGGGAAAGGGTTAACTTAATTGAATAATAAGAATATTTTCCTTTTAAAAACAAGCTTACTGTATGTAGTGCATGCTAAAACTTTTCGTATTTGTGCTGAGATGTTCTCAAAGTCTTTTAGTACAGATTTGTTATGTGGGAAAGGGTTAATATGTACTTCTGTTATTTCTCAACAATTTGACCTGATCCTGACCTATCGCCCTTGATTTTTGGCATGTTTTAACAGCTTAGCCCTTTCCCTCATGACACTTTCTGATGCCTCTGAAGCAGACTTTTAAAATCATAGTGGCAAATGGAGAAAATTGCTCATTATGAGTAATTTCTCCATTTGTCACAATGATTTCAACTCTATTCAATAATCATACTATGATTTATAGAGATTTTCTTTTATGGAAATTATAATTTCAAATTCGTCTGCTGCAGATTTGTTGTATGTGGGAAAGGCTTATGGACTGTGTTAAAATTATTTATAAAGGAATAACCAACAACGTAGACCAAGATTAGGCTGATTTGGTCTGCAGTGTTCGCAATTATATTTTGAAGTTGCATAACATGATACACAAATGTTGGTTAACCCTTTCCCTCATATGACGAGCAATTTCTCCTTTTGCCACTATGTTTTCCACTTTTAGTCATAGGTTATCCATTCAATTATAGAGATTTTCTATTTTTTGACAAAATATGTTCAGAGTTGTCGTATGAGGAAAAGGGTTAACCCTTTTCTACTTGCGGACTCATTGACAAATCTGCAGCAGACAACTTTTAAAAATGCCTGCAAAAGTGAAATTGCACATAATGAGCAATTTCTCCCTTTGCCTTGAAGTTTTCAACTCTATTCAGTGGTTATGTTTCTCTCTCTTTAGACTTGTTTTTTAAGCAAGATGCTTGTGTTTAGCCAAATTAGGTTTAAGCTAATGCAATGGAAACCCTTAACCCTTTCCCTTATGTAGACACTTTCTAACGCCTCTGCAACACACAAATCTTTGAAAACATTGTGACAAAAGGAGAAATTGCTCAAAACAAGCAATTTCTACTTTTGCCACAATGTTTTTTTTAGCCTAATTCAATAATTAAACTCATTTATAGAGATTTTCCATATACCTTTGCCTAGATCAAAGTCGTCTGCTGTAGATTTCTTGTTTGTGGGAAAGGGGGGTTAAGTACATAGTTTTATTAGTCGCCTTTCTCTTTCCAGATTTTACAGATTACCAAAATTCTAAATGCACACATGGACTCGCTTCAATGGATTGACAATAACACAGGTATTTTTGAGCTATTTCTCCTTTTTAGCTCGACTATTCGAAGAATATGAGAGCTATACTACTCACCCTGGCGTCGCCGTCGGCGTCCACGTCACACTTTGGTTAAGGTTTTGCATGCAAGTTCTTAAATACTACATGTATTGCATTGAAACTTTCTACAACCCTACCAAACTATCACACTAATGTAGATTATCAAGTTAGATAACTCTATCCTGCATTTTATGCAAGTTATGGCCCTTTTTTACTTAGAAATTCTGGTTAAAGTTTTGCGTGCAACTAAATTAAGAGTCCATATCTCAGTATTTAATTGATGCATTGCATTGAAACTTTCTACAGCACTACCCAACTATCACACCTATGTAGATTATTAAGTTAGATAACTCTATCCTGCATTTTATGCAAGTTATGGCCCTTTCTTTACTTAGAAATTCTGGTTAAAGTTTTGCGTGCAACTAAATTAAGAGTACATATCTCAGTATTTACTTGTTGCATTGCATTGAAACTTTCTACAACCCTACCCAACTATCACACCTGTGTAGATTATCATCTAAGATAACTCTATCCTGCATTTTATGCAAGTTATGGCCCTTTTTTTACTTAGAAATTCTGGTTAAAGTTTTGCATGCAACTAAATTAAGAGTCCATATCTCAGTATATACTTGATGCATTGCATTGAACCTTTCTACAACCCTACCCAACTATTACAGCTATGTAGATTAACAAGTTAGATAACTCTATCCTGCATTTTAGGCAAGTTATGGCACCTTTATTTTACTTAGAAATAATTCTGGTTAAAGTTTTGCGTGCAACTAGATTAAGAGTCCATATCTCGGTATTTACTTGATGCATTGCATTGAAACTTTCTACAGCCCTTACCAACCATCACAGCTATGTAAACAATCAAGTATGATTACTCTATCCAGCATTTTATGCAAGTTATGGACCTTTTTGGACTTAGAAATTCTGGTTAAAGTTTTGCAACTACATTTAGATTGTAATCTCAGTAACAACTTGAAAAATTGTATTGAAACTTTATACAACCTTTCCCAATTGCACAACTATAAACACAACCAATTAAGATAACTCGATCCTGTATATGGTGCAAATTGTTGCCCTTTTTTCACTTAGAAATTATGGTTAAAGGTTTGCGTGCAACTACATTAAGAGTCCATATCTTAGTAACTGCTTGATGCATTCCATTGAAAGGTTATACAACCCTATCTACCCATCACACCTATGAAAATAATCATGTTAAATAACACTATCCTGCATATAATGCAAATTATCACCCATAGAAATTGTGGTTAATGTTTTGCATGCAACTACATTAGAGTCCGTTATCTCAGTAACTTAAATAAGCGGTGGAATAGTCGAGCTCGCTGTCCTCCGACAGCTCTTGTTATACGACCGTTTCTTAAAAACGGTACGTATTATGGTATGGTCATGTCCCTCCCTCCGTCCGTCCTTTCGGGTTTTCCGCACTTTTTTCTTACATACTTTGAGCTATTGAGCTGATATTTCCTGGGATTTCGTCAATTTTTGAATGAGTTATGCCCCTTTTTGGACTTAGAATATTTGTTTTCCGCACTTTTTTTCTACATGCTTTTATGTATTGAGCTGAAATTATGTATATGGCTTTGTAATCAAGTGTCACAGATCAAGTTCACATTTCCTCGAATTTCGTCAATTTTTAGCTCGACTATTCGAAGAATATGAGAGCTTTACTACTCGCCCCGGCGTCGGCGTCCGGTTAAAGTTTTAGGGCAAGTTGGCATTTTCATTCATAATTATTTGTGCTAGGGCTTTCATATTTGGAATATAGTTACATCTTATACCTTTCTTCACATTGAATGCTGAAGATGCTGAGTTTGACCTTCTTTTTGGGGTAAAAAACATGATTTTGTGTGGTTAAAAGTTTTAGGGCAAGTTGGAATTTTATTTTAAATTTTATTTTTTCTCAATAAGTACTTGTGCTAGGGCTTTCATATTTGGAATATAATTACATATAATACCTTTCTTCACATTGAATGCTGAAGATGTTTTGTTTGACCTTCTTTTTGGGGTAAAAAACATGATTTTGGATGGTTAAAGTTTTAGGGCAAGTTGGAATTTTATTTTAATTTTTAATTTTTCTCAATAAGGACTTGTGCTAGGGCTTTCATATTTGGAATTTAATTACATATAATACCTTTCTTCACATTGAAAGCTGAAGATGTTGAGTTTGACCTTCTTTTTGGGGTATAAAACATGATTTTGGGTGGTTAAAGTTTTAGGGCAAGTTGGAATTTTATTTTAATTTTTAATTTTTCTCAATAAGTACTTGTGCTAGGGCTTTCATATTTGGAATTTAATTACATATAATACCTTTCTTCACATTGAATGCTGAAGATGCTGAGTATGACCTTCTTTTTGGGCTAAAAAACATGATTTTGGATGGTTAAAGTTTTAGGGCAAGTTGGAATTTTATTTTAATTTTTAATTTTTCTCAATAAGTACTTGTGCTAGGGATTTCATATTTGGAATTTAATTACATATAATACCTTTTTTCACATTGAATGCTAAAGATGCTGAGTTTGACGTTCTTTTTGGGGTAAAAAACATGATTTTGGGTGGTTAAAGTTTTAGGGCAAGTTGGAATTTTATTTTAATTTTTAATTTTTCTCAATAAGTACTTGGCCAAGGGCTTTCATATTTGGAATTTAATTACATATAATACCTTTCTTCACATTGAATGCTGAAGATGCTGAGTATGACCTTCTTTTTGGGCTAAAAAACATGATTTTGGGTGGTTAAAGTTTTAGGGCAAGTTGGAATTTTATTTTAATTTTTAATTTTTCTCAATAAGTACTTGTGCTAGGGCTTTCATATTTGGAATATAATTACATCTAATACCTTTCATTCATGATTTTTAACTTTAATATGGAGTTATTGCCCTTGATTGACTTTTAAATGTATGTATCTATTCAGTTGCTTTTACATATAGAGTATATATAAGTACTTAAGTGCAATATAATGAAATAGTGCTTTATGTGAATAAGAGGCATATAGTCGAGCGCGCTGTCCTCCGACAGCTCTTGTTTAATGTGTTATGCCCCTTTTTGGACTTAGAATATTCGTTTTCCGCACTTTTTTCCTACATACTTTGAGCTATTGACCTGAAATTTTGTATATGGCTTTGTAATCATGTGTCACAGATCAAGTTCATATTTCCTGGGATTTCTTCAATTTTTTAATGAGTTAGCCTCTTTTAGGACTTAGAATATTTGTCAATTTCTGCATGAGTTATGCATTTTTCATAGTTTCCCATTATTCTTTAACAACTTATTCCTGAACGACTTTATTAACTTTTTACAAACAAACAATATATCAAAACAAACAGGAAACTTACAAAGAAGTTCCTGACGGGTGTAGCGTTTGCCGTAATCTTGTTATATACTTCCTTCATAAAAGACAGGAGAACATTTTATGGATTCCATATCCATTGCCTATAACATATAATTTAATCATTATGCACACTATTCCATAATTATGTCTCCCCCCATTACATGGGGGTGACATATTGTTTTTGCCCGTTCCGTCCGTCCTTCCGTCTGTCACACTTGTTTCCGCTCAATAACTGAAGAACGCTTGGGCGTAGGAACTTCATACTTGGTATGCAGGTTGGTCATGACCAGTAGCTGACCCCTATTGATTTTGATAACAGAAGGTCAAAGGTCAAGGTCATGGTGACCTTGTGAGGTAAAAAATGGTTTCCGCTCAATAACTGAAGAACGCTTTGGCTGAGGAACTCCATACTTGGTATGCAGGTTGACCATGCCTAGTAGAAGACCCCTATTTATTTTGAGGTCAGTACGTCTAAAGTCAAGGTCACAGTGACCATGAGCTTGAAAGGTCACAGTGACAATGAGCTGATAAATAGTTTTTGCTTTGGCCCAGGAACTTCATACTTGATGTGCAGGTTGGTCACCACCAGCAAATGACCCCTATTAATTTTAAGGTCAAAGGTCAAGGTCACATCCGTCACACTTGTTTCCGCTCAATAACTGAAGAACGCTTGGGCATAGGATCTTCATACTTGGTATGCAGGTTGATCATGACCAGTAGATGACTTATATTGATTTTGATGTCAGAAGGTCAAAGGTCAAGGTCATGGTGACCTTGTGAGGTAAAAAATGGTTTCCGCTCAATAACTGAAGAACGCTTTGGCCGAGGAACTCCATACTTGGTATGCAGGTTGGCCATGCCCAGTAGAAGACCCTATTAATTTTGAGGTCAAAGTCAAGGTCACAGTGACCTTAAGCTGAAAGGTCACAGTGACAATGAGCTGAAACTTTGTTTTTGCTTAATAACTGTAGAATGCTTTGGCCATGGAAGTTAATACTTGGTGTGCAGGTTGGTCACCACCAGTAGATGACCCCTATTGATTTTGAGGTCACTAGCTTAAAGGTCAAGGTCATGGTAACCTTCAGCTGAAAAATGGTTTCCTCTCAATAACTAAAGAATGCTTATGTTGAGGAACTTCATACCTGGTGTGCAGGTTGGTCCTAACCAGCAAATGACCTTTATTGAATTTGTTTGATTTTGAGGTCAAATGTTGAAGGTCACGGTAACCTTCAGCCGAAAAATGTGTTTTACTAAATAACTCAAGAACGCTTATACCCAGGAACTTCATACTTGGTGTACAGCTTGGTCCTAACCTGTAGATGACCCCTTTTGATTTTGATGTCAGTAGGTCAAAGGTCAAGGTCGTGGTGACCTTTGGCTGAAAAATGGTTTCCGCTCAATAACTGAAGATTGCTTGGGCCCAGGAACTTCATACTTGGTGTGCAGGTTGGTCACCAGCAGCAAATGACCCCTATTGATTTTGAGGTCACTAGGTCAAATACCAAGGTCATGGTAACCCTCAGCTAAAAAAATGGTTTCCGCTCAATAACTGAGGATTGTCACTGTTGCTTCATCTCCAGTCCAACACTAAAAAATTCATCTCCATCATTTCTTTTCCTCCCCTGCAACCACACAAATGGGGAGACAAGCGCTTTTTCAAAAAAGCAATCTAGTTATTATTACTTTCGTATTAAAGAGATATTACATTTTTTTGTCTAGATGCATTCAAACTCGTCTGCAGCAAATTTGTTATATGTGGCAACAATGTAAAACGGAAAATTGGTCTGTATTTTCAGCTTTACTTGGTAGAAGAGTTGAAGACGTCTCAAAACAGATGGAAAATCAGAAAAAAGATCAAGAAAGAAATTTTAGGCTTGTTTATGATTGAAAGTGCAATATTGTTCACATGAAGCAGTGAAACAAGAAGATGAAAAAGGACTATTAGACAGTGGAGTTGTTAAAATTACAATTTTTTTTATGAAGACTGTGTCACGGACCTATGCATAAGAGGCATATTTCATTATTATTTTTTTAATCTAAATTGAGCGCAAAGGCTCGTGTTGCGTTACTCAAAAGAATTATCTCAGTGAGATAATTATTTCGAGTTTCCACAAAAAAGGGTTTAATAATGTGGTAACATAATATTGTGGGATAAATTACCTGTTTACTCCAGTCCTTCTTATCTAGGCCAAAAGATATTCAAAATTGTATATAACTGTCATATGGAATAAAGGCGAGCATGACAAACATGCCGTTACACATAAGAGCTTGATTTACCTGTACATTGAATTGCAAAAGTGTGACTACAAAAAAGATCACATCTTTTTTATAAAGAATTTCAATTACACTTTTTAAACAATAATTTGTTCAAATGACATCTGCTTTTAAATGCATCTAAAGTTATTTGTATCAGGGTGTAAATGACAAATTTCACTTGATGCTGGTGAAATGCAAATACTAATTTGTTATAACCATTATCCTCAGTCTGTTAAATTGGTGAAATAAAAACATGAACATTTGATATTGTGTTCTGCCTCGGGTGTGGGATATTGCGGGTTCAATCCCAAGTTGGGTCATACCGAAGTCTTTAAAAATGGTAGTAATGGCTTTCCCTTCTTGGTGCTTAGGATAAATGGACTGGTAACTTACCTAAGAAATGCAGTACTATAACTGGTTTTTAGCTCACCTATTAAAGGTGAGCTATTGTGATCACATTGTGTCCGCCTTCCATTCGTCCTGTTGTCAACAATTGTATTGTTAACAATACAAGAAATATTTTACATCAATTCTTTATAAAAGTTTATCAGGACATATATCTGCATCAAATCTTGGACACGTTTGAAACGGGGTCATGGGACGTAAACACATAGGTCACAATTTTATCTTTAGCATGTTGAAAATTTGTCAAAGTAATTGTATTGATAATGTTTAGGCTATGTTCAAATAAAAGTCAAGTTGAAGGAAAATCTTTTTAACACTGCATTTTTTATCTTTAGCATGTTAAAAATTTGTCAAGATATATAGGCCGATTTCGAATATAATTCATGTCTGATCAAAAATTAGGTTTTGGTGTGCCTATTGTTCGAGATTGATGGATTGGACGGTATATTGATTCATGCCAGGTGAAAGCGCCTCAAACTGACTTCGTGTTGCATGAGGTCCTGTTTCGCCAAGTTAGTCAGCCATGCCCAGCTGGAGTTGGGATTTCCCGACTTTGCATCTGTCCTGTTCGAATTAGAGAGTTTAACTGGCATCCTGACAGGTGAAAGTGACACTCTTGTGCTCCGAGTCACTCTAGTCGGATTCCACCGGGATTTATGGCAGTCGACTGCAAAACCCAGCCGGATTTGGGCCGAAAGAGTGGCTCCAACCCTTGTTTTAGCCTGCCTATTGTTCTAGATAGATGGATCGGACGGTTGATTGATGCATGTCAGGTGAAAGCGTCCCAAACTTACTTCGTGTTGCATGAGGTCCTGTTTCGTCCAGTTGCTTCAGCCGGAGTTAGGATTTCCCGACTTTGCACCTGTCCTGTTTGAATGAGAGAGTTTAACTGGCATCCTGATATGTGTTAGGGGAAAGTACCATACTCTGGCTCCGAGACGCACTAGTCGGATTTATGGCAGTTGACTACAATGTTAAGTTAAAAGTGGTATTTTGGGCAAGTCTACAGCCCAACTCCGGCTGTATATTTCTCGATTTAGATAGATTAACTGACATGTGTCCGGTGAAAGTGACACACTCGTGCTCACGCTAGTCGGATTCCACCGGGATTTATAGCAGCCGGCTACAAAACCCAGCCGGAGTTGGGCCGACAACATCCACCCGTCCTGTTCGAATTAGAGAGTTTAAATGGAATCGGTCCAGCATGCGTGCCACTTTGTCGAGATAGTTTGATTGGGCGGCCCATTGATGCATGCCAGGTGAAATCGACCCAAACTTACTAAGACACGACTTTGCACCCGTCCTGTTCGAATTAGGGATTTAAACTGCAAAACTTAGCCGAAGTTGGGCCGACTTTGACTCCGATTCGAACTAAGTATAACATCAAGACGAGGTAAAAATGTCCAGATAATTTCCAGATACTTCCGATGGTTCAAGCTTGTCCATAGAAACAGTTCAGGCTCGCCAGAATTAATACAGCCTTGCACCCGACATGTTTGAAGTAAGAATTTAGCCTACATCCTGACATGTTTTGCGCCGACGGTCGAAGTTAGGATTTGCATCTGTTGAGTTAGAAAGTTTAGCCTGCTGCAACCGATGACCCGATCTGGCTTCGAGTCGCACTAGGTGACAAATCAAGCCTAGAATAAAATTTCAAGACAATGTGTTTGCACATAATTTAAGCTTGTCCGTAAAGAAGCCAGAATTGCCGAAACGATGACGTTTACTTCTGATAAATACAGCTTGAGCTGGCGGAGGTCCGGCTGTTCAGGCTGGTTGATATTGGTTCGATTTCCCCGAATTTGCACCCGTCCTGTTAGAGTTAAAAAAGAGTTTAACATGTGTAGCGCCGACATAATTGCTCCCACCAACGCGAGGCCTATGAGATTCACTAGTTGCCGTTTTAGCATCAAAATCCGGCCAATATTAAAATGTACAGACAATGTATTTCCACATAATGCATGTCGTTTAATCTGTGGGGGTTATACAAAGATGTTATAAACTCCAACTCCTGGTCTAGTTTACCTTGATCGACCTTCACTCTCTCCATATCACCATTCAACTGCGTAATATGTGGGGTGTTTACACAGACAAATCGTTTATTGATTTAAGGCCATAACAATATCATTTATAGCATAATTTATCATACAACATGCTACAACAGAATTATAGATAAGGAGGAGTAAATTGGTCTTGGTCCAAGAATATCCCACTTTAAATATATTTAAAATTTGAAACCTTATATCTGGGTACCAAAAGAAATCTGCCTCTTGAGACAATTCTTTTGAGTAGCTACAACATAAAACTTGAAGATCCAATAATCAAGCAAAGTACACCCCTTATTAAGAGCTTTGTATCTACACTATATAGGAAATACATTTTAATTCATATTTGTTTGAAATTCCTATTTTAAATACATGCACAACTGTCTACATAAGATGCATATTTCAAATTCAAAAATCCTTATTTGACCTACAACCTATGGTTTTATTCGGTAATAAGAGAGCCATTGTTGGAAAATGACCAGCTTATAAGTATACCTCCTTATCTTCACCGCTCAATCTCAACAAGTATTTCAGACACTTATTCAAGATGTTTGAGTGTCTGGTAACAAGTACTCCATCATGTCCAGGCCGAGAGTGATAGGAAAACTAAACTTTTTTTTCAAGCAGTTTCTCCTTTCCAAAATGTTTGTAGCTGTTTATACATCTAATATTTCGAATTTCCATGATGCTATAGATTATCTCCGCATCATTTTAAATGTTTATTGGTTGCTCACAAGTAAAGTGTAGGGCCGTAGGCTATGGTTTGGTTGAGTAATAAGAGAGATATTGTTTATTGGGTTTTACTCTGTTTTCAACATTATTTCAGTTATATCACGGCGACAGTTCACATATTCATGACCCCTGGGTAAACAAACCAGTACTAGGCTAGGAAACGAGCCTTATCCAAGGGCACTCCACCATGACCGTCGTGCCGCGACTTTGGATCGAACACGGGAAGCCCGGTTTCAAATCTCTGACGCTTACCATTCGACCATGGCGGATTCCTATGTGGGAAGGTGGTGGGTTGCCCATGCCGTGTGGAGTATTGGCGCGAGAGAGCCAGGAACCACATTAGTACGGGGTGAACTGACCGCCGTGATATATCTAAATGTTCCACCTATTATTCCCATTACTTATGTGTTATTGTTGTTGACCTTTCTGACGAATTTCACAAAGTCGACTCTTCAATGTTGAAAATTGGACCTTTCCATTATCGTCCGACAGGAACTATGGTGAAATGTAATGTCTAAGTGGCAAACATGCATATTTCAGGGGAGAAAGTGGTTTGCTCTCTTTAATTGCCTTTGGCATCGAAAGTCTTTATTTGATTTTGGATACAAATCTAATATATTTTCGTCAACATTTGTAGAAACAATCCGAACTGTTTTCAACATTTCCTATAAACAACACACTTTTTAAACCATTTCACACCTACAGACGCATTTTGACACATCTGCAGCCGATGACTTTGGAAAACATTGCGGCAAATGAAAATATATGCTCACAATACGCAATGGCTCCTTTTACCATATCAATTTTCCCGTATTTTGGCCTAGATGTTTTCAAAGTCGTCTGTTGTATACATATGTGTTGTATGCGGGAAAGGGTTTATGCTTACAAAAGCAAAGAGTATGACATGTTAGCCGTTCTTAGATTAAGAATACTAACACTTATCCCACTTTTTGAGACTTAAAATGCACGTACGCCGTAACATTCGATTGTCAAGGGCATATGTGAATAATGTAGACCACGATCAGCCTGTACAGTCACTTCGAGGGTGAAATGGTGCTCCACCAATGCGTACACATTGTGAGAAATAATTGCTGATGATACAAGTCGAAGGAATTCCGCAAGATTAACCCTAAACCAAATACATAAAGGAATTACTCATAATAAGCCATACAATTTTTTACTTTTGCCACTGAGTTTTAAAAAATATTCGATTACACGTACTTTCATTTATACCAACGTTTTGCACAATTAAAAGTGAATTCAAATATGAATCAAGTTCTTTTAATCAGTTAATTCAGGAAATACGATTCGTTTTAATTACGCTTTAATTACATCATAATGTGTTTTAAGAGGAACGAATTGAATAATGTCAGAGGCTGGAGGAGACACCTAAAACTGATCAGAGAATGGATCTTTTATTTTGTTGTTATATACTTATATGTGTTTAACGCAAGTATATACATGATTGAAGAATTGAATTAGAACATAATGAGTGTAAATATAGCAGGTGTCAATGGAAGTGAAGGACAAATGGATACTCGAGGAATGGATGATGAGGAATCCTGGATTCTTCATCATATTTTATTAACCTTCAACTCTTTACAGATGATGTTCGACTTTGAAATAATTGTGGGGAAAAGGGACAACTTTCTCAAATCTTGCAGTTTCTTATTTCTTCCAAAATATATTTTCAACTATTTATAAAAATTGTGCTTGCATATTGCCATATTTTTTTTATCAGGATGTTTCTTTTTAAGCAAGATGACTCAAAACTATCGACTTGATACGGCTAACGACTGACAAGAAGGTTTATACTAAACGTTTTGTCTCGGGACTACTGTCTTGACAAAGCTATAGTTCGAACCTCAAGAATCAAGGTCAAGTATAAAACACACCCGCGCGATATACGTCGTTCTAGCTTGGTCACTAACATCAGCCACTCTTAAAGACGAGTGCATGCTAATATTGTTTGGTGATAGCAATACAGAGTGTGGACCTGAATTACTTGAGACTTCAATCGAAGTAACTGATCTGTATCTTTCATGATACTATAAGTCAAATGCTATTGTTAGGAAGCAAAACGGTGAATCTGTATAATGATATTGTATTATTATATTTTAAACATATATCACAAAAAGGTCAAGTGCTGGTCGTTTTCAGGGAAAATGTGCCTCGCGTGTTTCGGTGCTATACACTGAGCACGTTAAAGAACCAAAGGGGTCTTTTTCGAAAAGAGCTAGGGTATCGCACCAATACTCTCTTGTATATAACTCTATCTCTTGAAATTATCTGCACCTGTCAGATGCTTGTACATGATATAGTGTACACTATAAAATGAGCGTATAGAAGCTCAAAAGCTTATGTTAAATCAGGGCAATTGGTCTCTATTACATTATATATAATTTGCCTATCAAATTTGCCAACACGGGCAGTACATATTGAAGTACTTGGAACTATGCATTCTGATTTTATATCTGGTATTGCTGCGTTTACACTAGTCTACGTTGTCCACGATTCAAAAAAATCGTGGAGCTCGACGATTTATTGTATCAGGTTTTCTTTTCTTTTTCTACGCTTTCCTGCGCTCTCAGAACGTTTTGTTACGAAGTCAACACGACTTTGGTCAAGATCTGCCACGATTTTCATCACGTTCTCTGAAGTTCTGTCACGATATGCTATCACGTTCCGTTAGGTTATGTTAAGATCTCTCACGATCATGAAGTTCTGTTAAGATCTCCTGCGATTTAAGCAAAATCTCCACGCTTGCAGCACGATTGGGTATAAAAAGGAGGTAGGGGTTAGCCCCTCTCATTCTCTCCAAAGATAGTACCAAGGGCAAACCATGAATTCACGAGATGAAGAAGACGCTGAATTGGCAATTCTAATTTATGCATATGTTGCATGTTTTTGTAGTCAGCTCTTCGTCTTTCATAGAGGGAGGGGTTTGCCTTCAAGAGTTCCAAGATCTCCTCTTTTTCTACGTCACTGTAGGAGGTTGTTGTCCTCGGCATTCTGGCCCTCTTGGTGGATGGCAGATCCGGAAACTCTTCCTGTAGGGGCGGGGTGGGTGCTCTTTGCGCTGCCTTGACAGGGAATTCTGCTGGGACTTCTTCAGATTCTGGTGGAGGTGGTAGAGCATTCCGGCCTTTCTTGACAGAGGCCTTCACTCCTCTTTTGGCTGGCATATTTTTAATCTACCAACAACTAATAGATGTCTAGTGTTGCAAACGTAATGAAGCTTGCAGAGCGTGGATACACATCGTGGGAACCGTGCGGGGACTTATCAGAGCGTGTATGCCTATCGGGATGTTCGTAGCAGAACGTGACACAGCGTGATGTAATTACTCGTGCTATTCAATGTTTCTGGACGAATCGTAGTAGAGAGTGATAGAGCAAGATAGAAATGTGGTGGCATCGTAGTGAACCTTGAAGGAATCGTGTTTCCAAGTACATCAATATCCTCTACGATGGCGCATCAAGTTCTGTTACGCTCGGTTAAGGTCTGTTAAGGTCTCACGTTCTATCACGCTCTCTTAAGATTTGGCGGCAGATCGTCATAATCGTTGCAAAATGTTTGACAGCCCAACAATTTGTCACGATCCTTACGACCATTTCAATTCCAACACGTTCCCTCACGATCACTACGATACGACCCCACGCTCATCACGATTCTCTAAACCCGGGGAGATGTTGGCCTAGTGTAAACGCAGCATGCGCAAACTAGATTGTACCATCATTCGTGCGACCTACATATACATACATGTACAGTCAAACCTGTTTTTAAAGACCACCCATGGGAAGAGACACAATGGTCTTTGTTCACCAGTGGTCTTTAATTGTAGTTTCATTTACGCAGAAAATCAGTAATTGTGGAATGAAAAGTGTGGTTGCTATAGATAAGGAATTGCTATATAAAGATGGTCTTTGCGCAAGTTTGACTGTACTTAACAATTTCGGATTTGCCTGTAATATACGACCACCGTTAACACCATACCTGGCCTTACATATATTCTTCTGTCATAAAAAAAACTTAACATGTACTATAAAAACACCATTCTAGTACGCCCTTTATCTGTCTTTTAAAATATAATTAATATTTGTCATTATTATTTTCAGTGGCGAGGCTTCACTTTTCTCAAATAAAAGTTATGCCGAGAATACACAGATTAGACTGTTCTGGCCGATCTGGACATTCACTGGTCGCAATTTCCTGAAGGTCGATTTCCCCCTGAACAGTCTGCTATATATTTGACACGTTATTCCTTATCTTTGACTTCTATATTATGTCTTTTTTTCTGTGTGAATCTTATGTTCATAACGGGTTTAAGTTGGATTCAAAATGTTTCTTGTGACAACACTTTCTATTTTCATTTCATTGCGGCTTAATTGTTTGTCCGTGGAAGGTTTGTACAGAATTAGTTTGTTATTTCCCGCATAGATATAAATAATTTACAAAGTAAACTTCGTTTGCAACAACACAGATTTAACCTTTTAATCACATATAGACGCATCTTTTTTTTCAGCAGACGACTTTTAAAAACATTGTTGCAAATTTCTCCCTTCTCTACAATGTCTTTCCCCTCCTTTTTCCCCCTTGACATGTATATTCTAAAGTCGTCGGCTTCATATTTGTTGTATGTGAGAAAAGGTTAAGAACACTAGGGAAATGAGGGATTCTCAGGGAAAACCAATACAAGTAAAGTTTCATTTGTTTTAGAACGCAGTTTAGCCCTGTATTCTCTGAACTAGTTTGCTAACTCACGATTGTCTATCAACCAATCAAATTACTGCTACCATTAAAGTGTTGGTATTTTATTGGTGAATTGGTAAACGTGACCTATCAAACTGTTTCACTGAACGCAACGTAGGCCTATTGGGAATTTGCGAATTAAGAAGGTCAAGTGTAAATATGTGAGAAATACTTTTGAATATAAAACATTTTGAAATACTAAATGCTTTGCAATAGCTGTATTTGCTATCGCCATCGCTATTGTTCCACGCATTACATGCTTGATTGCTTTAAGTATAATACATATACAATTTGTATCAATATTTGTATTATTGTAGTGTATTGTATTGTATTGTATTTGTATTGTATTGTATTGTATTTGCATTGTATTTGTTTTATATTTATTACTTTAAGTATGCATGCTTGTTTGTTTTAAGTATAATACAAATACAATTTGTATTAATATTTGTATTTGATTTGTATTGTATTTGTATTTGCATTGTATTTGTATTATTTGTATTATTTTAAGTATGCATGTACGTGTACTAATGCTACTTAAAATTAAACATTTTCCACATACAACTAATCAGAAGCAGAGATTACGAAAACATATAGGCACAACTAGGGAAAAATATCTTTAAATGAAATAATAAATAAGATTTGAAGAGATTGCGGCAAAGGGTAAGTTGATCATTATGCTGCAATGTTTCCCAACGTGGCATGGTCCAAAGGTGTCAGAATGAGTCTCTTTATGGGTAAAAACCAGGCAAGTATTATTGAAATATGTCTGACCAGCTATTTTCTTGAATTTTCTTGAATGAAAATCTATTGATTTTATATTTAAACTTACAATTGATATGTTTTCACCTACTTCGTTTCACTGATGGCATAACGAGATAATGGTAAACAGTGAACAATATTACTTGACAATTTCACTGTTTTAAAAAGTGATTATCAAGATACAATCCACTATTTTAAGCAGTGAGTTCTTAATTATCCGCTATAAAACGTATAATTCACAAATATAACTGGCTAGTTAGTGTCTCAAGACGCCACGAACAACTGTTCCTATTTCAAATTAAGCCCTGGAACATTGGAATTGGGATGATATAAAACTTTTGTTATATATTTTTCAGCAACAGGTGTGAGATGCTTTGAATGTCAGAATTACCCCTCGCCGACCCTCTGCACGGACATTACCACGTGTACGAATGATGACGTAAGGCTATTTACACTCTCGTTTAAATCATACCAAAATGCTATATTTATTCACAACGAACCTAAACTCATTGCCACATATTCCAGGTAAACACTTATTACTAGGCAAGCAAAGGTTTTTAGGGTTCATTGACTGTACCTCAGGATGTACATGTATTTGGTATACTTTGAGTCTTTGACCTCTAACTTGTTTATGTATTTGTGTTATCTCCCCTGTTTTATACATAACGATTTTGTAGACGACACTTTGATTAGCTTACGCAAATGTCAGTCTGAGGCGACCTCTATGAGACAGTCATCAACATTTACTTCCGTTAACCAGTATTTGATGCGCAAAACGATTAAACCATTTCCCGGATACAGACGACAAATCAACAAAAGACCTATACACATATGTCGGAAAACTGTTTACCACAATGTCAATTCCAAAATTCTACAAATTCTTTTAAACATATTCCCTCCTGTAAACGGTGAAGTAGAACCGCTTTCGTCTATCGTAGATGTAATGTATTCTACCTTTTTTTCCCCACCCCACACCCGGATGGAATTGAGCCCATCCGTGCAAAAAAGGTACATGTTGGCTTTAGTCAATAGTCAGCCTGAGCATCTGTTCAGATTTGATAAAAATCTTCGCAACTCACCGGAAGCTTCATATAAGCCTTTGCAAGTAATTTGCGAAACGTGTAGGTCTAGATCAAACTGCTTGGAGACGCAGAATGGTCTGGATTTATACTATTCTTAACAGACACATTGTACCTTTTAGCATGGATAGGTTCAAATTATTTATCGTTTTAGTTGTGCTTTGTCGAAGAGTATGAAACAACGAGTGGGAATGTTGTTTTCAATTCCGGATGTATGAACAAAAACGTGAGTATATTCAATACATCTTGTACCCGGCGTTCTTATATAAGTTAGTTCGTCTATCGTTAGTCCGGAACCCGGCTTAACTTTAGTATATTAGAAAATATACAAATGATTTTCGTAAACTATATAACGGACAAAATCAAGTTGATGTTTGGAATTCGAATAATTAAGGAAACCATGCCGTTTGAACGGTTTGGTCCACACATAGGGTTTTAACGCGTTTGGCTTGCTTCACCATGTCCAAAAGAGCGCCGCCCAAATTGCTGTATGTCTGATCAAATAATGTAATAGTAGGGGCAGGTAACTCTAGGCTATATTTTATTAAGAGTAGGGCATTGACAACGTGTTTAATTACCTTCGTGTGTACAGGTGCCAGTCTCGTTTAAAAATCTAAAAACAGCATTTGACTATATGATGATGACAAGGTACATTTCCTATTTTTTTTTAATTCTTCGACATATTTAACTGTATCAATTTATGACGAAGCGCCTTATACAGCATTTCAAATGCGTACAAGACAGAAAACGAAATAGCGTAGTTTTGTGTTTTTATTAAAATATCTTTTACAGTTGTACCCGATTTTCATGTTAAATGAGTTCTTAATTGGATTCAAGCCGGATATAAAGATTTTCAGCGCGCAACTCCTGAATACAGATTACTTGCCGTGTGTTATAGCTGTAAAATAAGTAATATACAAGAGTTGCTACACGATGCAGCAATTGGATGTTAGCGCGGGAATCAGCATTTTATGGCTTAAGAAATACTGTTTGATTCGAAAAACACGAAACCCGCTTTTAAATATATGATATAGATATATGATAAAATTATTTTTTTTTAGTTAAATACGTAAAACGAAAACAAAAATACCTTTTCCCAACGTGTTGACATCGATCTCCCCAAATTATTGTAAACATTTGTTTGCGCATGCGCGTCCTTTTTTAACCCCCTTAATATATTCTTAAAACGCAAAATTGAGCACAATAACTTCGCATTTATGAAAATATTTCCATTTTCCTGTTATTAAACAAATATGGTTTTAATTTACATTTTAATTATAAAACAATTACTCGCAAATAAATAGACTGATTCACTAATCTTAATCTTCTATTGCAAACTCGATCGAAAACCAGTCTAGTGACGAACTGCTACGGAAATATCCGAGAGCTGACAGTAAAATACGGCGCATGCGCGATCAAGCCGATTAACACGGCGCATGCGCAAGCCCATTGCACCAGTGATAGTTCTAAACACAACAAATATATGCGCTGGTGCTGATGCACCCGGGCAATAATTGCCCTATGATAGCAGCACATTAAAATTATAGGACACTTCTTAGAAATGGAAAAATCATCTGATTTACGAGATTTTACTTAGACCTCACGTCAGCTCAGTGATGCCCCCAGAGCAGTAGTTTTACATTTAAAGCTATATCTCGCATATAATTTGGTACATAACTTGCTTTGACTGTAACATCTTTCAAAATAATAATTCCAAACGAATATCTTAAGGTAAATTACAGCTATTGCGATAAGAAAAATTGGCCGATGAAAAGGAAAAGTACATTGTCAATACAGTTAAATGCTGTTTTAAGATTTTAAACAAGACTGGCACCTGTGTTCGTACGCAAGTAAATTTATAGCTCAGACAAGTCCAAACCGTTGGCCTCACCACTTTCTGAAGCAACGGAATTTTAATTCCTACAACTCATCGCTATTTTAGTGGTCAGGTTAATTTATAAATACTATTACCCAAACATAATATCTGATACCAGGGACTACTAATACATATTAGTAGTCCCAGCTGATACTGACCTTTCTAGATATGAAAACAACTACAAGAGAAAGTTGATGCAACGCATCAATGTCGCCGGAAATCCATACTGTAGTTATGCATAAAACCTACATTATAGTAGTTGAAAAAACAGTTATATTTGAACATCAGGGGTGGGGTATAGTGAAAATGTATCATAACTTGCATTTTTGTGTCAACAAAGTGAATGTCCTTCATTGAAATATAATTGAAGCCTTTCATTGTTTATGATCTATCTCCATTCTAAGGTAGGTTGACCATACACACAGCCAACTTATTATTGATCATACACAGTAATGGAAATGAGTAATCTTGCCAATCATTAGTCTTAGTATGTATACAGTGCTTTCATTAAGGAATAATTATATTAAAGATTTGTGAATTCCACATACACATTTCAAGATGTTTGTCAGAATATTTGAATTTTATAATTTATCAATAAAACCACAAAACAGACAATTTAGGATTTGCATACAATAGCACGTCATTTTACATTTCTCTTTGCAGCAATCTACTTTTAAAACAATGAGAAAAGGGTTAAATCGCTGAAGACATGAGTTTTCTCTTTTTCTCAAAATGATATAAGCTTGGCATCCTAATTATATCATACTTTGACAAATGTTAAAATGTAGTCAAATATTTATAAATTAGACCACCCTCGAAATATAATATCAGCTAAACAGTTAAACTTCATTGAAATTGTTGTATAATTTTAAACTTAATTTCGAACATAAACTGAACCCTACAACACGTTAATTTATTGTATTTCTTTTCTTCCCTTTTTATAATGAAAATAACAAACTACTCATGTTTTAAAATTATATTATGATGAGCGCCCTTGTGTCAATGATGCATAACAATATGCAGATCGCAAGCAAAATGCCTGTAGGGAATCTCTAATGACACATTTAAAATTGTCAAGGACGAAAGAATTTTGTACGAAAAACCCGATTCGTGACCCATTCTTCTTCGCAGAGTTGTCGTTCTTTACACTCTCTTTATAGGCAGAGAGTGTTCCTTCAAAGCAATTTGTCTATTAAAATCAGTTTTATCTCAGTTTGTTCTTTTCTTAATTGGTTTCTAACCAAATAAACATTTTAAATCACCTATAATAAGCTATTTGTAAGTGAGTGTAAAGAACGGCTCTCTTTAAACGAGATTGATCTACGCGGTTGGTATTCGCTAGTCACGTGATCAACAGTTTCAGCTTAGAAACAGTTCATAGTTTAGATATACATGGATGAACATTATTAAATGCATTCTTCACAAATCAAGACATCTCTGTGAACATGAAAATAACATTCAGTAAGTTAAAATTGCTATTAATTTTTATCTCGATATGGACACATAACAGTCTGCTGCAAGTCTAATAGGGACTGTTTTGTCTTCTTAAATAAAACAAAAAAACATAAATGCGAGTCAAAATAAAGAAACTGCAAATACTTAAAAAACATCGGAATATTTATTTCATTTTAGATGGGTCATAACTTAGTGTTTTTAAACAAACGAAATTGTAATATGTTCAAGACATTTAAATTAAATTCGTCCTCCTATGTCATTTCCGAAAACCTATTAAAAAATACAAGTCGCGGGCTTCTGCCCGGTGACTAATTGTTATTGAATTATTTCTCATTTATCTAACCATGACTAAACGCTGTCATATATTTATACAGAGATGCGCTGGCAACGTCGTAGTTGGTAAAAGAGGTGTTGATTCTAGAAGGGTGGACAAGCTGGTGTGCAGCACGTGCTGTCAGGGAGATCTTTGTAACAAGGAAGGGTGTGGCAAACAGGGTAAATCACGTAACATATCACTCTCTAACACTATCGACTCATTACATTCAGTGTAAGGAACGACAACTCTGCGAAGGAGAATGGTAAAATATATGAGCTGCTGTGCTCAAGGAAGACCAACATTGAGGCATCTATGACCTGCTGGGGTCCAATTCCACCAACGTTACTTAGCGCTAAGATTTCATTCCTTACCAAGTATTGTTAGTCAGCAAGTTAACTACTTATGTCAACTTAGTCATTTACTTAAATACATTACAAAATATTAAGGATACACAGATGATGAAATATGCTTTTAAGTATTTAAGTATTACTTAGCGTTAAGTAATGTTGGTGGAATTGGACCCAGATCTAAACCTGAAATGTTCGCTAATTAGTTATAGAAGTTTTCAAGAAATTTCTGGCATTATATAGCCGGGAAACTTCGATTTGATAGGATGGAGAGCTATATCGTTAACATACACTTGTCACACACACTTTTAGTTTGCTTTTATTGTAGCATAGTTATTATGGGCTGGGCTGTCCAGTGGAAAGAATTACAAAACGATAAAAACTAAATGAGCGCTTTTCTAGAAAAACCGACCTTATGGTGTAAGTTGGTTTGTTTTATTGGGGTTATACCGTTTTCGATTTTATTTCAGTTATATCACAACGATAGTTCACTTATTCATACTTATTCATGAGCCCTGGGTAAACTAACCAGTACTAGGCTATGAAATGTGCCTTGCCCAAGGACACTTTACCATGACCATCGTGCCGAGACTGGGGCTCGAACCCGGAACGCCCGGTTTCAAATCCCAGACGGTAACCACCCGACCACGGCGATATAACACGTAACACGGAGGACCTTAAAGTGAACATTTTACGATCTAATTTAAATGTATATTTAAATTGTTCCTGTTCTTCGTTGCCTCCCTATTGTATAACTGTTAACATGTGATGTAATAACTTTCACAAACTACAGACGCTTTCGGACGCCTCTGCAGCAGACGACTCTTGCCACAATGATAACAGCATTTCAGTAATTATACTTTTGTTGTATGTAAAGGGTTACAGCAAATATAATTCTGTTCAGTTCTGTTCTATATAAGGGAGAAGTGAGAGCTGCATACGTATCAATGCTATCTGATCCAAGTGCATACTGTTTGACACAAGTTTCCCGTCTTATTGTGTTATTGCTAATACATTTCGTTGCTCTAACCACACATTTGGCATCGAGATTGGTCGCCACAATACACTTTATCGTGAACAAAGAATGTGCATGTATTGTTTTCTAAAGTTAAACAAAAACATTGTAAAATGTGAATTTGATGTGTTACTTCAATGCCAAAGTATGGTGAAATAAGAAATGTATTCCTTTTCAACTGGTATACAAGTGACAACATCAATATTGACTTTTATTTGTTGATCAATAACAACAGTCCTAATGTTATAAAGAAACTATCATATTTCATCTTTTGTTAATGACAACTTGACAACTTGACAAGGACATCATTCTCAGTTTAAAAATATTAATTAAATCACAGGACTTGCTCCTCTAAAAATAGATATTACCCTATCTATGCATATATGTTAATATATATACATAGATAGGGTAATATCTATTTGTAGAGAAGCAAAGTCCCTGTGATTAAATCGAATACTTTGTATTATGGAGCGGTGGCCTAAATACTTTCAATAAATATTTGTCATTCTCATTTATTTTCCAACAGTGCAGAGTCAGATCAGACTGCGCTGATGCCGAGTGCGATCTGGATCTACACTGGTTTTCCTGAATAGCCCGGCAGATTAAGTCAATTTTCAGAGGAATCGTTCAGTTTGTGATACAAGCATCAAAATGTGCATGGATACTCCCCTTAGGATACTTGTTTGAAAAAACCCGTTAGCCACCTATTTTTTCAAAATGACGGCCATTTTCAAGATGGCCGCCAATCCCGGTTGAATCTTTTTTTATCCTTAATATAAAAGTTCACTTAGTAGGTCAATCTTATTGGTTTTGGGGTCAAATAGAACATTTGCTTTTACAAAGGAGCCAAATATATAAAAATTAAACTTTTTTGAAGCTCCCACTATCATTTACGGGAGAAAGAGAGTGAGTGTCAAAGCACAACCAGGGCACACTGGTGACACCACTGCTGTGAAACTCAGCATGGGTTTCAGTGTCAGCTAAATATTAACTTTTGTATAGTTTAGTGTCCCAAATGCTATCTAACAAGCCCCATATACACTTACCTGTAGCCGTGTTAATTGCAGAACCAGTTAGATAGCCGCACCTGAATTGACAGGATGTGCCAGCGCGGGAGAGACACGCCAAGCATAACGGGGCATTAGTTATCCAGATGGTGTACACAGATCGCACAGAACTTAAATGACACTGGATGAACGATCGGGCTAGGTGTAGAGCAGTTAGTTTATGCCCGAACATAGTTGTATCTCATATCTGAATGTGCTTTATTTAAAGTTTAAGGTGGTACTAGAAAGGTGACACTTTACGGGTTTCGCGGGATAGAATGAATGGGGAGGAGCAGAATTGCATCCGAACTACCAACCGACCACACACGATGCTGAATATATTATTACGATTCTAACATGATCCAAAACGTAACAATTAATGACACTCAAGTATTTCTTTGCAACACTAAAATAAGTTCCGTAAATATCAATGGCAATGCCAAATATCACCAGAACTGTAGGTTATTGTTCAACAATATCAAGCTAGGCAGGGCAAGAAAGAGGGCAGCTTGTAGAAAGATCTCTCCAGAAGATGGACAAAGCAAGGTTAGAAGAACCAGCATTGAAAGTCGTGTGTGTTTTTTATGCGAGCAGGAAAATCCAACATCTGAACTGCGACAAGCCATGACATTGCAGCTTGATAAAAGGTTAAATGAATGTGCCCGAAACCTAAATGATGGAAAGCTTCTGGCTGTACTAAGTGGAGGAGATGTTGTTGCACAAAAGCTGAAGTATCATTATTTTTGTCTGACAGCTCTGTACAACAAGGAGAGGGCTTACTTATTAACAATCAAAAATCAGAATGACAATGAACTGTCGCAAGAAAGGGAAGAATATCCACTTGTGTTTTCAGATCTCCTCACCTACATAGTGGAGACAAAAACAAGTAGTGATAATCTTGCTGTATTCCGTCTTGCAGATCTAGTCGGTCTCTACAAACAGCGACTTGAACAATTAGGAATGAAGACACCTGATGTCAACTCCACTAGATTAAAGGAAAAATTGCTCGCAGAAATTCCTGAACTTGAAGCATAAGAAGGGAAGGGATATTCTTTTAGCTTTCAAAAAGGATATTGGTGCATCCTTGTCACAAGCGTCCAACTATTCAGAAGCTATTATCCTTGCCAAAGCTGCCAAGATCTTGAGAGGACACATGGTTGACCATAAGTCAGGATTTACTGGAACATTTTATAAAGGATGTGTTGAAAGTGCAATTCCCTCCACACTTCTTCAGTTTGTGTGCATGATTGAGCATGGTGCTGATATAAAGTCACAATTACGGTTTGGTGCATCCAAGACCGATTTTACAATGGCTCAACTTTTACAATATAATTTCTATGCTAAGTACAGAGAAGGAGCAGCAACTCACAGGCATTCAAAAGACCGTGAAACGCCATTTGCTGTCTGTTTAGGGATATCTGTCTTTGCCAAAATTAGAAAAAGACTCCTTGTAGAAATGCTTCATGAACATGGCCTTAGCATTCCATATGATCGGGTGCTTGAAGTGTCAACACAACTGGGAGATGCAGCTGTAAGTAAATACATGGAAGAAGGAGTAGTTTGTCCGACAGTCATGAGGAAAGGGTTGTTTACCACAGCTGCTATGGACAACATAGACCATAATCCTACTGCAGCGACAGCAACCATTTCTTTCCATGGAACAAGCATTGCACTCTTCCAGCATCCATCAACTGACAATGCAGGGGAAAAGCGTGAGTCAATTCACATTAAAGACAGCAAGGTAAAGAGAGTTCCGGAACTTCCTGATTCTTTTACCAACATCCACCCTGCTTTCTTCACGAAAAAGAATCCAACTCCATCCAAAGTCAATATACCATTGGACTTCGATACACATAATTTCAATTGATTTGACAATTGAACATGAATGGCTTGAGAAGGTCAGCCAAATAGAGGCATCTAATGAAGAAGAAAACATTACTTGGTCGGCCTACCATGCCTCCAAGAAAAGATGTCCAGTATTTGAAGTGAGTATTACATCGCTGTTACCTCTTCTTCGTGACCAAGCTCATTCAGTGGCCACAATACGGCATGTCATGGATAAGATCAAACACACGGTTGCATACCTTAATCCATTTCAGACTCCTGTTATTGCTGCTGACCAGCCAATCTACACAGTAGCAAAACAGATACAGTGGTATTGACCCGAAAAGTATGGTGAAGACAAGTTTGTTATCATGTTTGGGGGTCTGCATATTGAAATGGCGGCACTTAAGTACATTGGAACCCTCCTTTAGAATAGTGGATGGACAGGAGCCATTGTTGAGGCAGGGATTGCTTCCTCGGGGACAGCAGAATCCTTTCTTTCTGCTTCAAGTGTCACTAGGACACGGGAAAATGCACCAGGTTACAGTAAGCACTCTCTACAAGCTACTTAAGGACGCCTACATGTTTTACTGTTCAGAGGCCAATGAACAAACACAGGATGTGCTAAGTATCGGAGACTGGTGTAAAAGACGCAACAATGAAAGTCCACAATTTCAATTCTGGAATCCAGTGTTGACAATGGAATTAACAATCTTGTCCCTGGTCCGATCATTTCGAGAAGCAGACTTTACTTTATACCGTCAATCGTTGTATGAGTTGATACCATTCTTTTTTGCCAACAACAATGTGAACTATGCAAGATGGCTCCCCATTCATCTCAGAGACATGATGTTACTTGAGCATACACATCCTCAGCGGGCTGCAGAATTCCATAACGGAAAATTTGTTGTTCACAAATCAAATCGTGAATTTTCAGCGTTGGCTTTTTACCAAGCTCATGAGCAAGCGAATGCTATTATCAAAGGTGATGGTGGTGCCATTGGTGTGACAGAAGACCCATCTGCACTACGTCGGTGGATGGTAGCCGGACCTAAAGTCAATCACTTGGTTGCTCAGTATGAATCAGCATCTGAAGCTAAGGATGCAAATGAAAATACCAGACATCATGAACAGACAAAACACACACAAAAGGCTTTCTTCGATAAAGTACAGAAGCTGTATACTGTAATGAAAGATATGGGCAATCCATTTATGGAAGAGACTGAGGATCTTTTTACACTGGATACAAAAAGTATTGTCCATCCTAGTGCTGCTGAAATGGTTGCTTCTCATTATGATAATGGTAAAACTCGCTTCAATGAGTTCCTGAAAGGGCTGGATACAGAAGAATGTTCATTTTATCAGCCAATCAAGAGGAACAAGACAGATTTCTTTCGGCAAAAGCCAGAACCGAAAGCGGGTGATTCAAAGGAAAAAAACTTAAAGAACGACTGTCGTCTGTTCTCTACACTTTTCATATCCTGCCAGTCTAGACAATGTGACCTGATGGATTTTTTTCAGCATGAGAATCAGTCTTTTCCAGCTTCACTGAGTGATAATGGTAATCTCCACAGCTGTCAGAAATCGCAGCTTGCGACAATTATGGAGACTCATTTGACTCCTCCTGATACTGAGCCAGAAGCTGGAGTCATCATTTTGGATGGATCGGCTTTAATCAATTCATTGCCTCCAAGGATATCGAAGACGTTTGAAGAATATGCAGAACTAGAAGTAGTCCCAAAAGTACAAACATTTAGTTGTACTTACACAAGAACATATATTGTGTTCGACTTATACTGGTCCTCTAGTTTAAAAGCTGAAACACGATCAAAGCGAGGCATAGGCGCTAGACGCAAAGTGACTGACAAAGGGAAAATCCCACAAAATTGGCGTAGCTTCTTGAGAGACAACAGCAACAAGACTGAGCTTTTTAACTTTCTGGCGGATAAAATTGTGAAGATGTGTCCAAATAATACAGTCATAGTCACTCAAGAAGAGGATGTTGTCTGCAATCAGTCAATAAGTCTTGAAGGACTCAAACACTGCAATCACGAGGAAGCAGACACACGAATCTTCTTGCATGCAAAACACGCTGCAGCAGATGGTAACAAAATCATTATGATTAAAGCCAGCGACACAGATGTGCTTGTCATTGCGGTCAGTGTTCTACTAATTCTGCAACTTCTTGGTGTAGAAAAGCTGTGGGTCGCATTTGGTCAACGACAACACTTGAGGTGGATTCCCATACATTATATAAGTACGTCAATTGGCCCAGAAAAGTCCAAGGGCCCTATATTTTTCCACTCTTTTACTGGCTGTGATGTCGTATCTGCGTTCCGTGGTAAAGGGGAAAAGAGTGCATGGCAAACATGGAATGTATGCCCTGAGGCTTCTATTGTTTTTATAAAACTCAATCAGTACACACCAACAATTGACGAAGAAGATCAAAATATTCTCTAGAGGTTCGTAGTCACTATGTATGACAGGTCTAGTGCCACTGATAGTATTGATGAAGCAAGACTGGAATTGTTTGCTCGAAAACAGAGGTCATATGAATCAATCCCTCCAACACAAGCAGCTCTTATTCAAGATGTTAAGCGTGCTGCATACCAAGCAGGTTGCATATGGGGCCATTCAACTATATGTCAAATGGAAACCGAAAGCCCCGCTGACTAAGGGTTGGAAAAAGCAAGATTACATGTGGCAAATCTTTTGGACAGCACTTCCGCCAAATGCTCAGAGTTGCAACAGCTTACGAAGTGGGGCTGCACAACTGAATGTCGTAGCAGGTGCAAGTGTTATCGATTTAGTCTTCCTTGTAAAGCTATGTGTAAATGCAATTGTGAAGGCTAGAATCTATTTGTAGACAGGACTAAAAAAACAAAAAAACAATTGTTGAAAGATGAAATCTTACTAATAATGAGGAGTGAATTCCTCTTTTGTCATATTTTGATCTACTCTATTATACAGTAAACATATTTCAGATACGTCAAATACATGTTTATCATTACAGCCATTTCGCCCGATCAAATCAATTACATGTATATCTTTACAACCATTCCGCCCGACCAAATCAATTACATGTATATCGTTACAGCCATTCCGCCCGACCAAATAAATTACATGTATATCATTACAGCCATTCCGCCCGACCAAATCAATGACATGTATATCATTACAGCCATTCCGCCAGACCAAAGAGGACCGTATTGTTTTTCGTGTGATTTAATGGTTCAACCTGACGAATGTGATAAAGTTACCGTATGTCAACCGAATTAGGTGGGTGGCATTTCCAATACATTCTACAAGAATTGCTGCAAGATGTTAGCGCGGGAATCAGTATTTTATGGCTAAAGAAATACTGTTTGATTCGAAGAACACGAAACCCGCTTTTAAACATATGATATAAATATATGATAACAATAGTTTTTTAGTTAAATACGTAAAACGAAAACAAAAATACCTTTTCCAAACATGTTGACCTCGATCTCCCAAAATTATTGTAAACATTCGTATACGCATGCGCGTCCTTTTTTCCAATTAATATATTATTAAAATCGCAAAATTTAGCACAATAACTTCGCTCTGGTATACTGCTTGTGTTCATTTGTGTGACTTCGGGTCGAAATCAAGAGAAAAGAGGGAGAAATGTAACGGGAACGGTTATAAATATCACTTCTACAGCCTTGCTTTGGAAAGCGGCTTTTATAGCGACGTTGGTAGAGTGGTTGACCTTTTCGTAAAGTTAAGCAACGTTCATCGCGGTGAGTGCCTGGATGGGTGACCCGCGATGGCGTAACGCCGGTACACGTTAAACTATACTTTTAATTTACATTTTAATTATGAAAAAACTAATCGCATACAAACTTGAAAGAGAACCAGTCTAGTGACGAACTACTACGGAAATATCCGAGAGCTAACGGTAAAATACAGAGCATGCGCAAGCCCATTGCACCATAGACAGTTTTTTCACAACCAATGTATGCACTGGTGCTGAGGCACCCGCGCAATAATTATAAGCCATTGTGCACGTGCTATACGCGATTGTAAACAACCATTGTAAACAACGTTTGATTGACTTAATGATCTCGACGTTTGACAACAATAAACCCTCATCAACTTTGAGCCGTTTCACGAGATAACCAAAATTGTGCACTCTCCGTAAAGTATCGACCCGGATCAGACTAAGCGTGCCGCGCAGGCTAACCCGGACAGACATTTTACGCCTCCTGTGGATTTTATGTTTCATGAATCATTACTATATACCTCTATCCCCCTGAGACGGAATGTGTCGACCCGTATTAGCCTGCTTGGATCGATACATGAGCAGATTCCATAATGTTGGTTTTCTCGTGGAACGGCTCATTTACTGATCAATGCCGGTTTAGAAGGACTCTTATAGGACTTACATAGCTTTATAGATTATTAAATTGAAATTGGTAATTCTTAAAAAACAAAAAAATCGTCTTTACTAGTTTACCTTACGAAAGTGGGTGGGGAAAGTGAGTTGGGAAAAAACCTAAATACTCACTTCAAAAGAATCGTCTATCATAAGTTACCTTGTTGGAAGTGGGGAAGGGTGAGTTGAACAATACTACTTTTAAATGTCACCTTTCTAGATGTGTTTCCATTGACTAGTATCAATGGCAATGTAGTAATACGCTGTATACCGTTTCATGTAGATACTCTCGTTCTAAATATTGATATTAAACTTTCAGCAATGTAGTCTGTATGTACCGACAAAATTCCACCTGTATCCGACCATGGTGTATACTGCAGGCTGTCAGTCAGACCAGGTATATGTATTTAATAGTGTGTTTCTGTTGACAATGCGGGTCTTATATCTCGTCCTATGTATGCCGAATATCAAGCACTCACAAAAGGTCAGAGAAGAAACCTAATCAATAATATAGAAAACATAAAATATATTGTTTAAAGAGATAAGTCTGGTACTCTTGGTACTTTAGTAAATCAGTATAAACCAACAATGACGACTGGATTGGTTACCTCCACTACTATATCGCTAGCGAATACATATACTGTAAAATAATGAATATACAATTGATGTTCGTATTCTCTACAGCAGATCAATACATAAATAGTAATAACCAACATTGTGCACTCTCCGTAAAGTATCGAACCTGACCTGAATTCAATAAATGTTGACGATTGATCTCAAATACAACATGTTTGTTCAAAGATATAATCGTTAAACTCTAAATAGGCCAGTCCGTGCAAACAGGTACAAGTTGTTTGTTGTGAACAGTGTAAAACCAGAACAGTCAGTGCATTCACGCAGTCTGAATAATATCTATACCATTCAACTATTACGTTAAAGCTTCTGTCAGAAGGTATCAGTGAGTCAGTCGTAAATGATTACCCCACAACGTTGACTGCCACTGAGTGCTGAGGTGAAAGCACTTCTACCGTTTTGAAAGTCTTTGGTATTGTCCGGTTGGCGATCGAACCCACAACATCCCGCACCCGAGACTGAAGCTCTCCCAAAATACCACCGAGGCGGTCCACGTTACGTCAAACAATTTATCAATCTATGACTTTATAGAACGGTATATACTCCGTGAATTTCGATGTTTGTGCTATACCCATATCATATATTGTAACACCTAAATCTTTGGGAATACAGCTTGTTTTGTTAACAGATGAACAACTTTGTGGAAAAAATGAAACAAATGCTCATTAATCGTCTACTGTATATGCAAGCCGTAAACTCATCGTTTATTAAACTTTATTCTGATTGGTTCTAATTTCTTTTTTCTATTCGCCTTTTGCGTGTGAAGACATGCGCAGTTATATCCGCAACTCAGCGTAATTCGGCGTGTTCCCCGACCTGTTGTAACAGCGACTTTTGCAATACCGCTTGTGGCACACCACTGCCATCCACTTCAGTCCCAACCGCAACGCCTTCAACAATAACAGTCCAAACCACCACGCATTCAACAACAACAGTCCCAACCACCACGCCTTCGACAACGTCTACCGCCTCAACAACAAGAACAACAACAGCAGCAACTACAAGTAGGTAAACAAGCATACTGCGACGATGGTTCTCTCTTGTCTCTTCTCTCACGACACCGCACGAATAATGAAACAAGCTATCGAATTGTCGCGAGAACAGCGTCAAATTCACTTGAATATTTCTTCTCCTCGTGTAAAAGTACGGGAAACGGAAGTTGTAATGGCTATGTGAAGTTCTCTCTGGTTGGTCAATATTTTGTCGTGTCCGGATTTTTAGCCAATCAGCGATCAGGTAATAGGAAACCATTTCTTTTTGTGTCTATTGGTAAGTGGAGGTCGTGGAGATCGTGGCCATCCTTCTCCATACCTTACATTTATTTTAGTTCGTCAGTGTGAACATGGTTAGTGTATCCAAAATGTTATGTTCTAATAAAAAATACTGCTCTCGAAAATTGATCAGTTTGTCAATAAACATAGTTGAAAAAGTAGGATATCTTTTTTTTCTTCAATTGATTCTCTTCATTTTAAAGATACTTTTATATAAAGTTAATTGATTCATTGGCGTCAGTGTTCTTCAACGGTGCATGAATGTCTAAATTGCGATCAGGGAATATTTACATCATATTGCAAGGAGGTGCAAACTGATACGAATACCGACAGTCCGCACGGTTTCGAAGATATGATTTTATGTAACGCTGTTCTTATTGGAGTTTCTTAATATTAAAATGTGTTGACAATGGTTTCCATACCGGGAGCATGGACTAAAGTTTAAAAAAGAAAATGTAACTACAACAACAACTCTAACATAAATTGTTATAAAGAAATATAATTTTTATTTGACGTGCACAAATGTATAAAGTTGTATTGTCGCTACCAACTCAGAGATGATACAAGCTTTAGAGTCAGTGACACAAGCTTTAGAGTCAGTGACACAAGCTTTAGAGTCAGTGACACAAGCTTTAGAGTCAGTGATACACGCTTTAGAGTCAGTGATACAAGCTTTAGAGTCAGTGACACAAGCTTTAGAGTCAGTGATACAAGCTTTAGAGTCAGTGATACAAGCTTTAGAGTCAGTGACACAAGCTTTAGAGTCAGTGACACAAGCTTTAGAGTCAGTGATACAAGCTTAAGAGTCAGTGATACAAGCTTTAGAGTCAATGATACAAGCTTTAGAGTCAGTGACACAAGCTTTAGAGTCAGTGATACAAGCTTTAGAGTCAGTGATACAAGCTTTAGAGTCAGTGACACAAGCTTTAGAGTCAGTGATACAATGTTTAGAGTCAGTGATACAAGCTTTAGAGTCAGTGATACAAGCTTTAGAGTCAGTGGACTATGAGTACGATGAACGCAGGGATTAAGACTGATAAGTGTATGGAACAATAGATTTTTTCAAATTCTTCTACGTATATTGCGTATTTATTATGGATTTTATATGATTCTTTTATTATTATCATTTCGTATAGAATAAATTGCTTGAGTTTATATACATTAGGTTTGTTTTTCTTCATTTTTGTATTATATATGTATCTTTTTATTAGAGTATTATCGATATTCAATACTTGCTTGTGTTTCGTTGTTAAGCCAAATACGATGTTTTGTGGATTGAATAATGCTTTAATGTCAGTACATTCATGGAACAGATTAACATGAAGATGTTTTGAGTACATACATTCAATAAATAGGTGTTCAATTGTTTCTTTTGAATGTTGGCAGAAAGTACACAATGGACTATCTTGTATCTGTATTGGAACCATTGTAATGTTGTATTGTCTGTAATATAGTATACATAAATCATTAAGGTTGTTAAATTCAGCAACGGAAGATGAATGACGCTTGTCGCATTTATTTCGTCAAACTTCGAAAATAATGTTGAAACGAACCGGGATTCGAACGCATAACTTCTGAATTGACATCATGCATCACTAGCTACTAGGTTACCGATGCTGGGAATAGATGTTACTTAATTATTTTGCTAAGAACGACTTCGATATGGGACGTCCTAAGGGTCTAGTCACACGTTTTCTTTCAGATCCGTATATATAGAGTGTTTTTTATTTTCACTTTAAATAAACGAGTTGACTTAGATGATATGCCGCCAGCCTTGGCGAGCGCAATATTCAACTAAGTTAAATTGTTTTTTCTAAAAGTGATATTAAATAGACACGAGTAAGATATTCTATTTACCACATAGTGATTTATGAGGCGTATTTCGAATGTTTTTTAGATGGAATTCGGGCGTTCCTGCGGCGGTCGTAAGTTTTTGACAAATACCAAGGCAGACGCAAGGTAGCCGCAAGGGGACCTTCGCCTGGCTGCACGCCGGATGCCGCGGACACATCCGGTGGCTTGAAACTTATCCCAAAGTCTCCTTATTGTTGACGATGCTCTGTTGAAGACTCGCGACCTATAAATAAAAATTATATATTTTTAACAAATGACTTATTTTCTTTTTATGTACCAAAAAGGATGTCAATATTTTAAGGATAGATGGATTCTCAACCACCCTCCGGGCACGGGAACACCTACATTTCTTAAGATCCGTTCATCGTGCGTGAGGTTCCTGTTGGAAAAGGGGTTTCACCAGGTATCTTCGCAGAGGGCGCGCGTCATTGCCGATGAAGAAGTATGGCACATCGTGGTCGTCGTTGGGCTCAAGGTTGAAAATCCCTGCATCAGAGGCAGCTCATTCCGTACCCACATGTTCCCACAGTAAGTTGTAGGTTGCGTCAACAAGTCCCATTAGGACTGTTGAAAAGCAGCCCTTGTAGTTGAAGTAGGCGCTGCCTGACTTCTATGGATGATTGGTCTTTATGTGTTTGCCTCAAGCGAGTGGAAGTAGTCACCCGTTGCCAGGAACCGGAGTGTTATGGCCAGCTTAAGGCCTGGTGCATGAGGGGCGGGGCGGGGGGGGGGGGGGGGGGCTGGCAACGTCACGTCGCTTTTGGTGATTCTGGGAACGACACGGACCACATCTCCTGGAACATTGCAGGTTCCATCCGTACACATACCTTAAAGTGACCCCTGCATTCACGCATCAGCTACTGCATCAGGTCGTCATAGTAGCCCAGCGGGACACGCCACAAGAGTATTTTTCTCTGATTTCGGGCCTGCCAATGCTCCTCGGGGATAAGGGCTGCAATCAGTTAGTCTCGTTCTCGATTCATCCGCCTCAGTTGCATCCGCAGGTAGCCTAGCCTTATCCGTTGAGGAACAACCAGCGCCATCTGTATATAATTTTCTACGATCTATATGACAGATATGAATGAAAATATACATATGAAAAAAACACCGGAATATATATATGCTCCACGCAACCGTACGGACACCGTAGGGCCGCCTTAAGGCTGCCCTAGGGCGCCCGTGGAATTCCCGCGGCCCCCGCAATTGTTTGGGGGTTCGCAAAAGTAAATTGTAATTTATTAGACCTTAGGCCAGCTGCACGGCAAATGCAAGGCCATCGTACACCTGACGTATGGTCGCCGTGGAACCGCTCTACGGCATGGCTACGGCGTGTTTTATTGCTACGGTGTACCTAGAAATGACAAAAGTTATAACTCCGCGCTATAATTCCGCGGCTACCCCTACGGCCTGTAAAAGATAGGGATATGTCCTAGGGTGACCCTGAGACCACCGCAGAGCATCTGCGGTCGCCACAATTATCTGTCGATTTCGAGGGCCTACGGCCGCCGTATTCTAGCCGTAGAGCAAATGTGACTGATGCATTACAGTTGATTTGTGCAGACCCCCATCAAATTGCGTTGGCCTTGCGGTATGTTGCACACCCTGCGAGCAACGCAGGGCCCACGCACGGCTCCCGTACATTCGCCACACGCCATCCGTATGGCTCCCGTGGCAGTCTGCGCCGTGCGTGCAGGTTTATATACCAGTTTTTGTCAAAATGTATATTATCATTCACATCTGAGGCGACCGTGCGTCATCACTTCAAAGGCAGTACGGCACACGCTGTGTATGATGTGCCTTCTGGTGATCTAAACAGACCACGGTGATCAACGTGAGATGAAACAGTAACTGAGTAAGGGAATCACAGGTACCCAATCAAGTGGTTAATGCCCACACACTATAGAGGGTGTTTTGACTAATCTGTTAAATATATCGAGTTGAGTTTGACTACTTGTTTAAACTATCGAGTGGATTTTGACTACCAGACCATTTTCGGACCGAAGTGATTTTGATTGAGGAGTTTTTGAAGAACACTCATTGCGCGTTGCGATCACGCACCATGCTATATGTGGTTACTTTGAACTTTAAGCCATAGTTGATGAAAGGAGAAGTTATTATTACGACAAACAAAATGTTGAAAATACAGTTACAATTGATATTAATATTAAGATGTAGGGTAACGAAATCTGCCAAGGTATGCCTCATGCGCTATATGCATCTTTCCAATCTATTTATAAATATGTTAATAATGTAGTGTGTATTGTTTCATTTTATAAACGGATAAAGACTTAATTATTCGCGACTGAATTGGTTTTTGAAAAATGATAATGTAACCCCCATTTCCCACTTGTAGACCCTTAGCAGCAGACGAGTATTGCAAACATTGAGGCAAAAAAATTCTCTTGATGAGAAATTGCTCCATTTTCACAATGTTTTGAAGTTTATTATAAAGATACACTGTCTATTCATATAAATTGTCCATGGTGTGTTAACGTGCTACATAAAGGGGTTATCTTTCTAATCACCTGAACGGAAGGCTCTTGGTGATCTATTCTCCCTGTCTGTCCGTCTCCTTTTGAAGAACATTCACAACTTTGTAGAAAATATTATTGTAATTTATGATTTTGTCTCCCGATTTTATTAAATGCCTCGCATTTGTTTAATTACTCATCAACTTCAATAGTTTAAGTACTACATGTATAAATTAACTCGACGACAGACGATTTTGAAAACATCTATGAAAATAGATATACATTGAAATTTCTATTAATGGTAGCCTAATAATCAAATAGAGTTGAATGCATTGCAGCAAAAGAAGAAATTGCTCATAACGAGACATTTCTTTTTTTTTCCACAATGTTTTAAAAAGACTTCTACTGCACATAATATGTCAATATTGCGTTCGTATATGGAATAAGCGAATCGAATTTATTTCGTCAAAGGAAACTTTTTTTTTGCTGAATTTTGTAGCAATTATTTTACTTGTAACATATAGATCTTAGCATTTCATATTGATTCCATTTGTTCAACATTAAAATATAATACATATAGCTATAGAACTGATCTAAAATGAGCTAGCATCAGAAATTAATTGGTGGGCATGCCGTGAAAAAGGTCCTACTGACCCCAAATTCACTTCAATGTGATTTTGAGATAAAATAATGGCTTTAATCATTTCTGAGGAAATTTCTGGGGCTGAGTTACAGACTTTGAATGTGGAATTTTTCAATTGAGCATGTTGAAACTGTCAGAATGGATGTTTTGATATTATCTAGGCTACAAGTAGGTCACTAGGCCGAATTGAAGGAAACCATGTTAACACTAGTAATTGCTTACCTGACCACAACATGAGTTATTGTGATTGACTATGTGGTTTGCATTACTCAGGTGAGCGATCTAGGGCAATTATGGCCCTCTTGTTTTTAAAGTGGTGTAAAACTCCATTAAAACAATCTAGAACATTTCTCAGACAGTATCACTTATTTTTAGACAATATGTTTAACACTTTCACACTTGGTAGACACATTCTGACACATCTGCAGCAGACGATTTTCTTTTTAAAACATTGTGACAAAAGAAGAAATTGCTCAAAACAAGCAGTTTTTTTTCAGTAATTACGCTTTCGTTTATAGAGATTTTCCATGTTTTTGCATGATTGTTATCAATGACGTCTGCTGTAGATTGGTTGTATGTGGGAAATGGTTAAAGAGGTCAGCAGCAGAATTTATAATGAAATTGGTTGGTCGTCCGCTACTGCATGTTATTGGTCAGAACAATTGACATTTAATTGTTACAGCAGCAGTGAATTCAAACTGTTGGTACCGACGATGACTTATCAATCAAGGTGTCGTGAGTTCGAATCCCGGCTTGGTCATTCATTATTTCTGATGATTGGCAATTATCATTGTGACTGGAGTCATTTGTATTCCTTCCACCAATGGGATGAATGGTCTACATGGGAAGGTAGCCAGTTGTGTAAGACTAATGGTGCGAGAAATCCGGACGACCGTTAGATAAACTTTGAACATATTTTGTCAAAAAATAGAAAATCTCTATAATTGAATGGATAACCTATGAGTGGAAAACATTGTGGCAAAAGGAGAAATTGCTCGTTTTGAGCAATTTCTTCTTTTGTCACTATGTTTTCAAAAAGTAGTCTGCCGCAGAGGCGTCAGAAAGCGTCTATATGAGGGAAAGGGTTAATTAAACAAATAGAATTGTTAAATTGTTTCCGCATACGCAGCTCAAAACTAAATAAACCCAGAATTCAGCAACATTTATTCCAGAATTTCATTTTCTTTCACATACAAAGCCAGTCTGAGGTTCATCACATTTCACATCTTTCCATTGGAATTCGTCGCGTCTTTCCATTAGCACACAGTCCTCTTTGTGCCCTGCGGTTTGCGCTGGATCTGGCCCAGGTCCAGGACCAGCCGGACCGTGCCCAGGACCCGCCCGCCGATGATGTCCAGGAGCTGGGCCAGGTCCAGGCTGGTGTTCATCATGCCAGTTTTGCGCTGTCGAGCTAACCGGTTGTCCATTGACCCAGTGTATGATGTCGGTTTTGTAGAGATCGGTAGCTCCAATCCAAAATTTCTCTATATGGAATGAAAACATAATATGAGCCGTCCCGCGAGAAAACCAATGTTGTGGACTCTGCGTTAAGTATCGGACCGGATCAGCTAAAGCATGCGGCATGCCAGGCTAACCCGGACATATACTTTTCGCCTCCTGTGGATCTTTTGTTTCAGGAATCATTACACTATACCTCTACCCCCCTGAGACGGAATATGTCGCCTCGGATCAGTCTGCGAAGGCTGATCTGGGTCGATACATTACGCAGAGGCTATAATGTAGGTTTTCTCGCGAGACGGCTCACCTATAGGTATTTTGATGGCCGTTGCAATCACACAAAACGTTAATATTGAATTATTTAAATCCTGATTTTATTTTTAGCTCGTTTGTTTTTCGAAGAAAAAAACGTTGGGCTATTGTGATACTCAATGACGTCGTTGTCTGCGTCTTTGTCACAAAACTCTAACCTTACACATATTTCAATGAAACTTTGTGCACATGTTCCTGCTCGGCGCACATCTTTTAAAAATATATTGATTTATTTCTGCATTTGGGAAGAGTCCAAAGCCAATCTTACGAATATCAAAATAAAACTGTTGAACTGAGCAGCTTACAGTTTAGAGCCGGGTCAGACAGTGCTGATGCACCGGCTGCCCTCGTTCTATTCTGGTGGCTCAGGCGCCACACATCAGTTCTAATAGTCTATGGCTTAAATCGGACCTGTGTACAGAAAAAAACATCGTGTCTCAATAATTAGCAAAGGCATATATACCTCTGTGGAGTTCATGATGTTGTTTGATATATTCCGTAAGTTCTCTTATCTTTGCGTCCGTATCCAGCACTACTAGATCACCACCAAATTGTCCACAGACTAGCTGAGCATCTTGCCACGTTGAGTCCAGGTTAAACAACTGGATACACAACCCATTTGTGTGAGGTACTTCGTGGAAACCGCCCACGCCGCACTTATGCTTACCTGAATGACAGATGAATATTGCCATCAGGGGCGTAGCATGGCAATAATCAATGTGAAGGCCGTCTCGTTAGAAAATCAACATTGTGGACTCTGCGTAAAGTATCGACCCGGATCAGCCTAAGCATGCCACACAGGCGTACTCGGATATACACTTTTCACCTCCTGTGGATTTTCGGTTTCAGGAATCACTACCCTATCTATCCCCCCTTAGACGGAATGTGTCGGCCGGGTCAGTCTGCGCGGACAGCGCAGGCTGATCCGGTCGATACATTACGCAGATGTGTATCGCTGCAGCTGCATTTTGGGGCATTTTTAGAAAAAATGTGTAGGCACGTGCCTACAGTGCCTTAAGGGAGCTAGGCCCCTGGCCGTGGCGATTCTGTTGTATAAATTATATTCGTAGGCTTAAACGCTTTTAGTTTTAAAAGTTTTAGAAGTTGTTTAGCATGAGCAACACAGTTTTTCTAGTTCCAGCTTCGCCTTGGTTAAATTTTGTCGTTCGTGCGCACGTTTGTTTGTTTCAATGAGGTTTTATGCCGTTTTCAACAGTATTCCAGTTGTATCACCACGACAGCACAATTATCCGTGATCTATGGATGACTTACTTGTACAAGGCTAGGAAATGCGCCTTGCCAAGGGGTAGTCGCCATGACCAACGCGTGCAGGAATCCAACCAGGGAGAGCAGGTTTAAATCATGGACACTAACCGCTTGGCCACGTGTACATGTAACTATATAACATCAATAACATCTAAGTAAACTCGTTTAAAAAAAAGAAGTGATAATAAATAAACAGTCATGAAATATCCTCTATATATATACGGATCTGAAAGAAAAAGAGTGACTAGACCATTAGGATGTCCTGTATGGAAGTCGTTCGTAGCAAACTAATTAAGTAATATCTACTCCCAGCATCGGTAGCTTAGTAGGTAATGATACATGACGTCAATTCAGAAGTAATGAGTTCGAACCCCGTGTCACTCAAAATAAATGCGACAAATTCATTCATCTTCCAAAAACAGAGATAACAGTCCATGTGGAAAAGTAGCTAGTTGCTTGGAAAGACTAGTGTAAGAAGGTCAGAAAGTGCATGGATAGGTGAACTGGTCATCGTGATATGACTGAACAAAATTGATGAAATCGACGATAAACACTAATACAAATATTCGCTAGTACTTTAGTACATCAATATAATTTTCTCGATGATCTACATCTTATAATATATATTATCTTTCCTTCATTTAAGTTCAACTATTTACCTACTTGTAGTAGCTGCTGTTGTTGTACTTGTTGTTGAGGCGATAGTCGTTGTCGAAGGCGTTGTGGTTAGGACTGTTGTTGTTGAAGGCGTGGTGGTTGGGACTGTTGTTGTTGAAGGCGTTGTGGTTGGGACTGTTTTTGTTGAAGGCGTTGTGGTTGGGACTGTTGTTGTTGAAGGCGCTGCGGTTGGGACTGAAGTGGATGGCGGTGGTGGGCCACAAGCGGTATTGCAAAAGTCGCTGTTACAACAGGTCGAGGTGCACGCCGTATTGCTTCTAGTTGTGGATATAGCTGCGCATGTCTTCACACGCAAAAGGCGAATAGAAAAAAGAAATAACAAACAATCAGAATAAATGTTAATGTACGATTACTAAATAATGACTTTTCAGAGAGTTTTCCACAAGAAAGCGAAATTCGGCTGTTTTAATCCATTTCTCGCTTGCACATGCAATAGACGATATTTTGATCAGTTTCTCATTTTGCCTACAATGTTTTCAATACTTTAACAAAACAAAATGTATTCCCAAATGTTTAGATTTTACAATATTTCAATGATATGGGTATATAGCCACAGGTGTCCGAGTTTTCATTTGATTAAACATTGGGGGAAAAACCCACAATACCTCGTTAAGATACAACAAATAGTCTCTCTTTACTGTCCATATGCTATAATAATAATAACCGTAAATGATTTCGTATGAAAACATTTGGGGAATCCCACCTAGGACCATGTTACTATAAATAGCCTCTAAATGGTTCATATATAATAATAATAATGCCTTTTATACTTCTTTCGAAAAAGTACAAAATCATTAAAATAAATACAGTACTGTTTATGAATAGTATTCTTTTCGAAAGAAAAATTATTTCTTTTTAAAGCGCGTCATTTTGCGTTAATATTCGCTGCGGAACGTAATTCTGCAAGTGTCCATATTTAATGAACGTTATTCGTTATGGTTGATTGAAACCTTTTGATACTGTAAATCGCGAACAAAATTGTTCGGCCTACTTCTACAAAATAATATGCCATCTCCGTTATTTTTCGATTAAAAATCTGGCCCAAATGGATAAGGGGTTCAAAATTACGTTGTCTTTTTATATAATAATACAACAGGGAGTTTATTTAAAGTAACACGGTCTTGTTTGGGATTCCCCGAGTTTTCTAATATGATAAGTTACCGTCGTTATTATTATAGCATATGGACCATATACAGACTATTTGAAGTAGTTAAACAAGGTATTGTGTTTTGTTTTTTTTAATTTTCTAATAAGAAAGCTTGGACGCCTGTGGTATAGCACAAACATCGAAATTCACGATGTTTATAACGTTCTATAAAGGTTATAGATTGATATATTGTTTGACGTAACGTGGATCGCCTCGGTGGTATTTTGGGAGAGCGTCAGCCCCGTGTGCTGGATGTTGCGGGTTCGATCGCCAACCGGACAATACCAAAGACTTAAAAACAGGTAGTAATGCTTTTCACCTCTTAGCGCTCATGGTTGTGGGGTAAACATTTACGACTGACTCCCTAATGTCAGGATAAATGGACCTGTAGGCAGTAGAACTGGTAATTTACCCAGGAAATACCATTATATAACTCATAAATGTTGGAAGAGGTAGTTTACAACGTACACACAAAACACATTGACGTAAGGTGGATCTTGTATCGCCGAGCTCTGAACATGGCCTTTGGGATACACACAAAATAACTTAAGCGTACACATGAGAGAATGTACAAATTGCCATTTTCTGAAAAGCGTATGTTCAAGTCCGTGTGTATAGCTCCGTCTTATCAGAATATACACCTTCTGACAGAAGCTTTTACAGACTATTTTAATAGTTTAGATATTATTCAGACTGCGCGAATGCACAGGCTATTCTGGTTTTAAACTGTTCACAAAAGCCAACTTGTATCTATATGCACGGACGGGCTCATTTAGATTTTAACAATTCTGACTTTGAATAAATAAGTTGTGTTTGAGATCAATCGTCAACATTAATTGAATTACAAGTTCGTCAGGTTCATATTGTCCGGAGTTATCTGCTCCTTCTAAATTATGTTCATACACACAAAAGGCCCACTTTGGTCACGATGTATCAAGTAGACGGCTATTGGGACAACCTTCTTGTGAACCAAACCGGTTTAACCTTTCAAACTCCGAAAGAGGTTTGATTCACTATTTATCTACTGGTCAGCTGTAGAGAATATGAAAACCAATTCACTAATTTACAGTATAAGTATTCGCTAGCGATTTATAAGGGGAGGTAACCAATCCAGTCGTCATTGATGGTTCATGCCAGACGTACTGATTTACTATAGTACCACGAGTATCAGACTAATCTCTCTAATCCTTTCCGCGCCGAATTGTTTTAAAGTAGACTCCTCCATGTTAAAAATCGGGCCTCTCCATGTCTCATGGTATTAAACTTTTCGACTATTTAGATAACTAAAAGGCAAACAATGCTGATTTCAGGTGAGACAGCTCGTGACGAGCTGACTCACCTGAATCTGTATTGTTTGCAAAAACCTCAATATTGCCTAAGGCGCTGAAAGAGTTGAACACTAGTTGTTATGGTGTCTACAGTATTGGGTAGGTTTTCTTCTCTGACAGTTTGTGAGTGCTTGATGTTCGGCATACATAGAACGAGGTAAAAGTACAGCATCGTCAACAGAAACAAACTTATTAAATGCATATACCTCGTTTGACTGACAGCCTGCAGCATACAGCATGGTCGAATACAGGTGGAATTCTTTCGGTACATACAGACTACATTGCTGAAAGTTTAATATCAATATTTAGAACGAGATTCTCTACAGGAAACCCGTATACAGCGTATTCGTCTAAACTGTGGGCTATATTGACATTAATTCGATTGTTAATACTATAGTCAATGGAAGACATGTAGAAAGATGACATTCAAAAGTATGTACGTTAATGTTTTTCCAACTCACTTTTTCCCACTTCCGTATGGTAAACTTGTATGGACGATTTTTGTGTTTTAGGAAGTGCCCATTTCAATCTAAATACCGTATCGTCCTTCTAAACCGTCATTGATCAGTTAGTGAGCCGTTCCACGAGAAAATCAACATTATGGACTCTGCGTAATGTATCGACCCAGATCAGTCTGCGCAGTCTTCGCAGGCTAATCCGGGCCGACACATTCCGTCTCAGGGGGATAGAGGCATAGCATAAGGATTCATAAAACAGAAATTCACAGGAGGCGAAAAATGTCTATCTTGGTTAGCCTGCACGGTACACTGATCCGGGTCGATGCTTTACAGAGAGTGCACAATGTTGGTTATCTCATGGAACGGCTCAAATGTTATGAGGGTTTATTGTTGTCAAACGTCGAGTTCATTAAGTTAATCTAACGTTGTTTACAATCGCGTATAGCACGTGCACAATGGTTTATAACTTTAGCATGTATTGGTAATGTCACCCACCTGATTCGATTGACATACGGTAACTTTATCACATTTGTCAGGTTGAACCATGAAATCACACGAAAAACAATACGGTCCTCTTTGGTCGGGCGGAATGGCTGTAATGATATACATGTAATTGATTTGGTCGGGCGGAATGGCTCTAATGATATACATGTAATTGATTTGGTCGAGCGGAATGGCTGTAATGATATACATGTAATAGATTTGGTCGGGCGGAATGGCTGTAATGATTTCATGTAATTGATTTGGTCGGGCGGAATGGCTGTAATGATATACTTGTAATTGATTTGGTCGGGCGGAGTGGCTGTAATGATAAACATGTAATTGATTTAGTCGGGCGGAATGGCTGTAATGATATACATGTAATGGTTTTGCGAATTGCTGTTAAGTTAAACATGTAATTGATTTGATTGGGCGGAATGGCTGTAATGTTATCCATGTTGTTGATTTGGCTTGGCGGTATGGCTGCAATGATATTCATGTCATTGATTTAGTCCGGCGGAATGGCTGTTATGATATACATGTAATTGAATTAGTCGGGCGTTATGGCTGTTTTGATATACATGTAATGAATTTAGTCGGGCGGAATGGCTGTAATGATATACATGTAATTGATTTGGTCGGGTGGAATGGCTGTAATGATGTACATGTACATATACTTGATTTGGTCGGGAGGAATGGCGGTTATGATATACATGTAATTGATTTGGTCGGGAGGAATGGCTGTAATGATATACATGTAATTGATTTAGTCCGGCGGAATGGCTGTAATGATATACATGTAATTGAATTAGTCGGGCGTTATGGCTGTATTGATATACATGTAATGTATTTGGTCGGGTGGAATGGCTGTAATGATATACAACTAATTGATTTGGTCGGGCGGAATGGCTGTAATGATAAACATGTAATTGATTTGGTCGGGCGGAATGGCTGTAATGATATACATGTAATTGATTTGGTCTAGCTGAATGGCTGTAATGTTATCCATGCTGTTAATTTGGCTTGGCGGTATGGCTGCAATGATATTCATGTAATTGATTTAGTCGGGCGGAATAGCTGTAATGATATACATGTAACTGATTTGGTCGGGCGGAATGGCTGTAATGATAAACATGTAATTGATTTGGTCGGGCGGAATGGCTGTAATGATAAACATTACTTGATTTGGTCGGGTGAAATGGCTGTAATGATAAACATGTAATTGATTTGGTCGGGCGGAATGGCTGTAATGATATACATGTAATTGATTTGGTCGGGCGGAATGGCTGTAATGATATGATTTGGTCGGGCGGAACGGCTGTAATGATATACATTTAATTGATTTGGTCGGGCGGAACGGCTGTAATGATAAACAAGTAATTGATTTAGTCTACAATTATATTTCGTATTTAGTTTTTTTAAACTTTCGATTTTAACAAAACTTCTTTTTTACCATAATCGTATTGACTTGATAGCGGGTATCAATAATTTATTTGTTCCTGGGATATGAGGGATATAAAATCCTATATACTATTATAATATGAACGAGGCTAAAGGAAAACAAACAATAAGGCGTTTGCAACCAATGTAGATCCAGATCACAGTCTGCATCAGCGCAGTCCGAACTGACTCTGCACTGTTGTAAAATAGATAATACACTCAGACGGGAAATGTGTGTCAAACGGTATACACTTGGATCAGATAGCTTGAATACGTAGGCAGCGCTCACTTCTCCCTTATATAGAACAGAACTGAACATAATTCCCACACACAACAAATCTGCAGCAGACTACCTCGAAAACATCTAGGCAAAAACATGAAAAAAATCCATAAATGAACGTAAAGTTACTAGAAGAAGTTGAAAACATTTTTCAAAAGTCGTCTGCTGCTGAGCCGTCAAAAGGCGTCTATAAGTGGGAAAGGGAAACAATTTTAATATACATTCAAATTCGATTGTAAAAGGTTCACTTTAAGGTCCTACGTGTTACATGTATACCTTAAAAGAATCCGCCGTGGTCGTGTGTTACCGCGGGGATTTAATACCGGGCGTTCTGGGTTCGATCCACAGTCGCGGCACGATTGTCACGGTGGAGTGTCAAGGCACAGTTCATAGCTTAGTACTGGTTTGGTTACCAAAGGATCATAAATAAGTGAACTATCTTCGTGATATAATTGAAATAAAATTGAAAACGGCGTAAAACCCCAATAAAACAAACCAAGTTATACCATAAGGTCGGTTTTCCTAGAAAAGCGCTGATTTAGAAAAACGTTTTTATCGTTGTGTAATTCTTTCCACTGGACAGCCCAGCCCATAATAACTATGCTACAATAAAAGCAAACTAAAAGTGTGTGTGACAAGTGTATGGTAACGATATACCTCTCCATCCTATCGAAGTTTCCCGGCTATATAATAACAGAAATTTCTTGAAAACTTCTGTAACTAATTAGCGAACATTTCAGGTTTAGATCTGGGTCCAATTCCACCAACATTACTTAACGCTAAGTAATACTTAAATACTTAAAAGCATATTTCATCATTTTCGTTTCCTTATTATTTTGTACAAACAATGAATGGTAAAATGTATTTAAGTAAATGATTAAGTTAACATAAATAGCTACCTTGCTGACTAACAATACTTGTTAAGAAATAAAATATTTAGGCATTTTTACTATAACATATTACTTAGCGCTAAGTAACGTTGGTGGAATTGGACCTCATGTCATAGATGCCTTAATGTTTATCTTCCTGAAGCACTGCCAGCGTCCAATTCTACCAACCTGATTTAGCCCTAAGTAATACTTAAACACTTAAAAGCATATTTCATCATTTTTGTATCCCTAATAAAAATGCCAAAAGATGTCATTTCTTAACAAGTATTGTTAGTCAGCAAGATAATTTAAGATTATTTAAACTTAGTCATTTACTTAAATATATATCACCATTAATATTTTATAAAATATTAGCGAAACAAAACTGACGAAGTAGGCTTTTAAGTATTTTAGTATTACTTAGCGCTAAGTAATGTTGGTGGAATTGGGCCCTGCTCAAATATTACGTGATTTACCCTGGTGGCCACACCCTTCATTGTTACAAAGTTCTCCCTGACAGCACGTGTTGCAAATGAGGACGTCCCCCATTCTAGAATCAACACCTCTTTTACCAATACCGAAGCTAGCGCATCTCTGTAAAAGTATATGACAGCGTTTAATCATGGTTAGATAAATGTACAACAATACATATGAGCAGTCCCACGAGAAAACAAACAGAGTGGACTCGACGTAAATTATCGACCCGGATCAGCCAAAGCATGCCGCGCAGGCTAACCCGGACAGACACGTTTCGCCTTCTGTGTTTCGCCTTCTGTGGATTTTCTGTTTCAGGAATAATTACTCTATACCTCTATCTACCTGAGACGGAATGTGTCGGCCCGGATTAGCATGCGCTGCCTACTTAGGCTAGCCCGGGTCGATACATTACGCAGAGTCCATAATGTTGGTTTTCTCGTGGAACGGCTCATATCTAGAAAAGTTATTGTCAGGTCAATATGTTTGGTTAATAGTATACATGCGCACGCAAGTAACCCGACTCAAACGAGTGTGTATTGGTGTACCGCGGTACATCGATGCCTGATTAGGGACACCAATCAAGTCCACTGTTGTCAATACCCTACTCTTAATAATATATAGCCTGAAGTTATTTTCTCATACACTTACATTATCGGATCAGGCATACAGCAATTAGGGCGGCGATCTTTTGGACGCGGTGGAGCAAGCCAAACGCGTTAGAAGACAACCCTTTGTGTGGACCAAACCGTCCAAACTCCATAGTTTCCTTAATTATTCTGATTCCAAACATCAAGTTGATTTTGTCCGCTATATAGTTTACGACAATCATTTGTATATTTTCTAATTTACTAAAGGTATGCCGGGTTCCAGACTAACGATAGACGTCCTAACTTACTTCAGCACACCGGGTACAAGATTTATTGAATATACTCACGTTTTTGTTCATACACCCGGAATTGAAAACAACATTCCCACTCGTTGTTACATACTCTTCGACAAAGCACAACTAAAACGATAAATCATTTGAACCCATGCTTAAAGGTACAATCTGTCTATTAAGAATAGTATAAATCCAGGCCATTCTGTGCATCCGTGCAGTTTGAACTTGACCTACGCGTTTCGCAAATTACTTGCAAAGGTTTATATGAAGCTTTCGGTGAGTTGCGCAGATTTTGATCAAATCTTAACAGATGCTTAGGCTGAGATGAACATACACTATTGACTAAAGCCAACATGTACCTTTTTTTCACGGATGGGCTCAATTCCATCCGGGTGTGGGGTGGGGAAAAAAGGTAGAATACATTACATCTACGATAGACGAAAGCGGTTCTACTTCACCGTTTACAGGAGCGAATAATATGTTTAAAAAGAATTTGTAGAATTTTGGAATTGACATTGTGGTAAACAGTTTTCCGACATATGTGTATAGGTCTTTTGTTGATTTGTCTACATCTACGATAGGCGAAAGCGGTTCTACTTCAACGTTTACAGGAGGGAATAATCTGTTTAAAAAGAAACTTGTAGTATTTGAAAATTGACATTGTTGTAAAATGTTTTCCGACATATGTGTATAGGTCTTTTGTTGATTTGTCGTATGTATCAGGGAAACGGTTCAATCGTTTTGCGCATCACATACTGGTTAACGGGAGTAAACTGATGACTGTCTCATAGAGGTCGCCTCAGATTGACATTTGCGTCAGCTAATCAAAGTTTCGTCTACAAAATCGTTAGGTATAAAACATGGGAGATAACCCATATACATAAACGAATAAGAGGTTAAAGTATACAAAAATCATGTATATCCGCCGACAGTATGATGTACAGCCATTGAATCCCTAAAAAATTTTGTTTGCCTAGCAATGAGTGTTTACCTGGAATATGTGGCAATGAGTTTTATTAAGTACGTTGTGAATAAATATAGCATTTTGTTATGATTTGAATAAGAGTGTAAATAGCCTTACGTCATCATTCGTACACGTGGTAATATCCGTGCAGAGGGTCGGCGAGGGGTAATTCTGACATTCAAAGCATCTCACACCTGTTGCTGAAAAATAAAACATAAAAAGTTTTATATCATCTCAATTCCAGGGCTTACATTGAAATAGGGACAGTTGTTCGTGGCGTCTTGTAACAATAGTTAGCCAGTTATATTTGTGAATTACACGTTTTATAGTGGATTATTAAGAATTACATTGGAACTCACTGCTTAAAACAGTGGATTGTATCTTGATACTCACTGTTTAAAACAATGCAATTGTCAAGTAATATTGTTCACTGTTCATCAGTGAGATGAAGTAAGAGATATACATACTAATTGTTAGTTTAAATATAAAATCAATAGATTTTTATTCACGAAAACTCAAGAAAATAACTGGTCAGACATATTTCACTAATTCTTGCTCGCTGTTTCTGTTTTCTTTTACCCTTAACCAGATAGAGACGCATTCTGACACCTTTGCACCATGCCTCATTGGGAAACATTTAGGCATAATGATCAACTTACCCTATTTCCCGCAATCTTTTAATCTTTTATTTATTATTTCATTTAAAGATATTTTCCTTGGTTGTGCCTATATGTTTTCGTAATCTCTGCTTCTGATAGGTTGTATGAGGAAAATGTTCAATTTTAAGTTGCATTAGTACACGTACATGCATACTTAATGTTCTACAAATAATACAAATACAATGTAAATGAGATACAATAATACAAATACAATACAATAATACAAATATTACTACAAATTTATATTTGTATCATACTTAAAGCAAACAAGCATTTAATGCGTGGAACAATAGCGATAGCGATAGCAAATACAGCTATTGCAAAGCATTTAGTACTTTAAAATGTTTTATATTCAAAAGTATTTCTCACATATTTACACTTGACCATCTAAATTTGCAAGATCCCAATAGACCTACCCTGTTCAGTGAAACAGTCTGGTAAGTCACGTGTATCAATTCACCAATAAAATACCAACACTTTAATGGCAGCAGTAATTTAATTGGTTGATAGACAATCGTGAGTTAGCAAACTAGTTCAGTGAATGCAGGCTTTGATTGGTTGATTGACAGCCATGAGTTAGCAAACTTGTTCAGTGAATGCAGGCCTAAAATGCGTTATAAAACAAATAAAACCGCTTTACTTTTATTAGTTTTAACGGAAAATCCTTCATTTCCCTATTGTTCTTAGCCCTTCCCACATACAACACATATGAAACAAACAACTAATACCGATATGATGATCATATATAGGCAAAACATGGAAAAAATCGCCAAATTAAACTATATTTATTGAACTGAGTTAAAGACATTGTAGCAAAAGGAGAATTGATCGTTATGAGCAATTTCTTATTTTGCAACTATGTTTTTAAAAGTTGTCTGCTGAAAAAAAAAAGCGTCTATATGTGGTTAAAGGTTAAAACTGTGTTGTTGCAAACGAAGTTTACTTTGTAAATTATTTATATCTATTCGGAAATAACAAACTAATTCTGTACAAACCTTCCACGGACAAACAATTAAGCTGCAATGAAATGAAAATAGAAAGAATTGTCACAAGAAACATTTTGAATTCAATTTAAACCCGTTATTGGCATAAGAATCACACAGAAAAAAGACCTAATAATGAAATCAAAGATAAGGAATAACGTGTCAAATATATAGCAGACTATTCAGGGGGAAATCGACCTTCAAGAAATTGCGACCAGTGAATACCCAGATCGGCCAGCGCAGTCTGATCTGTGTATTTTCGGATTAACCTTTATTTCAGAAAAGTTAAGCCTCGCCACAAAATATAATAATGACAAACAATAATTATATTTTAAAAGACAGATAAAGGGCGAACTAGAATGGCATTTTTATAGTATTCGAAAAATGGCGCGGCAACACGACACATAGCCTTAAGAGTTTGAGCCCAGACAACACTCAAACATGTCAGCACTGCAAATGACGCACTAAGACGACATATACTGGCGCCCCACCAACACGGCATATAATTGGGCCAAATTACGAGAAAACAAACATTGTGGACTCTGCTTAAAGTATCGACCCGGATCAGCCTAAGCATGCCGCGCAGGCTAACCCAGACACACACTTTTCGCCTCCTGTGGATTTTCTGTTTCAATAATCATTACTCTATCCCCCTGAGACGGAATGTGTCGGCTCGGATTAGACTGTGCGGACTGCGCGTGCTGATCATCACGTAGAGCCCATAATGTTGGTTTTCCCCAGAACGGCTCATATTTTAAATGTGCTTCATATTGTCATTTTGACCTCATTGCGTATTGGCCAAAACGCCAGATCAACCAATTCCCTATTTGTCAAAATGGCGCTTTGTGACTCGAGCGTTATCCCGACTATCTGTAAAAGCAGCAGTGTGTGTTTTATTATTGACCTTGATTCTTGCGGCTCTAATTATAGCTTTGTTAAGACAGTAGTCCTGAGAAAAAGCGTTTGGTCCAAACCTTCTTGTCAATCGTTAACCATATAAAGTAGATAGTTTAGAGTCACGCTTAATAAAAGAACATCCCGAGAAAAAAAGTTGTAAATGGCAATATGAAAGCAAAATTTGCATAAATAAAAAGAAACTGAATGATTTAAGAAAGTTGTCCCTCTTTCCCACAATGATTTTAAAGTCGAACATCATCTGTAAAGAGTTGAAGGTTAACACAATATGAGTAAGAATCCTGATCATCCATTCCTCGATTGTCCGTAATTCCTTCACTTCCAGTGACACCTGCTACATTTACTCTCAGTATAAGTCGGTCGTCACTTTACAGCCTTAACACCTTTCCCACATACAACAAATCTGCAGCAGGAGGCATTTAAAACATGTTAATGTAATAATATGGAAATTCTCTAAAAATGAAAGCATGGTTGTTATATAGACTTGAAAGCATTCAGGCAATGTTTGCATTGGCATCAATGGTTTCAGAAGAAGTCTGCATCAAACGCAATCTCATTAAAATCAGACCAAATAACTTCTATATGTGTACGTGCGAGTTTACATCTGGTTTCAATGAGATTGCATCAAATGCGTCCATATGTCGGAAAGGGTTACATATTTCCCAGGATAAAAAAGATATGCAACAGAAGACGTTTTAACTAGTTGTGCAAAACGTTGGTATAAATGAAAGCACGAACAGTTTTTAAAAATCTGTGGCAAAAGTAGATAATTGTATGGCTCCTTATGAGCAATTCCTTTCTTTTACCACAATGTTTTCAAAGTCGTTTGCTTCAGATGCGTAACATTGTGTCTGTTTTTGGTTGCGGGGTTAATCCTGCGGAATTCCCTCGACTTGTATCATCACCAATTATTTTTCACAATGTTTACGCATTGATGGAGCTTCATTTCGACCTCGAGGTGACTGTACCATCGTGCAGGCTGATCGTGGTCTGTATTGTTTACATATGCCCTTGAAAGTCGAACTTTACGGCGTACGTGCGTTTTTATTAAGTCTCAAAAAGTGGGATAAGTGTTAGTATTCTTGATCTAAGAACGGCTAACATGTCATACTCTTTGCTTTTATCAGTATTAACTCTTTCCCACTTACAACACATATGTATACAACAGACGACTTTGAAAACACCTAGGCCAAAATACGGGAAAATTCATTTGGTAAAAGGAGCCATTGCGTATTATGAGCATGTTTTCTCCTTTGCCGCAATGTTTTCCAAAGTCGTCGGCTGCAGGTCTGTGCCAAATGCGTCTGTAAGTGTAAAATAGTTTAAAAATCAACTCCAAGTCGTCTGCTACAGCTTTGTTCAATAAACGTCCGAGTGTTTCTTAAAATGTTGACGAAAAATATTAGATTTGTATCCAAAATCAAATTCAAATAAAGACTTTAGATGTACAGATCAACAAAAAAAACTTTAACTCTTTCGCTGCCAAATGATGTTAAATACTTTTGCAAACAATGCAGATTCAGGTAACGAGCTGTCACTCCTGAAATATGCATTGTTTGCCACTTAGACATTAAGTTTCACCATAGTTCCTGTTGGACGAAAAACGGAATGATCCAATTTTTAACATTGAAGAGTCGACTTTGTTTAATTCGTCAATGAAAGAAATAAAGGTCAAAAACAATAAAACATAAGTAAGAGAATAAGTGGAACATTTGGTTATATCCCGGCGGTCAGTTCACCCCATACTAATGTGTTTCATGGCTCTCTCGCCCCAATACTCCACACAGCATAGGCAACTCACCACCTTCCCACATAGGAATCCGCCGTGGTCGAGTGGTAAGCGTCGGAGATTTGAAACCGTGCGTCCCGGGTTCGATCCCAAGTCGCGGCACTACGGTCATGGTGGAGTTCCCTTGGGCAAGGCACATTTCCTAGCCTTAGCACTGGTTTGTTTAACCAGGGATCATGAATATGTGAACTGTCGCCGTGATATAACTGAAATAATGTTGAAAACGGCGTAAAACCCCAATAAAACAAAACCTTCCCATATAGATTATTTTAAGCCCATTCAAGGATGACGAATCACACTAGTCATTCTGGCTTTTGTCAGAATAAATGGCCGAATCGGGTTTCGAACTACCAATTCATGGAGTGTAAACCCTCTTCGTTACCGTCGGCACTATCTTGTATGGCAATGAAACTTGGAGAATGATCAAGGAAGATGTGAAGAAATTGGTCAGATTTGATTCCTTCACCAATCCCTACGAGGACTATCGAAAATGTTCGACTGGCCATAGAGGATAAGCTGCCAAATAAACATAATAGTACTAGAGAAAATAGGTTTACATTTAGTAAATTCAGGAACACGCGGTCGTGTATCGGTCCTTTATCACATAAAGCCTTCTCTGGGAGTGTCAAAATACCATAAGACACTAGTCTACTAGAGTTGTTTTTTCCAGTCTTACGTTGAAAGTCTTTGTTACAACGTGGAAATCAAACAATGAAAATGACGTCACGTCAGCGGTTTGACGTTATAACGTTAGTCATTCTGGCGCCAAAAATTAACCTGGAAATTTCATGTACATTTTTTCGAAATACGCATAAATCACTTTATGTGATACAAATAATATGTCATTCGTGTTTATTTATGAAATATCCCCTGTGTACTTCACAGAGACGCCATTAACAACAGCGGGTTAGTTCTGACTTCGATAACAGAGGGGCAGATGAAAACGAGGAAGACCAAACGTGATTTGGAGAAAGACAGTTGAAAGAGAAATAAACAAATTTGGCTTAGATATAAGACACGGACAGACAAAGCTAAAACCGCCAAGGACAGAAACAGCTGGAAGATTTGTATTTAATCTGTTCCCATACATATACTCTTTCTGACGCCTCCATATGTTTAATAAATTGTTTTAAAAGTCGTCTGCTGCAGATTTGTTGTGTGTTGGAAAAGGCTAAGACCTTGTTCTCCTGGAGGAGATAATGAATTGATTCAAGAAAGTCAAATAGATTTTAAACTTCGTAAACCGTACAAAAGAAACCGTCCTAGTACGTGTTCTCCCTTTGTCAATTGTTTGGTCCAAGTGTCATCTGCTTCAGATGAGTCAAAATGTGTCTGCAAGAGGGAACAGTTAAAGGCCAATGTGTGGTTGTTCGCATAGACAATGAAGATAAACTTGTCACGCAAAAAAGTCTCAGTTTGTAACTTAAGTAAAGACAAACAGAGACAATGACACGAAGTTAATATAATCGAGTTACAGTTTTTTGAAACTAGGCTATTTCATAGATAAGATGTTTTTCGGTAAGATTTTTCCTTTCCTTTATAGGCCTACAGTCGACATTTGAAAGCACGGTGGAAAGGGAGATGTTTTTGAAGACGAGCCATTTCTTCTTTTACCCGAAATAAAAGTCTTTAATTATGTTTCAAAATGTCTGTCCTTCTCGTATTATATTAGAGCAGACGACTATAACTTTATAATAGTCATGGTAATTGTAATGTCATGAAGAAGTGACAGAACTGTCAAAACAAGTTTGTAATAGGGACTACATGAACTAAAGTTCACAGAGGTCTAGATAAGAAGATGAGTACAGCTCTTTCCCCACAATATATCTCATATTATCCAACCAAAGAAACTCTATGGCGTGGGTACTCAAAAGAATCGTCTCGGTATGATGTGTACGTGACCTACCAAACTGTATCACATCGGGTTAAATGGTCAAATAAGGAGTTAAGAACATGCACAACGCCTCTTATCTAGAGCTCTGTGTTCATTTAGATATTAGGCCAGAAGTATATTAGAAACTTAAGCTTTAGGCCTCAAGGCTTAGGCACATTTTATAGTGTTTTCCCTTAAAAGTATTCATTTCTTATTTCCAATTCCATTTACTTTATTTAGATATTAGTTAAAGTGTTACTTCAAAATCTAAATCCTTACATTGATTTACATTATTTTGTTTTAAGCATCCTCTACTTATCATTATGTACAACATATATTAACTAATTAACAATTATCAATTTACCGAACTATTTACATATATGAACATGTATCTTTATCGTATGGATTACTATGAAGATCATTTTAAACTATTTCTTTCGACACTCTTGATGCCCTCGTATCGTTATGCTTATTTCTTTAACATTTGTATACATTTATAAGTTCCTACTGCAACTAGTACGGTCTCATTTTATGGATATTTCCTTGTGCATCTTTCATACAATAATCACTTGGGGGTATTACGTCCAATGTGTATTGTTTTTCAACACCTAAATACCAATTGATAGCTGGTTGGGTATTCATATATAGCAGTAGATTCAAGCTTTAACTCTTTGATGAATAACCAATTGATAGCTGTGTGGTTATTCCTATATAGCAGTAGATTCGCGCTTTGACTATTTGTTGAATAACCAATTGATAGCGGTGTGGTTATTCACATATAGCAATAGATTCGCGCTTTGACTATTTGTTGAATAACTAATTGATAGCTGTATGGTTATTCGTATAAAGCAGTAGATTCGCGCTTTTACTCTTTGTTGAATACTCAATTGATAGCTGGCTGGGTATTCATATATAGCAGTAGATTCAAGCTCTGACTCTTTGTTGAATACCCAATTGATAGCTGGCTGGGTATTCACATGTATCAGTAGATTCAAGCTTTGACTCTTTGTTGAATAACCATTTGATAGCTATGTGGTTAATCGTATATAGCAGTAGATTCGCGCTTTAACTCTTTGTTGAATAACCAATTGCTAGCTGTGTGGGTATTCGCCCATGGCTATAGATTCGATTATATGGCGGACACCCAACTACTAGCTGGCTGTTTATTCGTATATTGAATACCCAACTACCAATAACCAACTAACTGCTAACTTCACACACCTTTTTAATTCGTTAACATAAAAGAAACGCTTAGAAAGTGTGATAACTGAATGTTGAAATGGCTTGATTTACATGGAAACAAAGAATAATTTTGATTGTTCTAATCCACAGAGTATTTGTTATAATGTTTCATTTCTGACGGATATATTTGGCTGTTAGTAATATTGGCTGTCAAGTTATACTCTTAAAATTTGTGAGAGTAACCTCCCTTAGTATTTACATCGCAACACTGAATTGAAAAAAAGTATTGATATATTGCACAATTTTTAACTTTATAAAATGAGTGATAGCAACGATGGCATTGAAAACCAGCCGAACAGGGCAAAGAGAGAATTCATAAAAACATCAGATCAGCTGAAGGATTATGGCTGGGGAGGTAAAGAATTACAAATATGCCGTTTGAGTCCAGGTTTATTTAGTTTGCTCTTATAGTTATAGACCATTCCATGTCAAAATAAAACTGATTATTCAGCATTTTATTTGCTATGCAAGCCATAAATGTTAACAAGAAACAAAACAGCAAAACGACTCTTTGTCACTTGCATTGATCATCTATCGAACGGCAATGTAATCCAGGTTTCTGTACTAGGAAAGCGATTTTATATTTTGACTGTTCGCATTACAATGCAATATTTAACGGCGATATATTGAGACTATATGTAACGGCGATATATTGAGACTAATAATTTGTAACAAAGAGTTGATAGATGACTGCCAATGTTAATTATGATCTAAACTACAATTGTCTGAATTTCTGCAGCATTTGCTTTCCAAGCCATGAGTATGTATCAAAAATAAAATACCTTAGTGGTCATTAAATGCTTTGCAAATGGCTTTAAACTGAAATGTAACGGTGAATATTATAAGGGAGTGTCTCCTGCCACGTATGATAATCGATTAAATTAATAAACACGTGGATCGAGATAATACATTGATTATCAAGTAAATTGTTCCACTCAATCAACAGTCCATTAAAGCCGCGAGCTATAATCGATTAGGCAATTTAAGTGTTAAAACCCCCAACTATTAACCAATAAAATAAATAAATAAACAATGGGATTAATAAATAAACAATAGGATAAATGAATAAACAATGAAATAAATAAATAAACAATAAATTAAATAAATAATATAAATCAATACAATTAAGAAATAAACATTAATAATATTAACTGATCTACTAACTTTGTGTGTATACCAAACCAATAAAACACCTTGTTGCTTTGATCAACAAACTGTTTACAATATTTTAACACCTTCAGCATTAAAAACGCGAGGATCAAGATAATATACGTTATATTATAAATACGTGGTACGAGCCATCTCCTTAGTGACACGTACGTGGTAGGAGACGTATTTAAAAAAAAAAACGTACATCATGGTAGGTGACACAGTCATATTATAATATTAGACACCTTCCACAATAAGTCACATGATCACCATTGAGCTTATGATTCAGTGGTCTTAACAGTTAGGTGCCCTTATTACTTATCTTTAGTTAAACTTCACTTTAATAACTTAAATATCCAATTGCAGAATGCGAGCTTCGTCCATATCAATTAGATGGAGTTAATTGGATGATCCAGAGGTACAGAAAGGGTCATGGATGTATTCTTGGTGATGAGATGGGTCTTGGTAAAACATGCCAGGTCAGTATACATATGACGTTGTGTCCTCTTACTTAAAGGTGCTGAACTTCAGATGGAGATCAAAATTTTGAAATGTTGAAACTTCTGCAAATATTGCTAATAGTGACAACAAGAGAAATAAATAGTTCAAAACTATTTTGGCAATAAATGTTAAAAAACAGTCAATTGAAAGTCATGAAAATGTACAAAATTTGGCTTACTGGGTATATCTACCATGTAAAAATGAAGCACAAAGAATCAATACTTAGATGTATATTGTTCTCACTACTGGAAAGTGCAATTATCTCTCTAATTTTGTCCCAGAATTATGATTCTAATATTTCCAGACAACTTTTAAACAGTTGACTCAACTATCTATAATCTGGGGTTCAGCATCTTTAAGCATTCCATATTGAATCTTCACTGAACTTGGTCAAAAGGTTTATCTGGTTCATTTCTCAGCCAAGATTGATTTCCAGTCAGATTGTTCAATGCATTGCTAGACTAATGGAGCCTTCATTTATGAAATTGTGCTCAATTAGAGTTATCCACTCTATTACTTGAGCAATATTTTTTCCAGTCTTTGACAAAATTGGTCACAGTCATTATGGTCATAATATCTGGGCCAAATTGGATTTCTAGCAAGATTGCCTTAGACTGTAGAGTTGTTGCCCCTTGACAGTTGACAGGCTTTTTTATTTTACAGTTTTTCAATCTCGTTTTGTTATAAAAAGGTATCACTTGCTAGATGGTCAACACTCTTTATTATGAGGGTTAGAGTTGTGTATAAACATAAAGCATCGGGCTGATGAAGTTGAATTATCAACATTTTGATCAATCTTTAAGAATTGAGCTTTATACCCTTTCCCCCATATATACCCTTTCGGACACCTCTGCAACAGGTGACTTTTGAAAACATTGTGACAAAAGGAGAAATTGCTCAAACCAAGCAATTTCTCCTTGTACCACAATGTTTTCAACTATTTTCAGAAAATTAAACTTCATTTATAGAGATTTTCCTTTGTTTTTCATAGACGTTTTCGTAGTCGTCTGCTGCAGATTTGCTGTATGTGGGAAAGGGTTAAAAGTTTAAAGTATTTTTTATTTCCGGATTTCTCTTCAATATTTTAGTGGTGTTTTATGATATATCTAAGTCAGGTCTGGCAATTAGGATTCTTCTTGTACAGTGAAAATTCAGATGAGCCTGGTCAATCAATAGAAATATAAAATACCTAAATAGCACTGACAAATTTATTTGACTTTTATCCTCTGAGGACAAATATATGTACATGTATATCAGTAGCTTCTTTTATCTACCAATTGTTTTGATAAAAGAAAAGAAAATGTCTATTTAAACTTCATCTTTTACCTGATGTGGAAGACTTCAAAAGCCTTGGTAATGAGATGACTATTTAAATGTTCAGGTATATATATGGTTAACCTTTTCCCTCATATAGATGCTTTTTGATGCCTCTGCGACAGACGGCTTTTTGAAAGCATAGTGACAAAAGAAGAAATTGCTCAAAACAAGCAATTTCTCCTTTTGCCACAATGTTTTCCACTTTTAGTCATATATATTGAATTATAGAGATTTTCTATTTTTTGACAAAATATGTTCAAAGTCGTCTGCTGCAGAATTGTCTTATAAATGAGGAAAGGATTAAGCTGTGATTGCCTTATATTATGTATTTATTTCTATATACATGTACTATGTTGTTTTTGTAACATGCCCTGAAGAGGGCCCTTAGCCCTTAGTAGCTAAATAAAATTATTCTATTCTATTCTATTCTACTAGAGCCTTCCACGTCTGCTTATATGTAATATAAACCTTAATCAATCTTTTGACAAAATCTGTATGTGGAACTTTACAATTTGTATGCATATGTACATGTACTTTTATATGAGAGAGATGCCATTAGACCCCAAATTGCCAGACGTTTCTAATATTTATTTTATTATATATATTTATTTTGTAAAGACGATAGCTGTGATAGCATACATAAATAAAACCTACAACAGAAAAGGATGCCCAAATCTGGTCATCTGTCCAAGATCAGTCCTAGAAAACTGGGGTCAAGAAATAAAAAGGTCAGTGTATATGGATGGCACTCGGGGTAACATTTTAATTAACCCTTTCCCAAATACAAAAAATCGGCAGTAGACAACTTTGAAAACATTTCAACAATAAAGTGGAAAATCTCCCTATAAGAAGACATACTTATTGAACAGAGTTGAAAACATTGTGTCAAAAGGAGAAATTGCTCATTTTGAGCAATTTTTCTTCTTCTTTCGTCACAAAGTTTTCAAAGACTGTCCGCTGCAGAGGCGTCCGAAAGTGTCAACATGAGGGAAAGGGTTAACTTTGGGCATTTGTAAGAAGTGTATATTTAGATCAATGGTCTCATCCACCAAGTTTGGTCTGGCTTCCCACTATAAGTCAATTAGTTAGTCACAGAAGGTTATCCTGAAACTTCTTACAAACATCCACTTTGATTAGGTAGCTCAGTCGGTAGCGACATGGGCTGTTCCAGGGGTTGTGAGTTCGAATTCCAGCTTGGACAACATTCTTTCCGACATTTGACAAAATGTTACTTTCAACTTTTTATCCTCCGCTGAAAGCTGATGGGATATTGGTTTGGTGTCTTCCACCTGTCCGTCCGGAACAATATCCAAGACATGGTTAGATGGATTTGATTAAAACTCTGTTAAAATATTGACCACTATAGGGAAATGTCAGATAACAAGTTTCACTTAGATTGCTTAAGGATCACTAATCTTATGCATAATGCGCCCTTGAATTGATAAATTCTACACATTCTAGGTGTAAATCACATGAAAAGGGAGATAATCCTCTTTGAAATCTATTTTAGTCTTTAACAAGTTATTTCCCTTTAATCAATGGTAATCTAAACTACTATAGAAAACTCTTTAGAATCCATATTTTACGTCCAATCTTCATGAAAGTCAAGTCTAGTTGATGTCCGAAAATTGGTCATGATGGGTCATAAACAAGGTCACTTGGTAAAATTGAACGCTGTAGAGGCACCCCAAATAGTGCACACATTTTAAAAAGGATTCTTTTAGTAACTGTTAAAATTAAGTGGTCCAAGCATTATTTGGCAATTATTTATTGGCGGGAATCTCAATTCAAAGAATTAACTTGTCCCACACTGCTTTCTGTCTGTTAACTTTTAATTTTCCATTTTAATTATCATAATCATATTTTTCCACAGCTGATTTTAAAGCAACAAACATTATTAACTTCATAATACTATCAGAAGAACAACTGAATGTAAGACTCTTATTTTGTGCCTGTTAGTTTGTCTCTCCACCCTCTCCCATATATAGATGCCTTTTGTCATATCTTTAGCAGACAGCTTTAGAAAACATTGTGGCAAAAGGTGAAATTGCTTATGATGAGCAATTTCTCATTTTGGGCCCATGTTTTCATCTTTATTAAAAAATGATTCCTATATTCTTAGTTGTTTTACATTTATTTGCCTATATGTTTTAAAAGTCATTTGCTGCAGATGTGTTGTTTGTGGGAAAAGGTTTACTTCCTGGCTTATTGACGGGTCATATTGTGACACATGTGCTTCTTTTGTTGTAATAAACATGTTCATGTACTGCAGATTGTGATGTATTCCATAGGTTTGCTCCAGGACTGAAAACTCATATTTTGATAGGGAATAAAGATGAGAGACAAGAAGAGGCCCGACAAATAAGATCTGATTTTAAAAAGGGGAAGGTAGACTTCGATGTTCTAGTCACTACATATGAGGTAAATTTTAACCCTTTCCCACATGCAGACGCTTTCTGACACAGATAAGGAATTTTTAGAAAAGAATTACATTGGAAGTAGGCGATTAGAAATTTAGACAAACAAATGATTCTAATATCATATATAAGTCCATCCATGCGAAAAGGTACAAGTTTGCTTTTGTGCACTCAGGGTTGCTGGGTTAGCATTACAACTGGCTGGCTTGTGTCAGGATAAATAGACCCGTTGTACAGGTAACTTACCCAGGAAACGCTGTGATATAACTGAAAAAATGTTGACAGTGGCGTTAAACACCAAACAATCAATCAATCAATCAATGCACGTGCTCAAATCATAATGATAATGAATAACTTGTATATCAACATTTTCCCTAAATCAGAGGAAGTATAAGGCTTTTGCTATAGATGACTTTCAAAAATATTGTGGGAAAACTTATCAAAGCAAGTTATTTCTCCTTTTCCCTCTTCATTTATTTTATATCCACATCAAAGTACAACGTCCAATTTTTTAGACAAAACGTTATCTAAGCACAGTAATGGCACCTAACTTTCTCCTACATACAGATGCTTTTTGACGCCTCTGAAGCATTTGAAAACATTGAACAATATCTCCATTATCCCCAATGTTTACAACTCTATTAAATAAATATAGTTCCCTTCATAGAATTTTTCCATATTTTTGCAGGCATGTTTTCAAAGTCATCTGCTGCAGATTTTTTTTATATGTGGGAAAGGGTTAATGTATCAAATCAGGTGAAAGGTTGACTGAGTTAACCCTTTCCCACATACAGACACTTTCTGATGCCTAAGCAGCAGATGACTTTTGAAAACAATGTGGCAAAAGGAGAAATTGCTCAAAACGATAAATTTCTCCATTTGTCACAATGTTTTCAACTTTTTGCAGTAATTATACCTTCATTTATAGAGATTTTCCGGGTTTTTGCCATCATGTTTTCAAAGTAGTCTGCTGCATATTTGATGTATGTGGGGAAGGGGTTAACTTAATGTTTAATGTGTTTCAGATATGTATGAAGGATGTAACATTTTTACAGAGACTAGAATGGAATTTATTGATTGTGGACGAAGCTCACAGACTGAAGAATATCAACTCATTACTGTATAAAACACTCATAGAGGTATACTCTACTTTTCAAAGTTACTTTTATGCTTCCACCAAAATTTGGTGATACCTTCTGCGGGTCATTATTATTGGTTTCCAATATCCTTTTGAATGCATGCATATTTTTATTTAAACCTTTCCCTACAGACGCTTTTTGATGCCTCTTCAGCAGACGACTTTTGAAAAATTTGTGAGAAAAGAAGAAATTGCTCAAAACAAGCAATTACTTCTTTTGACACGATGTTTTCAGCTCTATTCAATAAATACATGTATGTCTTCATTTAGAAAGATATTCCATATTATTGTTGAGATGATTTCAAAGTCATCTGCTGCAGATTTGTTGTATGAGGGAAAGGGTTACATGATATGTGGTGAGTAGTTGTATTTTGATACAATGGGTCAAGCCACGATAGCTTAGTTGGTAATGACCATAGCTATCAATCGAGGCCTCGAGGGTTCAAACCCTGCACAGCCATTCATACTTTCCGATGATCGATAAAATTCATTTTTTGCGAGTGCCATTCTTCTTGCACGAATGGGCTGAATAGTCATATGTGGGAAGTAGTCAGTTGTCTAGGATGAATGTTGTGTCGAGAATTGGTGTGAGAAATCTAGTAAACACTTGTTAGATGAACTGGCTGCCATGATATAACTGAAATACCGTTAAAAACCACTGTTAACTACAGCCAATCAGTTATGAAATAATAGTCAAGTTTGGTAGAATTTGCTGTTTTTGCTAAATTTCTTTGCAGTTGATGCATATATTTAAAAATATTGAAAATCTCAATAGCTGCAGGTAAAATTGCTGAACTAAGTATAACCCTTTCCATTAAATAGACGCTTTCTGACGTCTCTGCAGCAGACGACTTTTGAAAACATTTTGACAAAAGAAGGAAGTGCAATTTCTCCTTTTGCCACAATTTTTTCAAAAAGTCGTCAGCTGCAGATGCATCAAAATATGTCGGGTGCAACAGACAAATTTAAAAACATTAAATGAAAAAAATGGAAACTCTATATATCTGAGAACAATTGTTGATTAAAGTCAAAAATTATATGACAAAAGGAGAAATTGCTCATTATAAGCAATTACTTCTTTTGCCACAATGTTGTCAAGAGGCGTCTAAAAGTGTCTGTATGAGGGAAAGTGTTGACGTTTTGCATGTTCTAAAATCTTTATTAAACAATATAACCCTATGATGTGGGTCTCATTGAGACGATTCCTTTGAGTACCAACATCAGGGTTTGGTGGGATAATAAGAGATATATTGTTTACCCCTTCTTATCTGGGCTTCTGTGTTGATATCAAATTTCTGTTACAGTGGGACACCAAGATACCTATTCTGTTAACAGGAACTCCAGTGCAGAACAACTTACAAGAGCTGTATGCCTTACTCAGTTTTATATCACCTGAAAAGTTTCCATTTGATGACCTCGAGGAATTTGTACACAAATACAGCAAAGGAAAATTAAAAGGTTTGTATTTCAAAGTGGTGTATTTAGGAACCAGAAATGCAAAAGACTTTTCAGACTTTTTAGATACAAACCGAGCCCAGGTGGCTCAGTCGGTAGTGAGGCAGATTGACAATCCACGGTTGTGTGTTTAAAGCCCAGCTCATCAAACAATCTTCCCAGCATTTGAAAAAAGTCAATGTGACAAGTCAAGTGGCATGTGTCTTACACCAGTAGGCAAACATTCTCTGTGGAAAAGCAGCCAGTTGGAAAGACTGTTGTTTAGATTACTGGAGTGAGAAAGCCAGGAAACAAATGTATAGGTGAACTGGCTGCTGTCATGTAGCTCGAAAGATGTTGAAAATGTTGTTAAACCCATAATCAATCAACAGACACAAGTATAGAGAGATATGTAAATATTGGGTCATTTCCCTGACTCTCACGAAGTACATTCTGATCTCTTTATTTATAGATCGACTTGATTATTCCATATGCTCATTTACTTGGAAGACACTGGTGCACTGGTAGAGGGTCGACCTCTAGTATTATAGGTGCCGGGTCAAATTCCATGATGATCTGGTTTTGCCTGTGTGATTTTTCCACACAAACAGCACGAGTACTGGTTAACTCTCCAGGAAGCAGACATCAAACGTGATTAATATCAGCTGAAAGCTTGTTTCACCATCGATGTAAAATAAATAAGTATAAACTAATCATTCACCAGACATATGTGTTCTGTGATAGATGTACTTGAGTGCAAATGACTGGATCATTAAATAATGCATTTAATGACCATCATTTCGCAAATTTCCTTCACTGTCTCAAATTAGAATACAAATAGCCAATCCCTATCCATTAATTAACCCTTTGCCTCATATAGACGCTTTCTGACGCCTCTGCAGCAGGCATCTTTTTGAAAACATTGTGAAAAAAGAAGAAATTGCTCAAAACGAGCAATTCCTCCTTTTGCCACAATGTTTTCAACCTTTTCACAGTAAATATACCCTCAATTATAGGGATTTTCTATATTTTTTGTCCACATGATTCCAAAGTCTTCTCCTGCAGATTTGTTGTATGGAGGAGAGGGTTAAACAGAGGGAACTGATTTTGATACCTTTGCAGTAGACACCTTTGGAAAAATATTGTCAAAAGGAGAATCTCAAGCAATCTCTTATTTTAACATATTGTTATGTAGTTACTATTAACCCTTTCCCACTTATAGCACAACTACAGCAGACAACTGTGAAAGGTCAACACATGTAAATTTGTCTATGTATGATTATTGAATAGAAATGAAATCGTTGTGGCAAATGGGGAAATTATGAGCAATTTCTCCGTTTGCCACAATTATTTCAAAAGTTGTCTGCTGCAGAAGCATCAGTAAGCGTCTATATGTGGGAAAGGGATAAAGGACAGCCGATTAATGATATAAATAATATTATTAGCATTTCTGAGAGGTTTTGTCTGTCAATAGTTTCAGAACTCCACAATTTGTTAGAGCCTTTTTTACTGCGGAGAACAAAGACAGCAGTGTTAAAAGATCTACCGGGGAAAGAGGAAGTTGTTATAAAACACGGTATCTCTAAACTACAGACTAAATTATACAAGGGCATTTTGATGAAGGATCCAGGTAGGCCTGTCTTCCTTTTAACTCTTTGCAACATACAACGTTTCTGCAGCAGAATCTATAAAAACCATCAGAAAGTTTTAAAGATTACGAATGATACGAAGCAGCATTAAAGGAGTACGGGCAGTGGTATATCTACAGAATGCTAAAAACGGTTAAAAACTGTTAACCCTTTCCCCAAAACAACAAATCTGTAGCAGACGACTTTGAAAACATAGGGACAAATGGAGAAATTGCTTGTTTTAAGCAATTTCTTTTTTTGCCACAATGTTTTCAAAAGTCGTCTGCATCAGATGTGTCAGAAAACGTCTATTCATGGGAAAATCATAAAGCACTTACCTCTGGACAGAACAATAGGATTAAATCTCTGGTTGGTTATACCAAAGACTTCAAAATTGGTAGTAATGGCTTCCCTCCTTGACTGTCAGTGTTGCATGGTTAGCTTTACGACTGATGCATCATTTTCAGGATAAGCTACTTAGGAAATGTTATTGAAATAATGTTCTTTTAGTGGCATTAAACCATTGAATCCGATGAAACCCTCAGAATCTTTTAAGGTTTTTCAGAAGCTGACTGTTTCTTGAAATATCTTGAAATAGAACTTATCTCTTACAAACTGTGCCTGTCAAAGGCTTCCAGTACTATTTGTAAAACAGTTTCCCACAACAAATCTGCAGCAGGTGACTTTGAAAACATTTAGAAACATTTAACCCTTTTCCTCATATAGACGCTTTCTGACGCCTCTGCAGCAGACGGCTTTTTGAAAACATAGTGACAAAAGAAGAAATTGCAATTTCTCCTTTTGCCACAATGTTTTCCACTTTTTGTGATAGGTTATCCATTCAATTCTGGAGATTTTCTATTTTTTGACAAAATATGTTCAAAGTCGTCTGCTGCAGAATTGTCGTATGAGGGAAAGGGTTAAATGTATATATATATAGGTATAATTACTAAAAAGTTGAAAACTTTGTTGCCAAAATAGAAATTGCTTGTTATTTGCAATTTCTCCTTTTGTCCATGTTTTCGAAAGTCAGCTGCTGCAGAGAAGTCAAAAAGTGACTGACTGTATGAGAAAAAGGGGTTAATTTGATTATTAACCCTTTCCCTCATACGACAATTCTGCAGCAGAAGACTTTGATCATATTTTGTCAAAACATGGAAAATCTCTATAATTTAATGGATAACCTATGATTAAAAGTGGAAAACATTGTGGCAAAAGGAGAAATTGCACGTTTTGTGCAATTTCTTCTTTTGTTACTATGTTTTCAAAAAGCTGTCTGCTGCAGAGGCGTTAGAAAGCGTCTATATGAGGGAAAGGGTTAACAACATTTCAGATGTGTTTGAAGCCAACAGTGCGGGGAGTTACATGAAACAAGGCAACAATTTGATGAATATTCTGATGCAGTTACGCAAGTGTGTGAATCACCCCTACTTGTTTGATGGTAAGTTCTCTTACACTGGTTCCTTGATGTAGGTGACTTTGTTACGCAAGTGTGTAAATCACCCCTATTTGTTTGATGGTAGGTTCTCTTACACTGTTTCCCTGATAGAGGTGACTTTGTTTGATCAGTAACCCTTTCCCACATCCAACAAATCTGCAGCAGAGACAACTTTGAAAAAGTATACCAATTGAATTCATTTGGAAAAATTTTGGTAAGAGAAAGAATTGCTCTCTATGAGATATTTCCATATTATGCAACATCGCTTTCTATCTGCAACCTTATTCATAATTTAGCCTCCAAATTTTCTAGGTTTGTTTCAAAATCAGGCAATTTTTATAAATGATACTTATTACACATTTATGTCATAAATCTAAAGGATATTATCACATAAATCCTCTCTGGGAGTGTCAAAATGCCATTACATAAATATCATATGACACTAAACAAAACTCATATGACACTTCTAGTTTGGTTTCCAGTTTTATGCTTAAGTCTTTGTTACAACGCGGATACCAAACTATGAAAATGTTATCATGTCAGCGGTTTGACGTCATAACGTTAGTCACTTTGGCGCCCAAACCGGTAAATTTCATGTAGAAATATGGTAAACATTAAGTACATTATTTTGAAATACGCCTCATAAATCACTTTATTTGATAAAAAGAATATCTCATTCATGTTCATTTATTATCACTTTTAATAAACTAGTTAACTAAGCTGAATATGACACTCGCCAAGGCACACAGCATATCATCTTATTAAACTTGTATAATATAAGTGATAATAAATAAACACTCATGAAATATCCTCTATTTAACCATTCAAAAATATAACAAATCTACAGCATGCGACATTGGGCACTTTAATGCAGATTGCATTTTCAAGTTCACTGTTACTATATTATACTTATTTATTTGAACTCATAATTTGATTTTTGTCACTTGATTTACATTTGTGTTGAGCTGTTTTTGCTGTGATATCTGTACGCTCATTATCCCTTTCCCACATACATCAATTCTGCAGCAAATGACTTTGGAAGACATATTAACAAGAACCTGAAAAATCTCATTTAAAAATAGCTGAATTGTTAAATAAAGTTGAAAACATCATGGTCAAAGGAGAAATTGTTTGTTTTGAGCAATTTCTACTTTTGTCAAAATGTTTTCAAAAGTCGTCTGCTGCAGAGGCTTCAGTAAGCATCTATATGTGGGAAAGGCTTTAACACCAACACAAACAGTAAGTCTCTTTCTTTTCACTCCAAGGTGTTGAGCCCGAGCCTTTTTTACTTGGTGAACATCTTGTTGAGGCGAGTGGAAAGTTGGTGTTGATAGACAAAATGCTGAAATACCTAAAGGCTAACGGTCACAAGGTGTTGATGTTCTCGCAGATGACTCACATGTTGGATGTTTTACAGGACTATCTCGGATACAGAGGTAATTGTAGAGATGAGATGGTAATTGATTAACCCGTTCCCACACACAACAAATCTGCAGCAGACGATTTTGAAAATGAAGACATGCTTATTGAATTTAGTTGAAAACATTGTGTCTACATGAGGGAAAGGGTTAAATAACCCTTTCCCACTCGCAAATCGAGGGCTTGGCGTGAAACGGTTGTAACTAAAAACCTATTTTGAAAACCCTGGTTTAGGGGCAATTTTGGACCCTTTGTAAACAATGCAAATTTAGATGCCATTGCTCAGAACGAGCAATGGCACCTAAATTTCCATTGTTTACCAAGAAAAATGATTTAATGCTTATAAAGACTTTATGGCGAGGTGATTAACCTTGGTAAAAAAATACCAATTTTAGATACAACCGTTTCACGCCAAGCCCTCGAAATGCATTTGGACACATTTGTTGCAGACGACTTTTGAACATAGTTGCTAAAGGAGAAATTGCTCATCGTTAGCAATTTCTCCTTTTTCCACAACGATTTTAAACTCTTATTAGATAATTATGCTTGCAATTATAGAGATTTTCTATAATTTTGCTTAAATTCTTATTTAAGTCACCTACATGTACTGCATATGTTGTATAAAGGTTATCTCTTTGAAAGGTGGAACCAATTTTGTTAAGCTTGTGCCACAAGAATAGAGGCTTATTTGGCGCATCAGATATATTGATATTCCTGAAATTAGCAATGGACTTTTCTAAATGCAAAGCTGGACAAGTTAATTTAAAAACTCCGAATGTAAAGGGTTAAAGAATTACAAGAAAATCTTGGATTTTGAGGTTAAATGTTTGAGTTGCACTTGCTGAAAGCCAGTCGATCTTATGTCATTGCAAATTTTCTGTCGTGCCTTTATGTTTTCGTGCATGCATGTGTGCACATGTCAAGTTGTCAACTTTTGGATTCAAATGACTTCTCCTCTGTAACCACTGACCCAAGTTTGGATGAAACTTCATAGGAACCATCTTGTCATTGTCCTTTTCAAAAATCCTTCAATTTTGTTTATCCATGCAAAATTCAGGTTTCTATGGCAACCGAAAGAAAAACTTTTAAAATTTTCTTCACCAAAACAATACTTGTGTAGAAATGTTCCTTGGGTGACCCTCTATCAGATTTCTTCAAGCAATGTTGATTGGTAAAAAAGATGGCCACCAGAATGGGGCTGTTTTGCCTTATATTGGTAAGGAGGAAACATAAAAAATCTTCTCTGACAATAGTATGAAGTTGATTTTCAAATAATATTGAGGAAATACTCCTTGATTGACCTTTTGTCAGATTCCTTAGATTCATGTTGATTGGTAAAAAAACCTTGGCCACCAAGGCTGTTTAGTGTATAGTGTTAACTTTAAAAATCTTATTCTCCACAAGCATGAAGCTGATTTTCGTATAATTTTGTAGAAGTGTCCCTTAGGTGACCCTCATTCAAGTTCCTTCTGGTCATTTTCATTGACAAAAAACATGGAAAAAAATCTTCATCTCTAAAAAGTGTGAAGTCACTCAAAGATTTTCCGTTGGTGACCCTCTATCAGATTCCTTCAAGCTATGTTGAGTGGTCAAAAACATGAACGCTAGGGGGAGGGGCTGTTTTTAGCTATACTGGCCAAAGGCCAGAAGAGCTTATGTGATGGCATTGTGTCCTTCGTCCGTGCGTGGGTACATCTGTAAACAACTGCTTGTGAATGCGATAAAGTCTTCAATTTTGATTGTATCTCAATCAAACTTATACAGTAGTTAGATATCCATGAGAGCTATAATAGGGCTTGTGAACACAATAGAGACTCCATTTACTATCTGATCTTCACCAAACATAGAGAGTAGTTAAATATTGATGAGGGTTTCTTTCGAAAACCAGCCTGATCTGCCCACGCATGACTGGATTATGGCCCTTGAAATTGTCAGAATTGCTATAATACAGCTTGTCAACACAATAGAGCCTCCATTTACTTTTCAATCTTCACCAAACTTAGATGGTAGTTAAATATTGAAGCCAGCTTGGTTCCTTTCGAAAATCCGCCTAAGCATGCCTTGAAATTGTCAAAATTGCTATAATACAGCTTGTGAACACAATAGACCTTCCATTTCTTATCTGACCTTCACCAAACTTAGATAGTAGTCATGAGAGCTTGGTTCCTTTTGAAAATAGGCCCTCATGGGCCTCTTGTTCCTTATATGAGTATAGTGAAATTTAAAAAAAAATCTCCTCTGAATGTATGAAGCTTATTTTCAAATGATTTTGTAGAATTGTTACTTTGGTGGCCCTGTTGGTCGAAAAACATGGCAGCCAGGGTGCTAGGCTGTTTGGCATTATATTGCATTATAGTGAGTTACTTTTTGACTAATGACAGCGGAGTGATTTTGGCCCTCTTGGACCTCTTGTTTGTTGTACCAATTTTGATTTTTTATTTAACAGTATTTGAGTTAAATCTCGGCAAACATTACACTTTCAAAATTTATTAATTTTAGTTTTTAATGGACACTGATCCAATTATCTTTCACATTTTAGAACACTTTAATAAACACATTTGAAAGCAATGTGAAAATGGGCCATTGCTGATAAATAAGAAATTTCTAATTTTCCTTTAACGTATTCAATAATGTTTCAAAATTACATTTCCAACTTTCCAGTGATAATAACTTTTCCCCCAGATAATAATTTCGACCATGTTTCAAAATTACACTTCAAACTTTCCAGCAATTATAATTTTCTCCCCAGCATTTTTACAAAGCAAGGCACTGTGAAATATATCAAATCAGGAAGATTGTTAAAATGCACCTCACTTTATGTTTCTATTCTAGGTTACACTTTATGTTTCTATTCTAGGTTACACTTAATGTTTCTATTCTAGGTTACACTTATGAACGTCTGGATGGGTCTGTGAGAGGCGAAGAGAGATTTCTAGCTGTTCAGAAATTCAATGCAAATGATGAAACCTTTGTATTCCTATTGAGCACAAGAGCTGGTGAGTGTCATACTTATCATTATTATTTATTTTAACCCTTTCCCACATACAACAAATCTGCAGGAGACAACTTGGAAAACATAAACATAGTGACAAAAACCTGAAAAATCTCCATAAACGATAGCTTAATTGTTAAATAAAGTTGAAAACATTGTGGCCAAAGGAGAAATTGCTCATCATGAGCAATTTCACCTTTGGCTACAATGTTTTAAAAGGCGTCTGCTGCTTTTGCATCAAAATGCATCTGCAGAATGGAAAGGGTTAAAGTGTATTGACCAGATTCTCAAATGGACAGCTGGATGGACTTTGATCATGGTCAAAGTCAAGGTCACAGTTTAAAGCATTTCTTGTTTAAACCTTCTTCAACATACAACAATTTTGCAGCAGATGTCTATAAAATAAATGAAATTATAGTTGAATTGAGTTGAAACAAATTGGTAAATAGATAAATTGTTAATCTTGGGCAATTTCTCCCTTTGCCACTGTTTTCACAAGTCATCAGCTGAAAATGCGTCAAAATGTGTCTGCATTAGGGAAAAGCAGCATGCTTAACAATTCCAGTTAGTGTCTTCCAAATAGAAAAGTATATGAAGAGGAGAATGTGATAATATGTTTAGAACCTGGTTAAACCTTTCCCACATATAGATGCTTTCCGACGCCTATGCAGCAGCAGACGGCTTTTGAAAACATTGTGACAAAAGGAGAAATTGCTCAAAATGAGCAATTTCTCCGTTTGCCACAATGTTTTCAATTTATTCACTAATTATTCTTGCATTTATAGAGATATTCTATATTTTAATATTGCTGTTTTCAAAGTCGTCTGCTGCAGATTTGTTGTATGTGGGAAAGGGTTAAATCAAACCAAAAGACATTAGAATGTTCTAGTGTTAAAATTAATTTACCAGTGTTCTTGAGCAATTAAATATTCAACACCACTATGGAAGTGAAACACAAATACAATTATGTGATATAAGAAACAATCAATTTTAATTTTAATTCAACCGTTAGTTTTTTGTTTAAGGTGGACAGGGTATAAACTTGACCAGTGCAGATACCGTTATTTTTGTTGACAGTGACTTTAACCCACAGAACGACCTTCAGGCTGCTGCAAGGGCACATAGAATCGGTCAGACAAGGTAGTTACTGCTCATATACGTCTACCACCCTTTTATTGTACATGGCTACAAAATCTCAAACTTACCTATTGATAAATTATACCCCCTACAGAACCTTCTGATACTTTATGCAGCAGATGACTTTTCAAATGATTATGGGAAAAGGAGAAATTGTTGTGTTTTCCTTCAATGTTTTTAACTCTTTATCAAAAGTATACCTTAACTTTTCTAGATTTTTTTAAAGCAGACAACACTTTAACCCTATCCCTCATATAGACGCTTTCTGACGCCTCTGCAGCAGACAGCTTTTTGAAAACATAGTGACAAAAGAAGAAATTGCACAAAACGTGCAATTTCTCCTTTTGCCACAATGTTGTCCACTTTTTGTCATAGGTTATCCATTAAATTATGGAGATTTTCTATGTTTTGACAAAATATGTTCAAAGTCGTCTGCTGCAGAATTGTCGTATGAGGGAAAGAGTTAAAGTACGTAAGGAAAATGAATAAATGTATAACAAAACCTATTTGTCAAAATTATATTATGTGGTTTCTTGTTTCAGCTTCCTATAGGAATAAACAATAACCGTCAGGTTTGCAATTAAGTATTAAAACTTTGCATTTACAGACCAGTGAAGATCATTAGATTAATTGGAAGCAACACAGTGGAGGAAATAATACTGAAGAGAGCCCAAGAAAAGCTGAAGTTAACGGAGATGGTTATAGAGGAAGGACAGTTTTCATTGGGGGCCACTAAACTAGGCATGTTTACTAGCGACAAAATTAAGGTAGTTTCTTATGTACAATTTCTGCCTTTCTATTGTAAGAGACTCTAAATACATTATTTGGTCCAATGCACTGGTAAAAAAGGTTTCAGCATATCTACCTTTTTCTGTTCATTTAAACGATTTATTTACATACTAAGATATTATATGAGTCTGCTTTAAAACCATATTGCAATATATATCAGAAGGCAGAATAATAATTAACCCTTTCCCACATACAGATATTTTCTAACTCCATCTGCAGCAGACGACTTTTGGAAACATTGTGACAAAAGGAGAAATTGCTCAAAATGAGATTTTTCTCCTTTTGCCATAATGTTTTCAACTCTATTCAATAATCAAACTTTCATTTATTTAGGATTACCAAAATTTTAACCAGATGTTTTCGAAGTCGTCTGCTGCAGATTGCTTGTATGTGGGAAAAGGGGGTTAGCATAGGGTTGGAAACACTGTTGGAAAATGAGAAACTACAATGAAAGACCACAGAGAAATGATCCCTTAGTGTCTCCCTGTGGGGTCCGGCGACATTAAATGTCATGTCATGTTAACTCTTAGCACGCCTACAGCAGGTTCACCAACTGTAGATGACTGTTGATGACATTTGCATACAGCTCTGATCCAGATCAGACTCCATAAAACGTAGGGATTGATCTGACATCCAAACTGTTTGACACTCAGACTTATTTCAGTAAAAATTTGGGGTAAACCATTTTTTTTCTTCATAATTTTGCAGACGACAATATAGCAGAATGAAATAATTTAGAGTGCAAAGAGTTAACCCTTTCCTACATACAAAAAAAAAGATGACTTTGAAAGTATCTTGGAAAAAGCATGGAAAAGCTCTATAAATGTAGGTATGATTACTGAAATGAGATGAAAACATTGTCTTTTGTCACCATGTTTTTAAAAAGCCTTATGCTGCAGAGCCGTCAGAAAGCGTCTATAGGTGGGAAAGGGTTAAAATGTAATTAGCTAATATTTGAAAAATAATGAGAGCTATTGTCATGACCCTGGCGTCGTCGGCGGCGGCGGTGTGGTCGTCCGGTTAAGGTTTTTTGTTCAGGTCAGCTTTTTTTCTGTTTTCTATCAGTCGAGCGTCTGTGCCGTACGCGGTGCTCTTGTTAAATGTATGATACAAATGTGACATATTTCAACAGCTACAGGATATTCTGAAGTTCGGTGTAGATGAACTGTTCAGTGATAAAGACGATGAAGAAATTACCGACGACTTTATAAAGATACTCGGACCGACTGCGGATGGAGAATGGCAAGAGGAGGAGAATGACAGTGGAACTGAGGTAGGTGTGAACAATTTGTATTCTTCTCGAAAATTTGAATGATAACTACGTGGATAGCTTCAGTATCAGGATGCATATATTACATGACTGTTTAGATTTTCTCTTAAAGGGAGTTATGGCCCTCTGAAATTACTATTTCAACCTATAGGGCATCTATAGGTTTAACCCTTTCCCACATACAACAAATCTGCAGCAGACGACTTTGAAAACATAGTGACAAAAACCTGAAAAACCTGCATTAAAGATAGCTTAATTGTTAAATAACGTTTAAAACATTGTGGCCAAAGGAGAAATTGCTCATCATGAGCAATTTCACCATTGGCCACAATGTTTTCAAAAGGCGTCTGCTGCAAATGCGTCGGAATGCGCCTGCAAGTGGGAAAGGTTTAAAGGGAGATATGGTCCTCTGAAATTTTACTTCATCCTATTCAGGAGCATCTATAGGTTTTACAGGGAATTAGATAAGAGGGATAAGCAATTGCCTTTGTTCACTTGCTATCTTGTAAAAATGTCACGTGGAGGAAAGAAATTGTCCAAAACTACATGGTACATGTACAAAACCTACATATTCTCAAAGCAACAGATAAATTCCAAAACTGGAATTCCTATTTTATCTAAATAATGACAGGTTAATTAACCCACCTGCAGACGCATTTTGACGCAATAGCACTTTTGAAAACATTGTGGCCAAAGGTGAAATTGCTCATGATGTTTTCAACTTTATTCAACAATTAAGCTATGGAGATTGTTCAGGTTTTTGCCACTATGTTTTCAAAGTTGTCTGCTGCAGATTTGTTGTATGTGGGAAAGGGTTAAAAATAACCAGCTGTAGTGTTTTGTTCCAAAAAGTAACAGACTGACATTATTCAAAAAGGATCAAAGACTATTAAAAATGTGCAATGTATCCAATCAATCTGATCTATTGCAATAGAAGATTGTTTTAATTATTGTAAATGATCTTTGTTAACTTATTGTCATATGTTCAATAGTTTTTTAGTTTTTCTTACTTCAAATATTGGGATGGGTGATATTTTAGGATACATTATAATTGATATGTCTAACAGCTCTCAGAGCTTCAGATAAGGGGCGTTTTGCATGTTCTAAAATCCTTATTTGAGCCTCTAACCATATGTTGTGGCTACTCAAAAGAATTATTTTGAATACCTACAACATAGGGTTTGCTTTAGTAATAAGAGAGAGATTGTGGGAAAAACAGCTCAATACCTCCTTATCTGGACCTCTGCAGCTCTTGTTTAACGCAGATGACATTTGACAGAAAACTTAAGAAAACGTTAAGGAAAATAGAGAAATTGCTAAAACATAAGCTTCCAATTTTTCATATTGTTGCATTCCCCCCCCCCCCCCCCCACCCCCCCCCAAAGCATGAAATCTGAAAGCATCATATCAGGTCTCTGTGTTCGTTAATCTTACAAAAAAAGTATTCTTATTATTAACCCTTTTCTTCAGCAAATCTGCAGTAGAAGAATTTCAAAACATGAAGGCAAAAGATATGAAAAATCCGTGAAAAGGAAAGTAATATTATCGAAAAGATTTGAAAACTTTGTGACAAAAGGACTGAAATTATGATGCCAATGTTAGCCAAGTAGGAAATGTTTTAACTTCGATATAATTATTATAATATTCCAAACAATTTTAAAAACAAGGATGAATTTATAACAGTTGGTGAATTTCTGGTATTTTAAATGTTTTTAATTCAGGATGATGGTACAGATAAGATGGATGTTGAAGAGGCACCCCAGAGTATGTACATGTTTGAAGGGAAGGATTATTCACAGGAACCCACTGCTGCAGACATGAAAGCCTTTTGATGACCTCATTGCAGGTGATTTTATTTCAGCCATTCTATAAAAAAAAAACCATTATGGACTCCGTGTAATGTTTTGACCCAGAGCAGCCTGCACAGTCCACACAGGCTAATCTGGGCCGACACATTCTCTCAGGGGGGATTAAAGGTATAGAGTAATGATTCCTGAAACAGAAAATCTACAGGAGGCGAAAAGTGTCTCTCCGGGTTAGCTTGCACGGCATGCTTTAGCTGATCCAGTTCGATATTTTACGCGGACAACTCAACAGCAGACAACTTTGAAAACATTGTGAAAAAAGGTGAAATTGCTTGTTTGAGCAATTCTCCTTTTGTCACAAAGTTTTCGACTCTTTTCAGTAATTATACCTACCTTTTCAAGGATTTTTCCATAATTTTTCTTAAGGTTTTCAAAGTCATTCTGCTGCAGATGAATGTTGGGAAGGTTAACAGCTTCCTATATATTTAAAAAACATTGTGTTAAGAGGAGAAAAGTCATCTTTATTCTGATATAGGTATAAAATACGCCTTTTCAATTGACATAGCTTTCATAACCAGCTTTTCACACATGCTACCAAAATCATTAAGTATACTATTCACAAACTAGATTAATATCATTAAATACACGCAGTTTTGTCGATGTATGCTCACAAAATACATGCATATTTTCAATGCATTTAGGAAGAATTTAACTTTGTTTTGATGGAAATCAAATCACTTGAAGTACATCGTAAAATAATGATTAATTGAAGTGAGTTGTATCAAAGTAATTCCCTTTCCATCATATAACAAATCTACATCAGGCAACTTTGAAAAGCATCTATGCAGAAAATATGGAAAAAAACTTTATCCGTTTTCCCTCATATCGACAATTCTGGCAGCGAGACGACTTTGAATATATTTTGTCAAAAAATAGAAAGATCTCTATAATTGAATGGATATCTTATGACTAAAAGAGAAAACATTGTGGCAAAAGGAGAAATTGCTCGTTTTGAGCAATTTCTTCTTTTGTCACTATGTTTCAAAAGCCGTCTACTGCAGAGGCGTCAGAAAGCGTCTATATGAGGAAAAGGGTTAAATAAAGTATCAGTAATGAAAAGAGATGAAATCATTATTGAGCAAGTTCACCTTTTGCCGTTAAGTTTTCAAAAGTCGCCTGTGCATCTGTGTGTGGGAAAGGGTTTGTTTTTTGAATAATTAGATTGTGCAAAAATGATTCATTGTTTTGAACTGGATTTGTTACAGCGCCAAAAAACTGAGATTCAGTCCAAACTGATAGCTGAACAGACTCATCGCGAATACGAAACAAGCAACAATCATTTTGCTGGATTGTCGTCAGAGCGTATTGAGAAAACCGAGAATAACGTTAACCGCCTGAAGAACTCGAGGAGAGAGGAAAAAAGAAGGTCTTTATATGTTTTGATTTTCTCATTGACAAAGGCATTCAACTATAAATACCTAAAATAAATGTAGAGAATACTTGTTACGCATTTTCGCTTTAATGGTTTTAAAACAGAGGAAATTAACCCATTCCCACATACAGATGCATTTTGATGCCTCTGAAGCAGATGACTTTTGAAATTATTGTGGCAAAAGTAGAAATTACTTGTAATGAGCAATTTCTCCTAATAAGGCAGAGAAACTAATGTTTCCTGTGTTTCACTCAGTTTGAGGTGGATTCATATTCAATACGTATATACATGTATTGAGTTCTCAAATATTTCCATAATCATCATTCTGAAATGGAAGCTGTCTTGTCATAAAGCATCACTGCCGAGCTCTCAGTAGCTCAGTGGGTAGCGATTCGAGCTGTCAATCCAGAGGTTGTACCTTCCAATCCAAGCTCGGCCAACATTCTTTCCGATGTTTGACAAAATTCACTTGTGACAAGCATCAATCGTCTTCCACCAATGGACCTAACAGTAACTGTTTTATTGGAAAAGTAGCCAGTTGTTTGGAATGTATGTGTGTTGTGGAGTACTGGTGTGGGAAAGCTAGGAAACACATGAGTAATTCAGCCCCAATTCAATCAATTTATAGAGCACCTTACAAAACATTGTTGCCCACTATATTCCCTATAGATATGCTTGTTTGTTCATACTTGCTATTCTTTCCTACAGATGTTTTTAATTTTAACCTTTTCCCACATACAACAAATCTGCAGCAGATGACTTTGAAAACAGTGTCAAAAATCTGAAAATCTCCATAAAAAATAAGTTAATTGTTAAATAAAGTTGAAAACATTGTCATGTTACCTGTTAAACGAGAAAACCAACATTATGGACCAACACTGGCTAATCCAGGCCGACATATTCGTCTCAGGGGGATAGAGGTATAGAGTAATGATTCCTGAAACAGAAAATCCACTGGAGGCGGAAAAAAAGTGTCTGTCCGGGTTAGCCTGCGCGGCATTTAGGCTGATCCGGGTTAATACTTTACGCAGAGTCAACAATGTTGGTTTTCTCGTGGAACGGCTCATGTTATGTTGGCATGAGACTGGCACTTCTATACTTCTAGATTAATGTCAGAAGTTACATCTAGACATATTTAAAAATAACACGTTGTGTAGGCCAGATGCAACATGAAGCCATTTTGCGTGATGCAGCTAATACATGTATGTATTCTAAAAACAGAAAGAGGAGAATGCAGAAAGAAGAGCAAAGGAAGCAGAGGAGAAAGAGATTAGAAAAGCTCAAGAAATGAGGAAAAACAGGTTAGATTTATTCTTTATTGTTTTTAACATTCACCAAATCTGCAGCATGCGACTATGAAATCGTCTTGGCAACAAAGTGTAAACATCTGTGTAAATGGCATGTCCTCTGCTGCAGATGCAGGTGGAAATGTAGACTCTTTCTGACGTCCCTGGAGCAGACGACTTTTGAAAACATTGTGACAAAAGAAGAAATTGCTCAAAACAAGATGGACTATGTTTTTGCTTAGATGTTTTCAAAGTCATCTGCTGCAGATCTGTTGTATGTGGGAAAGGCTTAATTAATTGTATGCTTAACCTGTACTTTTAGAAGTTCAAATAGTCAAGTCTGAAAATAACTTGTATAATGTAACAGAAAAAAATTGTTCACATACAGTTCAAATTTGACAACTGATATTAAGTGTATGCACTAATTACTTTCTCACATACAGATTCTTTTGATGCCTCTGCAGCAGACACATTTTTTAGAAACAGTGTGACACTCAAACAGAGAACATGCTCATATTTAGCAATTTCCTCCTTTTGTGAAAATGTTTTCAACTCTATTCAATAATTAAACTTTCATTTATAGATGTTTTTGATATACTTGCCTAATTGTTTTCAAAGTTGTCTGCTGCAGATTTGCAATATGTGGGAAAGATTTAAATATTTGGTTAAAACAACTTGATTCTCCATTTGTAATAATAACACTTCTTTGATGATTCAGAAGGATTTCTGATCTATCTGTACAGCAAATACTTTTTTGAAATATTGTTGAAAAAAAATAAAGAAATATTGTGCTGTTTAAAATTTTGAAGCAAATTAACTTTGAATGGAAACTATATTTTCTACAATATCCTTCAGATTCTATCGCTCAGACAGAAACAACAAGGGCTAACACTCAAGCGGTCTATATATTGAACCCTGGCTTGGCCATTGATTGAGAAAAGACAAAACTAGAGTAATTTGTCTGTCAACGATAGACTTGACCCTTTCACTAATACAAGAAATCTGCAGCAGACTACTTTGAAAATGTCAGGTCAAAAGCACAAAAAATCCCTTTAAATGAAACAACATTAATTGAATAGAGTTGAAGACATGGTGACAGAAGGAGAATTGCTCGTTTTGAGCAATTTCTTCTTTTGTCGCCATGATTTCAAAAAGCCCTCTGCTGCAGAGGCGTTATTAACCCTTTCCCTCATATAGACGCTTTCTGATGCCTCTGCAGCAGACAGCTTTTTGAAAACATAGTGACAAAAGAAGAAATTGCTCAAAACCAGCAATTTCCCCTTTTGCCACAATGTTTTCCACTTTCAGTCATAGGTTATCCATTCAATTATAGAGATTTTCTATTTTTTGACAAAATATGTTCAAAGTCGTCTGCTGCAGAATTGTCGTATGAGGGAAAGGGTTAAGCATCTATATGAGGGTTAAAGTCTATGTTGGTCTGTAGTCAATAATGTGGAAAGAATGTTGTGTGGAGTACTGTTGCATGAAAGCCAGGAAACAACATGTTGTGATTAATAGAAATACAATATACTGTCGAAAATTATGTACAACTCCAACCTATTTATCTAACCCTTTCCCACATATAGACGGTTTCTGACGCCTCTGCAGCAGACGACTTTTCAAAACATTGTGACAAAAGAAGATATTGCTCAAAACCAGCAATTTCTCCTTTTGCCACAATGTTTTCAACTCTTTTTAATGATTAAACTCTCTTTTATAAAGATATATAATTATCTTGCCCAGATGTTTTCCAAGTCATCTGCTGCAAATTTGTTGCATGTGGGAAAGGTTTAATCAGATTCTTTCAATTTGGTCAAGTCAACAGTCAGTTTTCAAACTCGCCCAGGGCTCCAGATAAGAAGATTATTTCACATTCCCAAATCCTTATTGTGTCACCCTGGTAGGCACGTAGGGATTACTTATTTTTTGTCTGGCGTCTGTCTGTCTGTCTGTCCGTTACCTTTTTTCGTCACACTTTCAATGAGCAGTGCAGGTGACACACGTGCTCCGCAGAGCACTCCATTCTAGTATGATTCTCAAACCCTATGTTGTTGGTACTCAAAAGAATCGTCTCAGTGAGACTACTCTTTTGAGTACCTACGCCATAGTGTTTAGTTGAGTATTAAGATATATATTGTTGGGTAAAGACCAGTTTACCCCTCCTTATCTAGTCCTCTATCAGACACCACATCGGCCAACAGGGGATTGATTCAAGGCGTTTGTATGAGAATTTTAGTAAAATATTTTTCTACATCCCTAGAGATGAAATGTGGAGGCAGAATGACTACAAATCCCTCAATATTGCCTCAGACAGTGAGGGAGAAGAGGATGATAAGGAAGAGGAACTGATAGAAGATGAGGAGGAGACAGAAAGGAGCAGTCGAGGAATCCAGTACACCTTAGGAGATGTGACACACCCTAAACCCACTGACAGGGAGAACAATATCATCATTCATTGTACAGGTAATTTGAGTGAGTGGTGTCAGGTGTATACACCTAAGGAGATGTGACACACCCTAAACCCACTGACTATCAATGAATGTTGTAAACAATTGTCCCATTGTGACCCTCTACCTTTGGTAAGTCATATTAATTTGACAAAAGACAGACAACATAATATTTTGGTTATTAGGCATTTTGGTAGTGGAGCTATACTGGTCCTCTTGGGCATCTTGAATTACCGGGTAGCCTACTTCACCTCAAAATGAGTTATTGGGGTTGGCATGACAAATCACATTTATAACTCAGATACCAAAGGTCCCAGGTTCGAGTCCTTTGATGAGCGGTTTTTTCCACACAAACGGCGCGAGTACTGGAGTAATAATAGCTGAAAGGTTGTTTTGCAATCAATGTAAAATATATAAGTTTAAACTAACTCAGGTGAGCTATCCAGGTCCATCATGAGTCTCTTGGTACAATGGACTTGTCCAACTTTGCATTGGTAGAATCTATGGCCAATACTAGTAATATCAAAACAGAACCTTTTATGACTTATTGGCAAACATTGCAAAGCCAGACCAGACTGGACAGATCTACACTGGTTGGAAATGCCTTAATCCCCCTTTCCCACATACAGGCACTTTCTACTGCCTCTGCAGCAGTCAACTTGAAAATAACATTTGATAATTACACTTCTCTTTATGGAGATTTTCCATTTATGTGGGCATGTTTTCAAAGTTGTCTACTGCAGATTTTTTGTATGTGGAAAGGGGGGTTAAACACAGAAGATTGGGATAAGATTGGACAGAGGAGCATACTGTCCTGGATCTTTGATGACTTTAAAGTCACAAAGGTCTGTTTTAGCATCACATAGCCAATAATAATATCAAACTAATTCCTAATTCAGTGTGGAGGACAGTGGTACAGTGGTAGAGCATTGGCCTCTCGTACCAAAGGATCGGTTCAAATCCTGTGATCTCATTGTGATTTTAGATATCGAGTGTTATTCATATAAGATTAACCCTTTCCCTCATACGACAATTCTGCAGCAGACGACTTTGAACATATTTTGACAAAAAATAGAAAATCTCTATAATTGAATGGATAACCTATGACAAAAAGTGGAAAACATTGTGTCAAAAGGATAAATTGCTTGTTTTGAGCAATTTCTTCTTTTGTCACTATGTTTTAAAAAAGCTGTCTGCTGCAGAGGCGTCAGAAAGCGTCTATATGAGGGAAAGGGTTAAACCTTGTTTCGCAATCGATGTAATATAAATAAGTAATTCCTGTATTGACAGATGACTCTGGGAGTTGGGGCCGTGGAGGTATATTTACAGCCATTTCTACAAGGTCCACTGGACCTGAAGACCACTACACGCTGGCTGGAAACATGCAAGGTAACTTTTGTTTTTAAATTTTGTTTCAAAGAAAAAATTGATTTATCCCTCCCTTCATCCAACAAACAACACTTTTGCAGCAGATGACTTTGTAAACATCTTTGTAAAAATATGGGACATCCATAGATGAAAGTGTTCTTATTAAAAGAGATGAAAGCAATATGGGAAAAGGAGAATAGGCAATTTCTCCTTTTTCCATAGTGTTTCCAAATTCATCTGCTTTGTAAATGTAAAAATGCATCAGCATGTGTAAAAGAGTAAATCCATGCACTTATTTTGAAAAACATATTATAAGATGACTTTGAACAAATAATTATTTAAGAAGTCATTTATGAAATTATAAATTTCCCTTTTAGTTTTAAATCTTTTTCTTGTTCATGTTTTCAAACTCAAACTAGGTTGTTTTTTTCCATGTTGTTTAACCCTTTCCCTCATGCAACAATTCTGCAGCAGACAACTTTGAACATATTTTGTCAAAAAATAGAAAATCTCTATAATTGAATGGATAACCTATGATGAAAAGTGGAAAACATTGTTGCAAAAGGAGAAATTGCTCGTTTTGAGCAATTTCTTCTTTTGTAACTATGTTTTCAAACAGTCGTCTGCTGCAGAGGCATCAGAAAGTGTCTATATGAGGGAAAGGGTTAAAGAGTTTGCAAATATATTTCAGATTTAGCCCTTGGAGACTGTCATCTTATCCCATTAGTAGATGATGGTGAACCAGATAAGAGCATCAAAGATTGGGTAAGTCAAATGTCAAATTTATTTTAGGTTAGTTTGTGCATCTGTATGGAGCCATTTAAATTAAATCTATCTACTTAACCCTTTCCCACATACAAACAAATCTGCAGCAGATGACCATGAAAAGATCTAAGCAGAATTATGGAAGATCTCTATAAATATAAGTATAAATATTGAATATGGTTATTGAATAGAGTTGAAAACATTGTTGCCACAATATTTTCAAAAGTTGTATGCTGCAGATGAATTAGAAAGTGTCTTTAGTGGCAAAATATTAACACTTTCCCACATAAAACAAATCTGCAGCAGACGACTTTGAAAATATCTAAGCCAAAATGTGTAAAATCCCTATAAATGTACGTATTATTAACCCTTTACCTCGTATAGACGCTTTCTGACGCCTCTGCAGCAGACGACTTTTTGAAAACATAGTGACAAAAGAAGAAATTGCACAAAACGTGCAATTTCTCCTTTTGCCACAATGTTTTCCACTTTTAGTCATAGGTTATCCATTCAATTATGGAGATTTTTTATATTTTGACAAAATACGTTTAAAGTCGTTTGCTGCAGAATTGTCGTATGAGGGAAAGGGTTAATAAATAGTTGAAAACAATGCGGCAAAAGGAGAAATTAATAATTAATTTCGCCTTTGCACCAATGTTTTCAAAAGTTGTCTGCTGCAAAGGCCTTGAAAAGCGTCTGCATGCGGGAAAAGGTCCTGGGTAAGTATTTTTTAGAAAGTTAGCTTTTGTGATCACTCACTGTCCGGCGTCCGGCATCATCGTCTGCGTCGTCGTCGTCTGTCCGTCTGTTAATAATTTCCTACAAATGACTTCTCCTACTAAACCAATGGACAGATTTCAAAATAACTTCACAGGAATGGTCCTTGGGTGGTCCTCTTTCAAAGTTGTTCAAAGAATTTAATTCCAAGTAGAACTTTGGTTGCTGCGGCATCAGAAAAGGGGAAAATTGCCAAATCTTAAAAAATCTTCTTGTCCAAAGTACTGGCCCGATTTGAAAATTATTTTGCACAAATGTTCCTTGGGACACCCTTTACCAAGATTGTTCAAATATTTCCAATCCATTGAAAAACATGGCCGCCAGGGGGCGGAGCTTATTTTCCTTATATGTGCATTGTTAAAACTTAAAAAATCTTCTTGTCCAAAAGTACTGGCCTGATTTGAAAATTATTTTGCACAAATGTTCCTTGGGGCACTCTTTACCAAGATTGTTCAAATATTTCAGATCCGATGAAAAACATGGCCGCCAGGGGGGCGGAGCTTGTTTTCCTTATATGTGCATTGTTAAAACTTTAAAAATCTTCTTGTCCAAAAGTACTTGCCCAATTTGAAAATTATCTTGCACAAATGTTCCTTGGGGCACCCTTTACCAAGATTGTTCAAATATTTCCAATCCGTTGAAAAACATGGCCGCCAGGGGGGGCGGAGCTTATTTTCCTTATATGTGCATTGTTAAAACTTTGAAAAATCTTCTTGTCCAAAAGTACTGGCCCGATTTGAAAATTATTTTGCACAAATGTTCCTTGGGGCACCCGTTACCAAGATTGTTCAAATATTTTCAATCCGTTAAAAAACATGGCCAACAGGGGGCGGAGCTTGTTTTCCTTACATGTGCATTGTTAAAACTTTAAAAATCTTCTTGTCCAGAAGTACTGGCCCGATTTAAAGATAATTTGGCACAAATGTTCCTTCAGGGACTTTCTATCAAAATTGTTCAAATTAATCCAATCCATTGAAAAACATGGCCAACAGGGGCGGGGCTTGTTTTTCCTTATATGTGCATTGTAAAATCTTTAAAAATCTTCTTGTTTTCCTTATATGTGCATTGTAAAATCTTTAAGAAACTTCTTGTCTAAAAGCACCTGCCTGATTTTAAAAAAAATTGGCACAAATACTCCTTGGGTGACCTTCTACCAAGGTTGATCAAATAAAACCGATCCGTTGAAATACATGGTCACCAGGGCGTTGCTTGTTTTCCTTATATGTATAGAGTAAAAACTTTGAAAACTATTGAAGTTCTATTAAATCAGGTGAGCGATATAGGGCCATCATGGCCCTCTTGTTTATTGTATATTGGGTCACTTGTCACTGTTACCAAAATTATCAAACGACTACCGCTCACTCAATAACTTGATGAGTGATTTAATGTCAAGTTTAATGGTCGTTACTAAACTCTTTCCAACCTACAGGCACCATTGGCAGCAGTGGACTGGCAATATTGTTGGAAAAGATGAAGTAATTCATCATGAGCAATTTATCCTTTTGCCACAATGTTTCCAACTCTTTTCAGTAATTATAACTTATTATTATAGAAATTTTCGATGTATCTGCTCAGATGTTTTTAAAGTGGTCTGCTGCAGATTTGTTGTATGTGCGAAAGGGTTAAAGGTTACTGTCTCCCTTAAAGACTAAGCTTTGAGGTATTTCTATGTTTTCTTGTTATGTTTTCAGCTTGGTTTGATAGTAGCCCAGCACCGAGATAAAAAGAACAAGCTGTCTGGTATTAAATTGTCTGCATTGAGATATGCTTTAGAGAAGGTGTATAAGGCTGCCAAAGAGAAAAATGGTAATTTTAAATGCAATATCGTTATATAATATTCAGATAACTAAATCATATGATAATAAGAATATACCCTAAATGCTTATTATGAGCAATTTCTCCATTTGCCACAATATTTTTAAAAATAGTCTGCTGCAAATGCGTCAACATAAGTATACCTTTTTCGAATGTTTTAAAAACAGGTAAGAGGAAATGCCTTTGAATGAAGAAAGACAAGTTGCCTATTTAATTACTTTTTCTCCACCCTCTTTAACCCTTTCCCACGTAAATGTTTGGAAACGTCAAGGTTAGATCATGGAAAATCTCTAAATGAAAGTTTTATTACTGAAAAAAGTTATAAACATTACTGCAAAAGGAGGAAATGCTTGTTTTTATCAAATATCTTCTTTTGTCACAATGTTTTCAAAAGATGTCAGCCTGCAGAGCCATCAGTAAGCGTCTATAAATGGGAAAGGGTTAAATATTGTCTGCTGAATAGGCACCAAAGGTTATCTGTATTGAGGAAAAATGTATTTCCATATGTTTTATGAACCGTCTCGGTGGTGTTATGGTCGAGCGTCCGTCTCGGGTGTGGGTTACATTCCCGGCTAGGTCATACCAAAGACTTTAAAAAATGGTAGTAATGGCTACCCTCCATAGCACTCAGGGTTGCAGGGTTAGCATTACAACTGACTGGCTGGTGTCAGGATAAATGGACCAGTAGTACTGGTAACTTACCCAGCAAAATGCCGTGATATAACTGAGAAATTGTTCAAAGTGGGGTAAAACACCAAACTATCAATATGTTTTATATTTTCTCTCCAGCTAGTGTACATTTACCGAGGATTGGTCACGATACGCCTGGGTTTAACTGGTACGGTACAGAGAGATTGATAAACAAGCATTTAGCTTCAAAGGGCATACCAACCTACATGTATCCTTGCTGTTCATAACTATACACATTTAAATGTGCTCTACAAGCTCCATTAACCCTTTCCCACTTGAAATAAATCTGCAGCAGACGATTATTATAAATAAAACATATACCGGTAGAAAATAACTTATAATGATAGTTTGATTATTGAAAAGTTGAAATTATTGTGGCAATTGGAGAAATTGCTCATTATGAGCAATTTCTCCTTTTGCCACAATGATTTCAAAAGTTGTCTGCTGCAGAGGCATCAGAAACGGTCTATATGTGGGAAAGGGTTAACTGATTTAAATGGTTTGTTTCACATATTTGGAGTCAAAAAGATTTTCTTAATGCTTTCCCAATTTATAAAAAAATTGACTGAAAATATCCGTGCAAAAGTAAACTATTGAATAGAATTGACAGAATTGTAGCCTTTTGCCACAAAATTTTCTTATACATTCCATAATTAAACTAATTTTTGCCTAGATGTTTTCAAAGTTGTTTGCTGCAGAGTTTTTGTATGTGTTAAAAGTAGGGATGGCAACGAATACCAAAATTAGTATTCGAATATTCGAATATTCGACCCATTTGTGCATGCTTCGCCGAAAAAGTGTTTATAAATACGTTATTTACCGTAAAGTGATCTTACTATTGTCTTATTTTGTTCAAGTTTCAGGACTTGCATTTTACATGTTCGTTCAACCCGTGAATTTGAAATAAAACAATGTTAGTGAAAAATTCGTCAGTAAAGTGCTCAGATTTTAATTAATGAAATACTGTTGAAAATGACATGAAATTTTCCCAATTATCAAACATTTTCAAAACATGAGAAATCGGACATGGGCCCTCTTGAAGGGTAGGTGTCATTATTTTAGTAGAAATGTGGCACTACCCATTAGGAGCAATTAAACCTGCTGTTTTTTAACTGAAATACTGTTGTAAATGGGCACGAAATATTCTCAGTACCGAATTGCTAAAAAACATAAATATGTGATCGGATTGCACACCCGATCCGACGGATTTGTGTGATTGTTATATGATTGTTAGATAATTGAATAAAAATGTAACTACATGCTACCTAACGAAACCATCAGTATTGTATCGATCAGTTTAATAGCCCAAAGCAAGGATTATCAGTTTGACATGTTATCTACAGTATTGACCCCTTATACAATAAGCGTAACAATGGCCATCGGTAACCCTTTACTTGCAGTTTTTAGCAGCAAAAAAGCATCGGTAAATATTTCAAGTATCGTCAATTAGATTTAAATATATAAATATTTTATAAATATTTCTGATTTTTATCGAATATTCGAATCATGATATAGTATTCGAATATTCGACCATACAATCGGATATTTGAATATTCGAATATTCGTTGCCATCACTAGTTAAAAGGCAATATTTAAAAAGATATAATCGAATTATAACTCGGTATTATACTGAGAATTAGAGATGATTTGGCTGTGTGGGGGCAGGAGACGTGCTTGGCTGCTGACTGGACATCTATTAACCCTTTCCCTCATATGGCAATTTTGCAGCAGACGACTTTGAACGTATTTTGTCAAAAAATAGAAAATCCCCATAATTGAATGGATAACCTATGACAAAAAGTGGAAAACATTGTGGCAAAAGGAGAAATTGCACGTTTTGTGCAATTTCTTCTTTTGTCACTATGTTTTCAAAAAGCCGCAGAGGCATCAGAAAGCATCTATATGAGGGAAAGGGTTAAACAGAGAATGTTTAGTTTTTAGAGAAAACTCATGTCATAGTCCTAATCAAGCTGTGTTCAGTCCCTTATCCCTTTCCCACATACAACAAATCTGCAGCAGACAACCTTGAGAACTTCTGGGCAGAAAGAGGAAAACTCTTTTCAAATGGATTATTGATAAAAATGTTGAAAACATTGTGGCAAAAGGAGAATTTGCTTGTTTTGAGCAGTATCTCCTTTTGTCACACTGTTTTTAAAAGTTGTCTGCTATAGATGCGTCAAAAAGCGTATATATGTTGGAAGGGGTTAAATTAACATTTTACCTGATACAAACAACAATTATTGCCTTTGTAGCAGACAAATTTTGAAAAATGTTTTAGAAAAAGGAGGAAATAACTAAAAATTACCAATTGCTACATTGTCATTGCATACATTTTTATCAATTTTAACCCATCCCAAATACATTCTCTTTATGATGCTTCTGCAGCAGATAACTTATGAAAACTTTGTGGCAAAATGAGAAATTGCTCATTATGAGGTACATTTTCATCTCTAATTTTATATATTTGTGGCAAAATATTTGTCTGCTACAGAGTTGTTGTATTTGAGATATTTATCCTACCATGTGTGTTTTCATTAAAATCACCCAAATTTAATGAACACACATATTCATGAAATTCATATTTATCTTTCCACAAGCACACACAAATTTAATGAACACACATATACATGAAATTCATATTTATCTTTATACAGGTGCACCCACATTTAATGAACACACATATACATGAAATTCATATTTATCTTTTCACAAGGGAACCCAAATTTAATGAACACACATATATACATGAAGTTAATATTTATCTTTCCACAAGGGCACCCACATTTAATGAACACACATATAAATGAAATTCATATTCATCTTTCTACAAGCGCACCCAAATTTAATGAGCACACATATACATGAAATTAATATTTATCTTTCCACAAGTGCACACACATTTAATGAACACACATATACTTGAAATTAATATAAATCTTTCCACAAGGGAACCCTAATTTAATGAACACACATATACATGAAGTTAATATTTATCTTTCCACAAGGGCACCCAAATTTAATGAACACACATACACATGAAATTCATATTTATCTTTCCACAATCACACTCAAATTTAATGAACACACATATACATGAAATTCATATTTATCTTTCGACAAGAGCACCCAAATTTAATGAACATGCATATACATAAAATTAATATTTCATCTTTACACAAGGGCACCCAAATTTAATGAACATGCATTTATCCATGAAATAAATATTTATCTTTTCACAAGGGCACCCAAAGTTAATGAACACAACTATACATGAAATACATATTTATCTTTTCACAAGGGCACCTAAAATTAATGAACACACATATACATGAAATTAATTTTAACTTTTCGCAAAGGCACCCAAAGTTAATGAACATACATGTATACATGAAGTAAATATTTATCTTTTCACCAGGGCACCTAAATATAATGAACACACATATACATGAAATTAATTTTAACTTTCGCAAGGGTTCAGGATCTAGTTTATGATCTCAGGTTATTAGGTATGGTAATGGATTCAAGGTTTAAAACTCGTATGTGGGAAAGGGTTAACTGATCGCAAATAAAGAGGTGTCGGATATGTAAATTATTGTTTGTTTTTCTGATACTGCTCCATTAGCTCTATTAACATCCTTGGATTTCTTGCTTGCTTCTTCTTTTTTCGGAGCACTTTTGCAAAGAATAATTTTTTTTTAATAACTTGTTGGCAATTTTGAAAGATGGCATATGCAATTTCATACGACCTACAGGAATGAGGATAATATTTGTATGATAATGATAAGTTTGATAAGATTTTGATTAGTTGATAAATCCCAGTTCTGGTTCTGTCAGGCTTTATTCGTTGGAGTCCACAATGTTTTAAAAAGTTGTCTGCTGCTATTGCGTCAAAATGCGTCTGCAGGTGGGAAAGGGTTAAAACACTTTTCAAATTTAGGCTTCTAGGTCCAATTCCACCAACCTTCTTTGCGCTAATTAATACTTAAATACTTTAAAGCATATTTCATCATTTTTGTTTCCCTAATATTTTGTAAAACATGAATGGTGGAATGTATTTAAGTAAATGACAAAGTTGACAGAGATAGTAACCTTGCAGACAAACAATACTTGTTATCCCTTTCCCACATACAACAAATCTGCAGCAGATGACTTGGAAAACATGTTGACAAAAATGTGAAATATCTCCATAAATGATAGTATAATTATAAGATAGCATTGAAAACATTGCGACACAAAGCGTCTACTTGATAAAGGGATAAGTAATGAAATATTTTAGCATTTTTATCAGGTTAACAAAAATGATGAATTACTCCTTTAAGCCTCTGCAGCAGACGGCTATTTGAAAACATAGTGACAAAAGAAGAAATTGCACAAAACGTGTTTTCCACTTTTAGTCATAGGTTATCCATTCAGTTATAGAGATTTTCCATTTTTTTACAAAATATGTTCAAAGTCGTCTGCTGCAGAATTGTCGTATGAGGGAAAGGGTTAAGTATTTAAGTATTACTTAGCGCTAAGTAAGGTTGGTGGAATTGGACCAAGCTCATTAGAATGCAATATTACACACACTGTCGACACAACAGAAAAACATTCCTGCAAATTTTTGGTGAAAGCAATAGAGATGGATTCATTTATTCATAAAATTACTTATTATTTCCAGTTTTGTTAAACAATTAGATAGACTTAATTGTTTGCTTATGAAAAAGCTTTGAATAAATCTAAAGAAATATAAAAAAAAAAAAATAGAAATGAAAGCATTGTGAAAATAATAGAAAACGTCTATTTGGAACATTTTCTCAAATTTATATAAAAAGTTCCCATATTTATGACGATATAATTATATTTTAATCTTAATTATAAATATGTCTGAGGGTATCTAAAATAGTCACAACATATTATGTATCATAAAACACCTACACATAGTAGATAGCAAAACTAAAACAAACATATATACTTACAGTATTGCACATTTAACCCTTTCCCACCTATAGACACATGTTGATGCCTCTGCAGCAAACGGCCTTTTCAAAATACGGACAAAAGAAGAAATTGCTCAAAACAAGCAATTTCTCCTTTTGCAATATTTTTTTTTTTTTCAGTAATTATACCCTCATTTCTAGTGATATTCTGTATCTTTAGTAAATGTTTTCAAATTCATCTGCTGCAGCTTTGTTGTATGTCGGATAGGGTTAATTATATAATTTATAGTCTAGAACCATCCCTTTGTAACTCATAAAAATTCATATGTTGTTGGTGCTTAAGAGTTACAGTTTTAACCCCTCTTTCCCATACAACAAATCTGCAGCAGACGACTTTGAAAACATCTCAACAATAATATGGAAAATCTTCCTAAATGAAGACATACTTATCGTATAGAGTTGAAAACATTGTGTCAAAAGGAGAAATTGCTCGTATTTGAGCATTTTTTTTTTTTCACAATGTTTTCAAAAGTCATCTGCTACAGAGGCATCAGCATCTTAATCAGGGAAAGGGTTACACAATGGCAGGCAATAGTTAGGTTGGTAGAGTACCCAGTAGCTACAAGGCCAAGGTTTGCTAAGCGTTTGTGGAAAACATTGTGGCAAAAGGAGAAATTGCACGTTTTGTGCAATTTCTTCTTTTGTCACTATGTTTTCAAATAGCCTTTGCTAAGCGTTTATTACAATGTTTTAACCCTTTCCCCCATACGACTATTCTGCAGCAGACGACTTTGAACGTATTTTGACAAAAGATGGAAAATCTCCATAATTGAATGGATAACCATGACGAAAAGTGGAAAAAATTTTGGCAAAAGGAGAAATTGCACGTTTTGTGCAATTTCTTCTTTTGTCACTATGTTTTCAAAAAGCTGTCTGCTGCAGAGGCGTCAGAAAGCGTCTATATGAGGGAAAGGGTTAATGTTTAATTTCTAGGATAAGTTGTGTTATAAATTTACATCTTCACAACATCAGCTGCTCCAATGTTAATGAAATCAGGATAAATCGTCATATAGACAAGCAATATTTACTTTAAGTTAGGGGGGACCCTTTCATTAACGCTTTCCCATCTGCTGCAGACACCTTTTGTAAACACTGTGGCAAACTGTTAACATTTCTAATAATGAACGATGTCTCCTTTTGCCACAATGTTTTTCAACTTGATCCATTATTGATTCTTTCATTAATAATTTGTTTTCGATAGTTTTGCCTTAATGCTTTCAAAGTCATCTGCTGCAAATTTGTTGTAAGTGGGAAAGGGTTAAACTTTAATTTGACAAGCAATTTGAATAGCCGTACATGCTGTCCTACAACAGATTTTGTTTAGAAAAAATAAATAAATAAATGAAACCTTAACCTCTAACCAGATATTATTATCCAAGAAAGCAGAATTTGAAGAGAAAACAGTCTGTCCAAGATACAGGGGATTCAGGTAAGTAAGTTCAATTACCCCTTTCCCACAGGAAGTTCTGTTTTGAGACATCTGCAGCAGATAATCTGTTAAAATATTTTCAAAAAAAGAGAAGCAACATCATTTTTCTTTCTTTCTTTTAACCCTTTCTCTCATACAACAATTCTGCAGCAGGCGACTTTGAATGTATTTTGTCAAAACATAGAAAATCTCCATAATTTAATGGATAACCTATGACTAAAAGTGGAAAAAGGAGAAATTGCTCATAATGAGTTATTTTGCCTTTTTCCACACTGTTTATAAACAAAAGGAGAAATTGCATGTTTTGTGCAATTTCTTCTTTTGTCACTCTGTTTTCAAAAAGCCGTCTGCTGCAGAGGCGTCCGCAAGCGTTTATATGAGGGAAAGGGTTAAGTCAGGCCCCTATGCATGATATTACATTGTTTAGAATTTCATTTATATAATTATACAGGCGATATGAATGTATGTTTTCTATTATGTTTTCAAGTTACATACACAGTTTTCCCAAATACTCTCAGAACTTTTAAATTGAGTACTGGTTTGGGAAAACCAGGAAAAAATATGTTAGGTGAATTGACCCCAGTGATATAAATGATATAAATGATATACTGTTGAAAATGGTGTTAACTATTTCCCTCGTACAACGATTCTGCAGCAGAGACTTTGAACATATTTTGTCAAAAAATAGAAAATCTCTTTTAATTGAATGAATAACCTATGACTATAAGTGGAAAACATTGTGGCAAAAGAAGAAATTGCTCGATTAGAGCAATTTTTTTTTTTGTCACTATTGTTTCCAAAAAGCCGTCTGCTGCAGAGGCGCCAGAAAGTGTCTATATGAGGGAAAGGGTTAAACACCAATCAATTAATCATAAGTTTTCGAAGCAAATGATTCTAAATACATCATATCAGGTAAATGATAAATCTATCTAGTTTGAAGGACAGAAGAGCTTTTTCAATCACCATAGTAGTCATGTTTTGATTTGTTCTGTGATAGGTTATGATTCATCTTTACTTTGTTTAGTGATCTTTCAAACAGTATCATACCAAACTGTGGGTGACTTCAGCTACAGCTGACACGTCTCAGTGTATGGTTTTGAGAGTGTTCACATTGGAAGCATTACGGCAGGGTTCCAACCTCAGTATGTTCCTACCAAAGTCTTATAGGATATTTCATGAGTGTTTATTTATTATCACTTTTAACCCTTTCCCACATATTGACGCTTTCTAAGACCTCTGCAGAAAACGACTTATGAAATCATTGTGGCAAATAAAGAAATTACTCATGATGAGCAATTTCTCCATTTGCCACAATACAATTTGACGGCTGTGGTGCCAAAGTGACTACCGTTATAACGTCAAACCACTGATATGACGTCATTTTCATAGTTTGGTTTCTGTGTCGTAACAAAGACTTGAGCGTAAGACTGGAAACCAAAATAGTAGTGTCATATCATATTTATGTAATTGGATTTTGACACCTGAGGACAAAGTGCGGGTATGCTTTTATGATAACTCACCATCCGGCATCTGTCAACGTCATCACCTGTCTGTCTGTCTGTCTGTCCAGATTTTCCAACATACAACTTCTTCTCCTAAATTACTTGGCCAATTTTGATGAAACTTCACAAGGATGTTTCTTGGGTTAGCCCTTTCAAAATTGTTCAAAGAAATCAACACCATGCAGAACCTTGGTTCCCATGACAATAGAAAGGATTTTAAAAAAAAAAATCTTCTTGTCTGAAACCAAGAGGCCTAGAGCTTAGATATTTGGTGTGTAGCATTGTCTAGTGGTCCTCTACAAAGATTGCTCATTTTGTGCCCCTGGGGTCAAAATTTGCCCTGCCCTTTGGATCATCTTATTTACATACAGATATATAGGGAAAAACTAATTGGTACATAAACATTTTTTTGCTGTCCTTCTAAGTCATATTTACTTGACAAAAGACAGACAACATAGGGTGTTGGTTTTTTTTGCGCTCTGTGGCAGTAGAGATGTACTGGTCATCTTGGACCTCTTGTATTAGCTTATTACCTGACTGCAAAATAAGTTATTGTGGTTAGCATGACAAATCACATTACATAACTCAGGTGAGCTATCCAGGGCTATCATGGCCCTCTTGTTTATTTTTGAGATGAGTCAATGGATGATTTGATTATTTAAGTTGGAGACAAGTTTAACAAGAAGGTGGAATCCGCTGTGGTCAAGTGGTTAGCGTCGGGGATTTTAAAACAGGGTGTCCCGGGTTCGATCCCCAGTCGCGGCACTACGGTCATGGTGGAGTGCCCTTGGGCAAGGCATATTTCCTAGCCTAGTACTGGTTTGTTGACCCAGGGATCATGAAGAAGTGAACTGTTGCCGTGATATAACTGAAATAATGTTGAAAGCGGCGTAAAACCCCAATAAATAAATAAATAAATTAACAAGAAGGATTCTCCTATCCAAGAAATGGAGAACCTTAACCCATTACTTCACACAAACGACATTTGTCACCTGCCATTGAACATGACTTTTGAAAACAGTGCAAGAAAAGGTGAAATTGCTCAAAATGAACAATTTCACCTTTTATTTTCAATATTTTTAACTCTTCTTCAAAATAAATCTTTCATTTTTCTAGATCATTGAAATTGTTTGTCTGATGATTATAAAGCAGATGACCTTTGAAAAGTCATGTGAAGTAATGGGTTAAGGTCAAAATCACAGATTGAATATCTTTTGTTTGTCACAATGAGAGAAAAATTGTACTTTCAGTTATAGAGATTTTCTAAATTTGATTCAGACGTTGTGCCTAGAGGTCACAACAATCACCAACCAGGCAGGCTATGGTGTCCAAGGACAGATATTGTTTCATGTTCTTTGATATCCTGCAAATATTATAGCAAGAGCAGTATTTAGTCACACAAAATCATAAAAAATGCTGAAATCAATGAAACTAAGATGATTAACTGATGAATATAGAGACTTTATGACCCTTATTATCATGTCTAATGATCTTAACCCTTTCCCTCATACGACAATTCCGCAGCAGACGACTTTGAACGTATTTTGTCAAAACATAGAGAATCTCCATAATTGAATGGATAACCTATGACAAAAAGTGGAAAACATTGTGGCAAAAGGAGAAATTGCACGTTCTGTGCAATTTCTTCTTTTGTCACTATGTTTTCAAAAAGTCGTCTGCTGCAGTTGTTGTACTTATATACTGTTACTGGTGGGCTGAAATATATCAAACACAAGGCTCACAGACACAATAATACGAATAACCTTTGCCCACATACAGACACTTTCTGATCTCTCTGCTGCAGATGACCTTTGAAAACACTGTGACAAAAGGAGAAATTGCTCACAATGAGCAATTACTACTTTTGCCACTATTTGTTTTCTCCAACTCTTTTCAAAAGATTTCCCACATTTTAACCGAGAGGCGTGTGAAAAGTCTTCTGCTGAAGATTTTTAATTGTTTTGGAAAGGGTTGAATGTAAGTGTAATAAATGCTATAAATACATGTTGTTACCAAATATAGATACAATAATGTGTTTATTACGGGTCTATGGTCTGGAAGTGATCACGTCATCAGAGTAAATAAAACTATATTAAAAATTTAATTATGTCTAGAACCCTTGAAAATGGGGAACATGTAAATTTATCCTTATCCTATAATTTGTATCATCATGAAATCATCACAAATAATATTGAATAAATTTAAATAAATTAAGCCTTTTCAACAGACAAGAAATGTGCAGCAGACAAAATTGAAAACATCTTGGCAAAAATATGGAAGTAAGTACTGTTTACTCTTCCGCTGTCAAAGCCAATAAAAGATCAAAACGAGTACTGTTTGATAGGACTGTACCTTGTCTTGGCCGCATCTTTACTATGCATTATAGGATTTCCAAGAAACTTGGCACAAACTTTCACCATAATGAGGCGTTGTGTCGCGCACAAGACCCAGGCATGTACCTCAAATTTCAAACTATACCTTGTCCAGCCCACATCTCAACCATGCATCATCGGATTACCAAGTTACTTGGTACACATGTTCACCATGATGGGGTGAAGTGTCAGGCACTAGACCCAGGCCCGTACCTTAACGATCAAAGTCACACTTAGAGGTCAATGGTCAAAATGAGAAACCATGCATCTTAGGATTCCCAAGTTACTGAGCTCACATGTTTACCATAATGAGGTGATGTCGTGATGATGGCAAAAGTGAAAACAAATTTTGCAAAAAAGGAGACTGTAATCTTTCAACCCCATCCCATTTGTAGACACGTTTGTGTGCATATGCAGCAGACAATTTTTGTCATTACTGTTCTAAAATTGGATGCTGTGTCAGCTACAATTATTTGTTTGGTAAACTTTTCAATAAGATCTGAACAAAAACTCACTTTCCTATGTTGTTGTCCACTACTGACAACACTTCTCTACATGATTCAAAAAATAGAAATCTCTATAATTGAATAGATAACCTATGACTAAAAGTGAAAAACTTTGTGTCAAAAGGAGAAATTGCTTGTTTTGAGCAATTTCTTCTTTTATCACTATGTTTTCAAAAAGCCATCTGCTGCAGAGGCGTCAGAAAGCTTCTGTATGAGGGGAAGGATTTATTATTTAATGAGGATAAGTCTTTCAATACATGTGTCGGTGTGTAAAATTACTCTTATGTTGAATATGCCTGAACCTTCATACATACTAAAAAGGATGTATGTCAAACTTCAAAATAATATGGTATCTCGAAAATAAAAACAAAATGTTGGGTTATTGTATACTTGAGAAAATTTACAACCACTTGTGTATCGCAGTAGGCCCTTAACCCGTTCCCTCATATAGACGCTTTCTGACGCCTCTGCAGCAGACGGCTTTTTGAAAACATAGTGACAAAAGAAGAAATTGCTCAAAACAAGCAATTTCTCCTTTTGCCACAATGTTTTCCACTTTTAGTCATATTGGTTATCCATTTAATTATAGAGATTTACTGTTTTTAGCTCACCTGAGCTTTGCTCAAGGTGAGTTATTGTGATCGCCTTTTGTCCGTCGTGCGTCGTGCGTCGTGCGTCGTGCGTCAACTTCTTCTCCTCAGTAACCAGTGGGTCAATTTGGATGAAACTTCACAGAAAGCATCCTCTCAATGACCTCACCAGAATTCCTTCAAATATTTGGGATCCATGCAAAATTCTGGTTTCCATGGCAACGAAACCGAAAAAACTTCAAAATTCTTCTCCTCCCGAATTGGTTGGCAGATTTTCAAATAATTTTGTAGAAATGTTCCTTGGATGACCCTCTATCAGATCCCTTCAAGCCGTGTTGATTGGTCGAAAAACATGGCCGCCAGGGGGGGCGGGGCTATTTTGCCTTATATGGCTATAGTGAAAACTTAAAAAATCTTCTCCTCCGAAAGTGTAAGGCCGATTTTCAAATAATTTTGTAGAAATGTTCCTTGGGTGACTCTCTATCAGATTCCTTCAAGCCATGTTGATTGGTCGAAAAACATGGCCGCCAGGGGGGGCGGGTCTATTTTGCCTTATATGGCTATAGTGCAAACTTAAAAAATCTTCTCCTCCAAAAGTGTCAGGCCGATTTCCAAATAATTTTGTAGAAATGTTCCTTGGGTGATCCTCTATCAGATTCCTTCAAGCCATGTTGATTGGTCAAAAAACATGGCCGCCAGGGGGCGGGGCTATTTTGCCTTTTATGGCTATAATGAAAACTTAAAAAATCTTCTCCTCCATAAGTGTCAGGCCGATTTTCAAATAATTTTGTAGAAATGTTCCTTGGGTGACCCTCTATCAGATTCCTTCAAGCAATGTTGATTGGTCGAAAAACATGGCCGCCAGGGGGCGGGGGCTATTTTGCCTTATATGGCCAAAGTATAAACTTAAAAAATCTTCAACATCTTCTCCTCAGTAACCAGTGGGTCAATTGGGATGAGGCTATTTTGCCTTATATGGCTATAGTGCAAACTTAAAAAATCTTCTTCTCCAAAAGTGTCGGCCCGATTTTCAAATAATTTTGTAGAAATGTTCCTTGGATGACCCACTTTCAGATTCCTTCAAGCCATGTTGATTGGTCAAAAAACGTGGCCGCCAGTAGGCAGGGCTATTTTGCATTATATGGCTATAGTGAAAACTTAAAAAATCTTCTCCTCCAAAAGTATCTAGCCGATTTTCAAATAATTTTGTAGAAATGTTCCTAGGGTGACCCTCTATCAGATTCCTTCGAGCCAAGTTGATTGGTCGGAAACTATGGCTGCCAGGGGGCGAGGCTTATATAGCTAAAGTAAAAATAAAAAATCAGGTGAGCGATTCAAGGGCCATCATGGCCCTCTTGTTTGACAAAATATGTTCAAAGTTGTCTGCTGCAGAATTGTCGTATGAGGGAAAGGGTTAATTAAAAAGGCGTGCAATTAATTGCTAACAGGTCAACTCTTTGTTAGTCCTTGTTGCAATTGCATGGAAGAGCACTATGTCTGTGACAAAACCTTTAGACCTCGACACGTTGCTAGTCTAGTATGATAATTTTTAGAGACATTTATTTTTAAAAAAATCTGTATAAAGAATTTTGAGAAAAATAAAAATGATACAGAGTTGAAAACCTTATGAGAAAAGGAGTTTCTAAGATATTCCATTGTTGGTTTCTTCCAAAATTAATAACTTACCCACTGTGGTCAATTTTACTTGACAATGATTAGCTGATCCTGATCTATGTACACATATCTTCACCCCAGAATGAATATTAGCGACAAAACTGAGGCTCCTATATTTTCAGAGCTGTAATTAAGGGCAATATTTCATGTACTAATTTAATTCTTAACCCTTTCCCTCATACATCAATTCTGCAGCAGACGACTTTGAACATATTTTGTCAAAAAATGGAAAATCTCTATAACTGAATGGATAACCTATGACTAAAAATGGAAAACATTGTGGCAAAAGGAAAAATTGCTCGTTTTGAGCATTTTCTTCTTTTGTCACTATGTTTTAAAAAATCCGTCTGCTGCAGAGGCGTCAGAAAGCGTCTATATGAGGGAAAGGGTTAATTAAACTCCATAAATGAGATTATTCTTTTGAGTGCCCACAACAAAGGTTTTAAATGGAAAATTGAAGCAAAGACCTGATTCCTCCTCATCCAGCACTGTAGAACCACCCAGTGGTGTAGTGTTAGAGCATCCGCCTCGGGTGCGGGAGGTCACAGGTTCGATCCCCAGCTGAGTAATACCAAAAATGGTAGAAATGGCTGCCCTACTTCTTGGTGCTCAGGGTTGCGGGGTTAGCATTACGACAGGCAAGCTGGTGACAGGATAAATGGACCAGAGTAGTACTGATAACTACCTTGGAAACGCCGCGATATTACTGAACAATTGTTGAAAGTGGTGTAAAACCTCCTGTAGACACATTCTGACACAAAAGCAGTAGACGATTATTTATAACACTGTCGCAAAAGGAGAAAATGCTCATAATGAACAATTTTGCCACAACGTTTTTAACTTTATTCAGTAATTAAAAATTCATTTATTCAGATTTTTCATGATTTCACGTTTCAATGTAGTCTGCTACAGATTTGGTGTATGTCGGAGAGGGTTACATAGAATTAGAGACTTACTTCGTACATTAAGATATGAGCAAGACTAGTAAGGATTAAAATGATAGTGTATAAAATGGGATTTAGTAGTCTGAAGCAATTCCCAAACCTCCCATGTTAATGAGACATAAAAACTTGTCTTAGGGAGAAGAGCGCATAAAACTTGTCTTAATGTTCTGACATATTTGGGCACAATGACTTCTGATCACTAAAGACATCTGCTTAACCCTCTCCAACATACATATGCTTTTTGACACATTTGCAGCATACAACATTTGAAATCATTGTGGCAAAAGGAGAAATTGCTCATACTGAGCAATTTCTTCTTTTGCTGAAATGTTTTCAACTCTATTCAATAGTTACACATTAATATATAGAGAATTACCATATGTTTTGTCTAGTTGTTTTCAAAGCTGTCTGCTGCAGAATTGTTGTATATGGGAAACTTACCCTTTCCCACATGCAGATGAATTTTGACGCATCTGTAACCTGTTGGCAAAAGGAGAAATGGATCATTATTAGCAATTCCTCAGTGTTCCATAATTTTCTCAAACTGTATTCAATAATTATTCATTTGAAGATATTTACATCTGTTGCCAAGTCGTTTTCAAGTCATCTGATTTGTTGTATGTGAAAAAGAATAAAAGTACATAACTTCTTACAGAGACTGAACTATTGTGCTTTATATTAGACACATATTTCTTGACCAATAAACCTATTTTGGACAATTTGATCATTTTTAGCTCACCTGAGCCCTCTGGCTCAGAATGAGTTATTGTGATTAACCCTTTCCCTCATACAACAAATCTGCAGCAGACGACTTTGAAAATATTTTGTCAAAAATTGGAAAATCTCTATAATTGAATGCATAACCTATGACGAAAAATGGAAAACATTGTGTCAAAAGGAGAAATTGCTCGTTTTGAGCAATTTCTTCTTTTGTCACTATGTTTTCAAAAAGCTGTCTGCTGCAGAGGCGTCAAAAAGCATCTATATGAGGGAAAGGGTTAAAACGATATCTCCTAAACCGCTTGACTGATTATGATAAAACTTTACAAGTATGTTCCTTGGGTGGCCCCGTTTCAAAATTGTTCAATTAATTGAATTCCAAGCGGAACTCTGTTTGCCATGGCAACGGAAAGGAAAAACTTTAAAAATGTTCTTGTCGAAAAACTATAGGCCAGATTTCAAAATCTTTTGGCACAATTGTTCTTTGGATGAACCTCTCAAAAGATTATTTCCCTTTATGTATAAATTGTGAAAAATCTTCTTATCCAAAGGTACTGGCCGGATTTGAAAATAGTTTTGCACAGATGTTCCTTGGGTGACCCTCTTTCAGTATTGTTCAATTTATTTTGATTTGTTGAAAAATATGGCCACCCGAGGAGTTTCTTTTCCTTATATGTGTATAGTGAACATTTAAAACATCTTCTTGTTCATTTAACCGATTTAAAAATAATTTGGCACAGATGTTCCTTAAATGACCCTCTACCAAGATTTCTCAAATTATTCCGATCCGTTGAAAAACATGGCTGCCAGAAGGTGGGACTTTATTTCATTGTATGAGTATATAGTGTCAAAAGTATAGGACAAGTGTTCTTTGGGTGACCATTTACCAAGTTATATTAGATAAGGAGAGTAATTCAGGGCCACCATGGCATGTTTTTTCCTGATACAGATGGCCTTGATACCTTTACAAAGTTACTAAGACAGCTATAAGGCTGAACTCCCAGTGAAAGCGGCATAACAAAGGAAAAGAAAAGTTCAAACAGTATACTGAGCTCATCAGATTTTTAGCTTGACTATTCGAAGAATATGAGAGCTTTACTACTCGCGTCGGCGTCAGCGTCTCCGTCGGCGTCCGGTTAAAGTTTTAGGGCAAGTTGGGATTTTCATTCATAAGTATTTGTGCTAGGGCTTTCATATTTGGAATATAGTTACATCTTATACCTTTCTTCACATTGAACGCTAAAGATGCTGAGTGTGACCTTCCTTTTGGGAAAAAAAACATGATTTTCGGGGGTTAAAGTTTTAGGGCAAGTTGGATTTTTTTCTTTTTCTTATTTTTTTCTCAATAAGTACTTGTGCTAGGGCTTTCATATTTGGAATATAATTACATCTAATACCTTACTTTATATTGTATGCTGAAGATTCTGAGTTTTACCTTCTTTTTGGGGTAAAAGACATGATTTTGGGTGGTTAAAGTTTTAGGGCAAGTTTGTATTTTCATTTAATTTTTTAATTTTTCTCTATAAGAATTTGTGCTAGGGCTTTAATATTTAGAATATAGTTACATCTTATGCCTTTCTTCACATTGAATGCTGAAGATGCTGAGTGTGACCTTCTTTTTGGGGTAAAAAACATGATTTTTGGTGGTTAAAGTTTTGGGGCAAGTAGGATTTTATTTTATTTTTTTAACTTTTTCTGAATAAGTACTTGTGCTAGGGCTTTCATATTTGGAAAATAATTACATTTAATACATTTCTTCATATTATATGCTGAAGATGCTGAGTGTGACCTTCTGTTTGCGGTAAAACACATGCTTTTGGGTGGTTAAAGTTTTAGGGCAAGTTGGCTTTTTCATTTAATTTTCAAATTTTTCTAAATAAGTACTTGTGTTAGGGCTTCCATATTTGGAATATAATTACATGTAATACCTTTCTTCACATTGTATGTTGACGATGCTGAGTGTGACTTTTAGGGGGTAAAAAACATGATTTTTGTTTGATTTTGAGAATTTTAGATAAATTCTTAATTTTTGGTTACATTTCTTTCTAATTGTGATCATTTATTTATCAAATATAATTCTTCAACATATCAAACGGGTTTTGCATGGTGTCAAACATTAGGAAAACCTTTTTTTAAGGTTTTGCTAATTTTGGACTCGGTCAGTTTTAACATTTGCGTTTAGCTCAACGTTAAAGTTACATCATTCAAATCACTTCATACTTCACATATTTGTTAAGGACCATCGTACAATTAGGTTAGATAACTCCATTGTATCCTAAATATGGAGTAATGGCCCTTGATTGACTTAGGAAATTTTATTTTTAAATTATATTTTAATGTATGTATATCTATTCAGTTGCTTTTACATATAGAGTATATAATATGATTTAATAGTACTTAAGTGCAATATAATGAAATAGTGCTTTATGTGAATAAGCGGCCTGTAGTCGAGCGCGCTGTCCTCCGACAGCTCTTGTTTGTTATCTAGTATGGTAAACAAGAAAGAGGTTTTTGGCATGTTTTTTTCCTTGGAAAAGATGGCGTACTTGCGATGTGGGAAACACTCTGGTAATCATGCACATGCGTCGATGGTATTGATATATTTTTCTGTTGTAAGTGGAAATGTTACTGTTGCAATTGATAAAAATATTTTTATTTATAGAAATGACGTGACGCGTATGCTCCACAAGAGGGAGGCAAGATCTCACTTCAGAACATTTTTCAGAGTAGTTTTATATACTGTCTGTCAATGGTAAAATGACTGTCCCTTGACTGCTCTTGTAGTTCATCATGGTTTGACATGAAGGCAGGCAACACAGCTATGTGTTTCTTTGAACACTCTGGCTCCACATTTTGATCTGGAATCGGCCGTGGTCGAGTGGTTAGCGTCAGGGATTTGAAACCAGGTGTCCTGGGTTCGATCGCCAGTCGCGGCTCGAGGGTCATGGTGGAATGCTCTTGGGCAAAGCACATTTCCTAGCCTGGTACTGGTTTCTTTACCCAAGGATCATGAATAAGTGAACTGTCACCGTGATATAACTGAAATAATGTTGAAATGGCGTAAAACCCCAACCAAAACAAACAAACAAACAAACAAACATTTTGATCCTTATATTTACACAATACTGTCGCTGTGGTTTTGCAGTTAGAGCATCTTGAGGGCTTGGCGTGAAACGGTTGTAACTAAAATTGGTACTTTTTTACCAAGGTTAATCACCTCGCCATAATGTCTTTATAAACGTTAAATCTTTTTTTCTTGGTAAACAATGGAAATTTAGGTGCCATTGCTCGTTCTGAGCAATGGCACCTAAATTTGCATTGTTTACAAAATGGTCAAAATGGCCCCTAAACTAGGGTTTTCAAAATAGGTTTTTAGTTACAACCGTTTCACACCAAGCCCTCGATCTGCCTTCGGATAGGGAGACCCGGCTTCGATCCCCGGTTCGGCGATAAAAAAATACATAAAGGTGGTAGAAATGGCTTCCCTCATTGGCGCACAGGGTTGTGGAGATATCATTATGTTTTATTGATCAGTGTCAGGATAAATAAAACTGGTAGTAGGCTCCAATTCCACCAACGATACTTAGTGCTAAGTAATACTTAAAAACTTAAGAGCGTTTTTCATCATTTTTGTTTTCTTGATAAAAAGGCCAACATATTTCATTTCTTAACAGGTATTGTAAGTCAAAAGGGTGACTTTTAATGTCAACTCAGTCATGTATTTAAATATATTCGACCATTCATGTGTTACAAACTATTAGGGGAACAAAAATGATGAAATATGCTTTTAAGTATTTAAGTATTACTTAAAGCTAAGTAATGTTGGTGGAATTGGACCCTGGTATACTACCCAGGTACGGCCATGATATAACTGAAATACTGCTGGTACACGGCTTAACTCTTTCCGACATACAACACATCTGCAGCAGACGTCTATGATAGCATCAAAGCAAAGATATAGAAAATCTCTATGAAAAGAAATGTAATTATTGAAAAGAGCTATTGTAGCAAAAGGAGAAATTTATGTCGCAATGTTTTCAAAAATCGTCTCAGACTGAAATGATTCTTTTGAGTACCTACAACATAGGGTCTGGTTGGACAATAAGAGAAATATTGTGGTGAAGAGACCCGTTCACTCCCTCTTATCTAGTACTCTGTGTTTATATATGGGAAAGTGTTAAAACACAAGTCAAACAAATTAAATACATTTACACATGTTTGTAAATAACCATTGGCTAATTTTGCAGAAAGTAATAAGTTGCTTTGTATGGCTAGTCAAGGTCATCTATTCTACTGTGGTAAATTGCTTTGTGAAAAACTCAATAGAAGTGGTAGATCTGTAGGATCTTTCTTTTGTTAGCGCACCCTCCCACTATCCACCGGGAGTTTAAATGGATGTTGGGCAGCAGTACATGTATTAATATAATGTGAAGTCATTGAGTACTTTCTGTAAGATGTATTGAGGAGACAATAATAAATCGATGGGTATAGATCTGAATTCTGAGTTAACCTGATAGAGCTACAAATGATGTTTTTAGAGTCCTCTGTTTAACCCTTTCCCACATACAACAGATCTGCAGCAGACGACTTGGAAAACATTGTGACAAAAACCTGAAAAATCTCCATAAAAGATATGCTTAATTATTAGATAAAGTTGAAAACATTGTGACCAAAGGAGAAATTGCTCATCAAGAGCAATTTCACCTTTGGCCACAATTTTTTCAAAAGTCGTCTGCGGCTATTGCTACAAAATGCGTCTGCAGGTGGGAAAGGGTTAAAGAGTATTTTAGGGCAAATTTACTGTTTTATATCTGAAAACATGAAATTAATATTCTAATACAGAGTTCAAAACATTTTACAAAAGAGAAAAAAATGCTTGTTTTAAGCCATTTGATATTTTCTCACTATTTTTTCAAATGTCATCTGCTACATAATTATCAACTATTGTCTGTATCAATGAACAAATGTTAACCTTCAAAAAGGAATTTAATGTTAAGATGTGGAAACGTTGCAAATGGTCCGGTTACTCCAGGGTGTCCACCAAACTGTTCAGGGGTTTCCACGGAATTTCAGGGATGTCCATGGAACCATTCCGGGTTGTCCACTTAAATGTACTAGGGTGTCCATGGAAAGTATCAGATCTACACAAAATAGACCTGGATAGTTACGTCCAAATACACTTTTCTGTGTATTTTTGTATTTTCTGTTAACCCTTTCCCTCAAATAGACGCTTTCTGATGCCTCTGCAGCAGACGGCTTTTTGAAAACATAATGACAAAAGAAGAAATTGCACAAAATGTGCAATTTCTCCTTTTGCTACAATGTTTTCCAGTTTTTGTCATAGGTTAATTATCCATTCAATTATGGAGATTTTCTATGTTTTGACAAAATACGTTAAAAGTCGTCTGCTGCAGAATTACCATATGAGGGAAAGGGTTCAGAATCCGTGGAAAATCTACAGCCAGGTTTGCTGTAAGTGATCTTTAAAGAAGAAACTGATGAATTGTTCAAATATCTTTTCATCAAAGAAGAATATGGCTGCTTCTCATAACTAGATTACCTACAGTAAGAACAATCATTATTGATTTGAAAGCTGTTTACACCTTTTTAACTTTAGTAAACATTTTGGAAAGAGATAAAAGTGCTTAAATGAGCAGTTATTCTTTTGTTAGAACTCTTGAAAATTTTAACAAAAATAATGTTTTCCAAATTTCAAGATGTTTATATTCCTCTAACAAACTGATGACTCTAAAGAATATCATATTAAAATAAATGTAGACTCCTGAAAGTAATAATGTTTTCCAAATTTCAAAATGTTTATATTTCTCTAACAAACTGATGATCACTCTAAAGAATATCATATTAAATGTAGAAATATAAATTAATTCTTTGTTATAAAAGGTTAACCCTGTACCTTATAGATTGGACTTCTGTCTCGTGTTCATGCAGTTAATATGTCAACCTTCCATCTCGTCTGGGGCAATATTTGTTGTGTTGACATGTTATTTAGTTGTTCTGAGTCATTCTGGCATATTCGCTTGTTACACCCTGCCTAGTAAGCCAACTCAAAAAGTGAACCAATCAGGCCATATGTTGTTTCCCCAACAAGTGAACCAATCAGGCCATATGATTGTTGTATCCTCAACAAGTGAACCAATCAAACCATATGTTGTATCCTCAAAAACTGAACCAATCAAACCATATGTTGTATCCTCAAAAACTGAACCAATCAGGCCATAATTATGTTGTATCCCCAAAAACTGAACTAAGCAGGCCATAATTATATTTTATCCTCAACACTGTTTACTTATTGGTTACAACTTACAATGATTTACTTGGGCTCCATGTGACTTTTTCTCCAAAAGTTTCCTGTTTCAAAGAGTCTGGTAATAAAATCTTTTTTTAACCCTTTCCCTCATACAACAATTCTGCAGCAGACAACTTTGCACATATTTTGTCAAAAACTGGAAAATCTCTATAATTGAATGGATAACCTATGACTAAAAGTGGAAAATTGAGCAATTTCTCCTTTTGTCACTATGTTTTCAAAAAGCTGTCTGCTGCAGAGGCGTCAAAAAGCGTCTATATGAGAGAAAGGGTTAAGTAGTTGACGCAACTTGTTATTATTTAATTTACATTTGCTTCGAAAAAACAACCCAAAAACACATCAGTTTTGAAAAGAGATAATGTCACAGATTAAACAAATCGAAATTGTGGAAAAAATACAAATGTTTTTCTTGTGAGCAAACTCTTCTTTTTAGCTCACCTGTGCACGAAGTGCTCAAGGTGAGTTATTGTGATCGCCCTATGTCCGGCATCCGTCGACCGTCGTCCGTCGTCCGTCAACATTTTCTCCTCTGTAACTGGTGGGTCAACTGGGATGAAACTTCACAGAAAGCATCCTCTCAATGTCCTCACCAGAATTCCTTAAAATTTTTGGGATCCATGCACTTAGTGAAAACTTAAAAAATCTTCTCCTCCGAAAGTGTCAGGATGATTTTCAAATAATTTTGTAGAAATGTTCCTTGGGTGACCCTCTATCAGATTCCTTCAAGCCATGTTGATTGGTCGAAAAACATGGCCGCCAGGGGGGGGTGGGACTATTTTACCTTATATGGCTATTATAGTGCAAACTTAAAAAATCTTCTCCTCCAAAAGTGTAAGGCCGATTTTCAAATAATTTTGTAGAAATGTTCCGTGGGTGATCCTCTATCAGATTCCTTCAAGCCAAGTTGATTGGTCAAAAACATGGCCGCCAGGGGGCGGGGCTATTTTGCCTTTTATGGCTATAGTGAAAACTTAAAAAATCTTCTCCTCCATAAATGTCAGGCCGATTTTCACATAATTTTGTAAAAATGTTCTTTGGGTGACCCGCTATCAGATTCCTTCAAGCCATGTTGATTGGTTGAAAAACATGGCCGCTAGGGGGGGCGGGGCTATTTTGCCTTATATGGCTATAGTGAAAAACTTAAAAATTCTTCTTCTCCCAAACTGGTTGGCAGATTTTGAAATTATTTTGTAGAAATATTCCTTGGGTGACTCTCTATCAGATTCCTTGAAGCCATGTTGATTGGTCGAAAAACATGGCCGCCAGGGGGCGGGGCTATTTTGCGTTTTATGGCTATAATGAAAACTTAAAAAATCTTCTCCTCCAAAAGTGTCAGGCCGATTTTCAAATAATTTTGTAGAAATGTTCCTAGGGTGACCCTCTATCAGATTCCTTCATGACCCTCTACCAGATTCCTTCAAGCCAAGTTGATTGGTTGGAAACTATGCCCGCCAGATGGCGGGGCTTATATAGCTAAAGTGAAAAAGAAATCAGGTGAGCGATTCCAGGGCCATCATGGCCCTCTTGTTTCGACAATGTTTTCAAAAGTGCTCTGCTGCATAGGCATTTAAAGTCATATGCAATTGGTTAAGGTTTAAATATCGTTTCATTGAACTTTTGATAGGAGGCTCCGATAGTGTCAAGTACAGTAGACTTGCCTCTTTTGATTTATGCGTTTAGTTCCAATCTTTCATCCACATCTCTCATAAAATTGGATCTTGATCGTTTATACCAAAAAATTGTCTAGGCTGTAAGTGAACTGAAGTTTTTACTGTTTTATAGTGGGGAAAATGGGCCTTTAATCATTTCGTATAGTATCGTGCAGAGTCAAGTTTGACTTATTCACAGCTGACAGGGAAGAGCTAGTTCAAGTTCATTGTATATTGATCTTTAACCAATTCCTTCATATAGACGCTTTCTGATGCATCTGCTTTTAGTCATAGGTTATCCATTCAATTATAGAGATTTTTTGTTTTTTGACAAGTATGTTCAAAGTCGACTCTGCTGCACAATTGTCGTATGGGGGAAAGGGTTAAAGTATTTCCCACTTGCAGACACACTTTGATGGCTCATCATGATGACTTTGAAAACAGCCAGACAAAAAAAGGGGAACTCTCTAAAAAATAAAACTTGAATTATTGAATAAAATTAAAAACCTTTTGGCAAAATGAGAAATTGCTCAATGTTTCTAACTCTATTGAATACTTACTTACTGAATCCCCGATGTGTTCTTGAACATAAAAAGCATCAGCAAGGGACCTCCATTCAGACTTATCTTGTGCCATTCTCTCTATCTGATTCTTTCTATATTCTAGCCGAGCCCCGGCAGCTTAGTCGGTAGCGACGCGGGCTGTCAATCCAGGAGTTGTGAGTTTGAACCCTCAGCTCGGCCAACATTCTTTTCTACGTTTGACAAAAGTCAATGTGACAAGCGGCATTTGTCTTGCACCAATGGGATAGCAGTCTTTGTGGGAAAGCAGCCAGTTGCTTGGAAAGACTGTTTTGTGGAGTACTGGTGAGAAAAAAAAAAAAAAAAAAGTACAAACACTTCACATTGATTATATTTTCAGTCAAGCGAACAAAGCCATCAGATGTCCATCCATCTACAAGTTCATCCAGTTCAGTGCCAAAGAAACACGTCCAATCAGATTTGTTGGACATATTTACTGGGAAGGTCATCTACCTAGATAAAGAGGGCATGCAAGATAGTGAATACAAATCGTACAAAAGATACATAATAGCATATCCTTTATAATATGGTTAATTAGATTTCTCCCGTTATACTTTGCATCTTATGTTAAGGAAATTGAGCTATCCAAGAAAAGGTTTGCTAGTACAGTTTTATTCCACGTATACACTGGGTTATTTGCCTCAGTAGTGTAGGGGTTAGAGCGACTGTCTCGAGAGCGTGAGACCCATGTTTGATCCCCAGTCGGGTCATACCAAACACTTGACAAAATGCTGGTTTTGTAGGTTTATAAATGGTGGTTGTGTATGTTTATATGCAGCATATATGTTGGCCGTGAAGACTCTACTGTGCTCCAAATGCAAGGTCTCACCTGAGTATTCACTGTATGCAGATTCCTTTAGGCCATAATAAAAAACAAGCCAGTCAATTCTATTGACTTTGTTCTTAACATGATTCAAATGTATTACTTTTTATACGACCGTTTCTTAAAAACGGTACGTATTATGGTATGGTCATGTCCCTCCGTCCGTCCATCCCTCCGTTCATCCATCCGTTCGGGTTTTCCGCAGTTTTTTCTTACATACTTTGAGCTATTGAGCTGAAATTTTGTATACAGCTTTGTAGTGATATGTCACAGATCAAGTTCACATTTCCTGGGATTTCGTCAATTTTTGAATGAGTTATGCCCCTTTTTGGACTTAGAATATTTGTTTTCCGCACTTTTTTTCTACATGCTTTGATGTATTGACCTGAAATTATGTATATGGCTTTGTAATCAAGTGTCACAGATCAAGTTCACATTTCCTCGAATTTCGTTGATTTTTGAATGAGTTATGCCCCTTTTTTTACTTAGAATATTGGTTTTCCGCATTTTTTTCCTACATTCTTTGAGCTATTGACCTGAAATTTTGTATATGGCTTTGTAATCATATGTCACAGATCAAGTTTACATTTCCTCGGATTTCGTCAATTTTTGAATGAGTTATGCCCCTCTTTGGACTTAGTATATTTGTTTTCTGCTATTTTTTCTTACATACTTTGAGCTATTGAGCTGAAATTTTGGTAAAGGCTTTGTAGTGATGTGTCACAGATCAAGTTCATATTTCCCGGGATTTCGCCAATTTTTTAATGAGTTATGCCCCTTTTTGGACTTAGAATATTTGTTTTCCGCACTTTTTTTCTACATGCTTTGATGTATTGACCTGAAATTATGTATATGGCTTTGTAATCAAGTGTCACAGATCAAGTTCACATTTCCTCGAATTTCGTCAATTTGTGAATGAGTTATGCCCCTTTTTGGACTTAGAATATTTGTAAATTTCTGCATGAGTTATGCATTTTTCATAGTTTCCCATTATTCTTTAACAACTTATTCCTGAACGACTTTATTCATTTTTTACAAACAAACAATATATCAAAACAAAGAGGAAACTTACAAAGAAGTTCCTGATGGGCGTATTATGTACCGTTTGCGGTACTCTTGTTAAAAAATTGTATTTTCATTAAGAGTCTTTTTCATTGGATGCTTTCAAAGTTGTCTGCTGCAGATTCTGTCTATGTGGGAAAGGTTTATAAAGATAAGAATTGTTTCAAGAATGATCCTATTGATTGATACATATTGTTTCTGGAAAAGAGATGAAGTAAAACATAATGTGTAAGTAAATAATAATTTATTCATAACTAAAGTGATTTACTGATGGTAAGTCTAATGTTAATCCCTCTTTTTCCCCAGAAATATTTTTTGATACTTTTGTACAGTGAAAAAATATCCCTATTAAGAGATAGAGCAGCTGTTGCAAAGAAAATGGGACATTATTTTGATTATGAAAGGGAATGATTACTCCATTGTGTAGATTTGTTTTTACATAGAACATGGAACCTTTTGTTATAAATGGAAAAGGAGCATGTTTAATTTTTGTTCAATGAAACAATGTAAAAAACAATCAAACTTTTACTGATGAAAATGAATGAGATATACATACATGTATCAACAAATCATTCTATTCCATCAAAATGGAGCATTGTCAAGCACGAAGGTGTATTGTTGTCTCTGCAAATAGAAGAAAAGTAATAAATAATGTTGAAAGCAGGGTAAAACCCCAATAAAACATAAAAGTATGCTTCAAATTTGTGTAAGCTCTTGTTCCATTTTATTGAATCCAATTTTGTATTGCTTGCTTCTTGTTATGAAGACCAACCACTTAGTGTGCTCCTTTTACTTTCAACACTTTGAGTACAGTTAATCCTGTTCTGAAGACCACATTTGTCTAGCAATTCCCTGTCTATATATAGCAACCACTTTTTAGCTCACCTATGCACGAAGTGCAAGGTGAGCTATTGTGATCACATTTTGTCCGGCGTCCGTCTGTCGTGCGTCGTCAACATTTGAGCTTGTTAACACTCTACAGGCTACATTTTGCATCCAATCTTCATGAAAGTTTATCAGAACATTCATCTCCATTAAATCTTGGACAAGTTCGACTGGGGGAGTGGGCCATATGAGGTCAAAAACTAGGTCAAATTAAAGGAAAATCTTGTTAACACTACAGACGCCACAATTTGAAACTTTGTCAGAATGTTTGTCTTTAAAATATCTAGGTCAAGTTCGAATATGGGTCATGCCGGGTCAAAAACTAGGTCACTAGGCCAAACTGAAGGAAAATCTTGTTAACACTTTGGATGCGGCATTTTTTGCTTAAGCAGCTTGAAATTTGGTCAGAATGTTTGTCTAAATTATATCTAGGCCAAGTTCGAATATGGGTCATGCCGGGTTAAAAACTGGGTCACTTAAGGCCTAATTGAAGGAAAATCTTGTTAACACTTTGAATGCCGCATTTTTGCCTCAGCATCTTGAAATTTGGTCAGAATGTTTGTCTGAATTATATCTAGGTCAAGTTCGAATATGGGTCATATGGGGTCAGAAACAAGGTCAATAAAGGAAAATATTGTTCAAACTCCGGAGGCGCATTTTTACTTTGAGCAAGATGAAAAATGTTCAGAATGTTGTCCTGATGATATTTAGTCCATGTTGGAATATGGGTCATATCAGGAAAAAAAATATAGATCACTAGGCCAAATGAAGGAAAATCTTGTTAACACTGGAGGTTGCATTCAGAATAATTGTCTTGATGTGTTTTGCATAACAGTACATTGTATAATTAAGGTGAGCGATCCAGGGCCATCATGGCCCTCTTGTTTAATTTCCAATTACTGATTTTCTGTTTAGATGACCCTACAATTAAAGACCACCCTGTTAATAAAGACCATATTATTTTCTTCCAATGGGTGGTCTTTGAACACAGGTTGGACTGTATTACAAGTAGTATGCAGTTGCTGTATATAACGCTTAGTTCTATTAGTTTATTAATGAATCTGAAATGAATTGTCCAGGTACATGAACTGCAAATGTATATTGTTGGCTTATAATCAATCTCATACAAGATCGTACATTATGTTGGTTTTTATGAACAATGAAGATCCAGACAAGCCTGCACATTTGCACAGTCTGATCAAGATATAACACTGTTCATAACAAAATTATTACCTACACAAGCCTGTTAGAAGTTTTTGTCAAAATGTGGTCACTGATAAAACTGTGCAGATGTACAGGCTGATCAGATCTTATACTTTTCAGAAATGCCTACTTTTTGCATGAACATGTGGGGGTTTGATGACTAAATTGTATGAATAGTATCATTAACCCTTTCCCTCATATAGACGCTTTCTGATGCCTCTGCAGCAGACGGCTTTTTGAAAACAAAGTGACAAAAGAAGAAATTGCACAAAACGTGCAATTTCTCCATTTGCCACAATGTTTTCCACTTTTTGTCATAGGTTATCCATTCAATTATGGAGATTTTCTATGTTTTGACAAAATACGTTCTAAGTCGTCTGCTGCAGAATTGTCGTATGAGGAAAAGGGTTAATGTAGTTATAAACCATCCCCCTATACAACTATTGCCCTTAACATATGCTTACATTTGATGGAGATTTGGACAACACCGTCACAGATAAAACCTCACATATTGTTCTGTCTAAAACATGTAATCAAGAGGTAAGTACTCACCTTTCTCAGCTGGGTCTTCATAGTGCGTATACAGTTTATACATACCTAAATGTAGCGACTGACAAACAACTGGAAGTGTATCCACTCTAGTTTTATGCCAATTTGTCTTTAACCCTTTCCCTCATACGACAATTCTGCAGCAGACGACTTTGAACGTATTTTGTCAAAACATAGAAAATCTCCATAATTGAAAGGATAACCTATGACTAAAAGACGAAAACATTGTGGCAAAAGGAGAAATTGCACGTTTTGTGCAATTTCTTCTTTTGTCACTATGTTTTCAAAAAGCCGTCTGCTGCAGAGGCGTCCGAAAGCGTTTATATGAGGGAAAGGGTTAACTTATGTTGAAGTGGAGTGTCATCTAGACCCAAAATCGGTTGACGCAGCTCATATTGGCTTTGTGGAGTAAAACATCAGTAAAGACAAACAAGTACATATAAGCCATCCAACGTGAAAACCAACATATTGGACTCTGCGTAAAGTATCGACCCGGATCAGCCTAAGCATGCCGCGCAGGCTAAACCGGACAGACACTTTTCACCTCCTGTGGATTTTCTGTTTCAGCAGTCATTACTCTATCCCTCTATTCCCCCTGAGACGGAAAGTGTCGACCCAGATTAGCCTGCGTGGACTGCACAGGCTGATCTGGGTCAATCCATTACGGCAGAGTCCATAATATTGGATTTCTCATGAGACGGCACTGCTGGGTGAGCTATTGTGGCCAGCCAGCGTCATCGTTACCTGTCTGTCCGTACACATTTCTCCTACAAACATCTTCTCCTCTTTCATTGTTGTTCATATAATATAATTCCATGTAATACTTTGGTTGCTGTGGCATCAGAAAAGGGGAAAAATGCATACACTTTTAAAAATCTTCTTATCCCAAAGAACTGGCACGATTTGAGAAAATTATTCCGAACAACATTGCTGCCCGTGCCCGGTGGCTGGTTTATTTTCCTTATATGTATAAAGTATATATGAGTTAAACCTTTGATAACTATTGAAACTTAACTGTCCTGTACTGGCTGAGCAGCTGCTGCATGCATAGGAAAGTCAAAAGATCGTTTAATGAAGCCGGTCATCCGAAAAGTTCTATTAAATCAAATGAGCGATATAGGACCATTATGGTCCTCTTATGTGTCCAAGGACTACACACATTACATGTAGACGGACAGTTGAGGTTCTTGTGAGTCTTGAGTAATAACATGCTAGCTTGATGCGTTTAGACCCAACATCACTTGACAAGCCTCCTATTTGTTTTATTGATGAATCTCTTGTAGAATTAAAACATCAGGATAGCAGAGATCTAGATATTTAAGAAGAGTATTTCACATCGCAAAATCCTTATTTGACCATCAAACCCTATGTTGTGGTTACTCAAAAGAATCGTCTCACTGAGACGATTCTTTTGAGTACCAACAACATAGGGCTAAGTTGAGTCAAACAAGAGATATTGGTGGAAAAAGTCCAGTTTACTCCTCCTGGATCTAGTCCTCTGGGGTAGACAATAGAGACACATGCATTGTTTTCCTTACAGCACTATTGATCCACACAACGATAAACAACTTTGAAATATTAGAAATTTGCTATAAAAAGAAAATTGGAAAGTAAATGAAAGTAAAAGTACATAAATGAATCCTGTAGATTTAATGAGAAATACATCCTTCACAAATGAAACAAGGAATTGTGTAGACTATGATTTATTTCTGTATTATTTGGAGAATAATGTTAAATGTAACCCTTCCCCTCATATAGACGCTTTCTGACGCCTCTGCAGCAGACGGCTTTTTGAAAACATAGTAACAAAAGAAGAAATTGCACAAAACGTGCAATTTCTCCTTTTGTCACAATGTTTTCCACTTTTAGTCATAGGTTATCCGTTCAATTATAGAGATTTTCCATTATTTGACAAAATATGTTCAAAGTCGTCTGCTGCAGAATTGTCTTATGAGGGAAAGGGTTAACATAAGTTCCACCTTTCCAAAGAAATGCTTTCAATCATACATAGATTGTGTGTATGAGGAAAATGTTATTACGCTTTATGTCGCACACTTGTAAATGTTAGAACATTTAAAACATCACCTACTAGTTTATGTCAGAAACTAAAATCAGTGCATTGTTATAAACATAGAGAAGTAATGCTACGAACTTCACACACTGTTATGTTATTAACCCTTTCCCACATACAACAAATCTGCAGCAGACGACTGAAATCATCTGGGGAAAAAATATGGAAAAAATCTCTATAAATGAAAGTTAAAACATTGAATAGAGTTGAAAAAAATGTGGCAAAAGGAGAAATTGTTCGTTTTGATCAATATCTCCTTTTGTTTTCAAAAAGTCGTCTGCTGCAGAGGCGTCGGAAAGCGTCTATAGATATGTTGAAAGGTTTAACGCAGAACATAAGTAAGAAAACACGTCACACGTTTTATATCAGGATCTGCTCATGGCAAGCGTTCAGAATTGTACCGTTCCTATGATTCGTCGAAGGTCAACACTTTCTTTATATGGTATATCTTACAGCCCAAAATCACTGGGCTAAGTTCGATCAAACTTCACAGGAATGTTCCGTTGGAGATGACCGAAAGCATTCGTTCAGAACTCTGGTTACTTTGAACGTATTCTTGTCCAAAAGTACATGACCGATTTTGAACAAATGTTCCTGGTGCTTTACTTAAATTGTTCAAATCATTCTGCTCGGTTGAAATACATTGCATCCAGGGGAAAGGGCCTATTTTCCTTATATGGACATAGTACAAACTACCTTTAAAACTCGTCCTATTTGAAATTATTTAGGGTGACCATCTCTCATTAAACCCCCAGATACAAAGTATATGGGGGCTATATAGGAGTCACGCTTGTCGGTCGGTCGGTCGGTCGGTGCGTTGGTCTGTAGACATTTCTTGTGAACACTATTTCTCAGCAACCCTTGGTCAGAATTCAATATAACTTCACTGTGAAGAATGATTGATACCAAGCCTAGTTTTGCATATTGTCGGCGTGTTGCACTGGAATTATTATCCCCTCGGTTACGAAGTAAGCGAGAAAGGGATATAGTAACGGGACCGTCCGTATGTATGTATGTATGTATGTATGTATGTATGTATGTATGTATGTATGTATGTATGTATGTATGTATGTGTGTCCTTCCGTCCGTAACAAACCTTGTCATCACTCTACACTAACCATTTCTTGACAGATCTTAACCAAACTTGGTATAAAGTAAGTATATGGTAACATTTTGAAGCCTATTGATTTTCAAGGTCATAGGTCAAAGGTCAAGCCCAAAATAGCCCAAAATTGGACTTGCAATATTTCCGTCCGTAACAAACCTTGTCATCACTCTACACTAACTATTTCTTGACAGATCTTAACCAAACTTGGTATAAAGTAAGTATATGGTAACATCTTGAAGCCTATTGATTTTCAAGGTCATAGGTCAAAGGTCAAGCCCAAAATTGGACTTGCAATATTTCCGTCCGTAACAAACCTTATTGGACTTGCAATATTTCCGTCCGTAACAAACCTTGTCATCACTCTACACTAACCATTTCTTGACAGATCTTAACCAAACTTGGTATAAAGTAAGTATATGGTAACATCTTAAAGCCTATTGATTTTCAAGGTCATAGGTCAAAGGTCAAGCCCAAAATTGGACTTGCAATATTTTCAGCTGTGGCAACCTTGTCACCACTCTACACTGACCATTACTTGACGGATTTTAACAAAACTTGGTATAAAGTTACTTTATGATAATATCTTGAAGCCTATTGATTTTCAAGGTCATAGGGCAAAGGTCAAGCCCAAAATTGGACTTGCAATATTTTCAGCTGTGGCAACCTTGTCACCACTCTACACTGACCATTACTTGACGGATTTTAACAAAACTTGGTATAAAGTTACTTTATGATAATATCTTGAAGCCTATTGATTTTCAAGGTCATAGGTCAAAGGTCAAGCTCAAAATTGGACTTACAATATTTTCAGCTGTGACAGCCTTGTCACCACTCTACACTGACCATTCCTTGACCGATCTTTATAAAACTTATTATACAGTTAGTTTATGATAATATTTGAAGCCTATTGATTTTCAAGGTCAAAGGTCAAAGGTCAAGCCCAAAATTGCACTTACACTATTTTCAGCTGTGGCAACCTTGTCACCACTCTACACTGACCATTACTTGACAGATTTTAACCAAACTTAGTATACAGTTACTTTATGATAATATCTTGAAGCCTATTGATTTTCAAGGTCATAGGTCAAAGGTCAAACTCAAAATTGGACTTACAATATTTTCAGCTGTGGCAGCCTTGTCACAACTCTACACTGACCATTCATTGACCGATCTTAATAAAACTTATTATACAGTTAGTTTATGATATGTCTTGAAGCCTATTGGTTTTCAAGGTCATAGGTCAAAGGTCATGCCCAAAATTGAACTTGATTGAACTTACAATATATCTCAGCTGTGGCAACCTTGTCACCACTCTACACTGACCATTCCTTGACAGATCTTATCCAAACTTGGCATACAGTTAGTTTGTGACAATATTTTGAAGCCTATTGATTCAAGGTCATAGGTCAAAGGTCAAGCCCAAAATTGGACTTGCAATATTTCCGTCCGTAACAAACCTTATTGGACTTGCAATATTTCCGTCCGTAACAAACCTTGTCATCACTCTACACTAACCATTTCTTGACAGATCTTAACCAAACTTGGTATAAAGTAAGTATATGGTAACATCTTGAAGCCTATTGATTTTCAAGGTCATAGGTCAAAGGTCAAGCCCAAAATTGGACTTGCAATATTTTCAGCTGTGGCAACCTTGTCACCACTCTACACTGACCATTACTTGACGGATTTTAACAAAACTTGGTATAAAGTTACTTTATGATAATATCTTGAAGCCTATTGATTTTCAAGGTCATAGGTCAAAGGTCAAGCCCAAAATTGGACTTGCAATATTTTCAGCTGTGGCAACCTTGTCACCACTCTACACTGACCATTACTTGACGGATTTTAACAAAACTTGGTATAAAGTTACTTTATGATAATATCTTGAAGCCTATTGATTTTCAAGGTCATAGGTCAAAGGTCAAGCTCAAAATTGGACTTACAATATTTTCAGCTGTGACAGCCTTGTCACCACTCTACACTGACCATTCCTTGACCGATCTTTATAAAACTTATTATACAGTTAGTTTATGATAATATTTGAAGCCTATTGATTTTCAAGGTCAAAGGTCAAAGGTCAAGCCCAAAATTGCACTTACACTATTTTCAGCTGTGGCAACCTTGTCACCACTCTACACTGACCATTACTTGACAGATTTTAACCAAACTTGGTATACAGTTACTTTATGATAATATCTTGAAGCCTATTGATTTTCAAGGTCATAGGTCAAAGGTCAAACTCAAAATTGGACTTACAATATTTTCAGCTGTGGCAGCCTTGTCACAACTCTACACTGACCATTCATTGACCGATCTTAATAAAACTTATTATACAGTTAGTTTATGATATGTCTTGAAGCCTATTGGTTTTCAAGGTCATAGGTCAAAGGTCATGCCCAAAATTGAACTTGATTGAACTTACAATATATCTCAGCTGTGGCAACCTTGTCACCACTCTACACTGACCATTCCTTGACAGATCTTATCCAAACTTGGCATACAGTTAGTTTGTGACAATATTTTGAAGCCTATTGATTCAAGGTCATAGGTCAAAGGTCAAGCCCAAAATTGGACTTGCAATATTTCCGTCCGTAACAAACCTTATTGGACTTGCAATATTTCCGTCCGTAACAAACCTTGTCATCACTCTACACTAACCATTTCTTGACAGATCTTAACCAAACTTGGTATAAAGTAAGTATATGGTAACATCTTGAAGCCTATTGATTTTCAAGGTCATAGGTCAAAGGTCAAGCCCAAAATTGGACTTGCAATATTTTCAGCTGTGGCAACCTTGTCACCACTCTACACTGACCATTACTTGACGGATTTTAACAAAACTTGGTATAAAGTTACTTTATGATAATATCTTGAAGCCTATTGATTTTCAAGGTCATAGGTCAAAGGTCAAGCCCAAAATTGGACTTGCAATATTTTCAGCTGTGGCAACCTTGTCACCACTCTACACTGACCATTACTTGACGGATTTTAACAAAACTTGGTATAAAGTTACTTTATGATAATATCTTGAAGCCTATTGATTTTCAAGGTCATAGGTCAAAGGTCAAGCTCAAAATTGGACTTACAATATTTTCAGCTGTGACAGCCTTGTCACCACTCTACACTGACCATTCCTTGACCGATCTTTATAAAACTTATTATACAGTTAGTTTATGATAATATTTGAAGCCTATTGATTTTCAAGGTCAAAGGTCAAAGGTCAAGCCCAAAATTGCACTTACACTATTTTCAGCTGTGGCAACCTTGTCACCACTCTACACTGACCATTACTTGACAGATTTTAACCAAACTTGGTATACAGTTACTTTATGATAATATCTTGAAGCCTATTGATTTTCAAGGTCATAGGTCAAAGGTCAAACTCAAAATTGGACTTACAATATTTTCAGCTGTGGCAGCCTTGTCACAACTCTACACTGACCATTCATTGACCGATCTTAATAAAACTTATTATACAGTTAGTTTATGATATGTCTTGAAGCCTATTGGTTTTCAAGGTCATAGGTCAAAGGTCATGCCCAAAATTGAACTTGATTGAACTTACAATATATCTCAGCTGTGGCAACCTTGTCACCACTCTACACTGACCATTCCTTGACAGATCTTATCCAAACTTGGCATACAGTTAGTTTGTGACAATATTTTGAAGCCTATTGATTCAAGGTCATAGGTCAAAGATCGAAGTAAAAAATTGGACTTAAATATTTAGATCACAAGAGAACTCAATGTGAAAATGGAAAGCCGAGGGGATGCATCCGCTTTGCGGTGCCCTTGTTTTTAAATGAGTTATGGCCCCTTGAATTTCTCATACAGATGTATATTGTCAGGCACCAGCTGGTGGTATTCATCACCTTCAGTGATATTTTTATTGTTAAAATTATTTCGATCCGTTAAAAAAAAGTTGCAGCCAGGAGGCGGGCTCGTGGACGTTTATAAATCTCATTATTACATATAGTTAAAACTTCAAGTTACTAACTGCTGCCTCGATTTGAAAATAATTTGGTACACATGTCTATGGAATAATTCTCTCTGCAAACATTATTTGGATTCGTCAAAAAGAATGACAACCTGTGAACCGGGCTCTGGGCCCCATATGGTAACAATAAAATCAATAACAGTGAAAGTAATTCTTTATTTCAAGATTGTGACTCATTTAGCTAATGACGGTTTTTCAATGAGCCCATCTTGAAATCATTAAAATAATGTTACAAAGTTTTAAACATTAATGAGTACTTTAAAGTGACACATTTAAATCTGTGAAATAAATCTTAAGAGAACATAACTTTGTACATAAAAGAAAAACGGGTATAAAATCTACTTATAGTAACGCATCGTTATTCATGTTTTTTATAACCTTGAAGATCAAACAACAGACGGACTAATGTTATCACAGTATCACACGATAATGTCTCGTTGTTTTTAACATAGTGATTATTTTGAGATTTAATTAATGGATTGATTGATTGAAATTAAATGAATCCAGTACTCAACACAGCATTCTTTCCAGGCAACTGGCTATTCTCCCAAATAGACTTGAAGAGTTGAAGAAAGCTTTACCAATAACAAAAAATATCAATTGAAGCATAATTGGGATAAGTTTACATTCTTGGACAGCGAACATTTTCTGGTAATATTGCAACTTTTTCTTTTTCTCCAATGTTCTCAAAAGTGGTGGTCTACTGCAAAAATGTTCAATAGTTTACTAAACCTCAATGTATTCATCTGTCTGCCTATTCAGTTTTGCCTGAAGAATATTTCAAGTAGAAACATATTATGTTACTCTTCAAATAATTCCTGTTTAAGCTAATCTTGTAAGAAGACCCGACTAAATACTTGACATAATCTAGTGGCATTGATGTATTTACTTAACGGGAACTTGAATAACATAGATGCCCTCCATTGTTTATTCTAGGTGTACAGGAATAGGGGAAAAAACAACATGTGATTCATCTTACGATGACATCTTGTCAAACACGACTTGGTTATGTCTTAACTTGCCCTCATATAGACGCTTTCTGACGCCTCTGCAGCAGACGGCTATTTGAAAACATAGTGACAAAAGAAGAAAACGTTCAATTTCTCCTTTTGCCACAATGTTTTCCAGTTTTAGTCATAGGTTATCCATTTAATTATAGCGATTTTCTACTTTTTGACAAAATATGTTCAAAGTCGTCTGCTGCAGAATTGTCGTATGAGGGAACGGGTTAAAGCAGACGGCGTTTTGAAAACATAGTGACAAAAGAAGAAATTGCACAGAACGTGCAATTTCCCCTTTTGTCACAATGTTTTCCACTTTTAGTCATAGGTTATCCATCTGACAAAATACGTTCAAAGTCGTCTGCTGCAGAATTGTCGTATGAGGGGAAAGGGTTAACTTGCCCTCGACATTTCCTATATGTTTTACTCTAGAAATGTAGTGTATGCGTGAAAGGGTTACATGTTACATGCTCTCCTTTATTTATTCAAGGTGTGCCGGAATAGAGAAAACGACACATGCTTCATCTTACGATGACATCCTGGCAAACAGGCATTGGTTATGTTTATACCTGTCCTGGCCATTCCCTATAGTATAAATGTAACCCTTTTCCACAAACATTAAATCTGCAACAGACGACTGTTAACGCATCTCGGTTAACCATTTCTCACATACAACAAATCTGTAGCAGACGACTTTGAAAAACAACAAATCTGTAGCAGACGACTTTGAAAAACAACAAATCTGTAGCAGACGACTTTGAAAACATCTTTTTAAAAAAGTGAAAAATCTTCATTAATGACAGTTTAATTATTAAATAGAGCTGAAAATATTGTGACAAATGGTGAGATTGCTCATCTTGAGCAATTTAACCTTTGCCACACTGTTTTCAAAAGTTGTCTGCTGCAGAGGCGTCTTTATGTGGGAAAGGTTTAAAACGTGGAAATTCTTTATGAAAGAAAGTATATTTTTTGTAAAAAGTTGAAAACATTGTGGCAAAGGGAGAAATGGCTCACCATGAGCAATTTCTCCTCGCCAGACCGTTTTTAAAAGTTGTCTGTTGCAGAGGTGTCAGTAAAGTTGGATAGTGTAACATCTAAGAATAGAAATAAAACTAAAATATATTTTATATTGTCTGGTCGCTATCCATAAAATTCAAATAAAGATAGTCTATAAATGTTTTTCAATCTGAAAATGGTATTCCACCAAATATTTGCAGCACCAATCAATTAAATTACCTTACTTAATAAAATAAGTTTAAATTTAGAAATAAAAATAAAAGGGATATTATTGATCATTGCAGATATTTCACCTTCAATTAAAAACAGGCGCTTAATTGTTTCCGTCAAATATGTAAAATATACTACACCATAGACTACCTTATTTTATAACATACTTTCTAACGGTTTATTTCGAAAAAAATCCAAACAATGTGATGGCCCTGGATATTTCCATTAAGTTAAAATCTATAAATAGAAATAAAAATAAAAGATATGTTATTTTTCGCTAAAGAAAGGTTACAAGAGAAAGTTGATGCAACGCATCAATGTCGCCGGAAATCCATACTGCAGTTATGCATTACACTTACACCATAGAAGTTGAAAAAACAGTTATCAACTGAGAGGCATATTGGGTGTACGAAATTAATTGGGTACGAAAGACTCGATTCGTGAACCATTCTCCCTCGCATAGATGTCGTTCTTTACACTCGCTTTATAGGTAGAGTGTGTTCATTCAAAGTCATATTTCTGTAAAAATCAGTTTTATCTCAGTTTGTTCTTTTCTTCATTTGTTTCGAACCAAATAAACACCATAAATCACCTATAATTAATTATTTTAGGGCGTGTAGCCGTGTACAATTTCTTTCCTTCGCAGTGTAACATAGAGTAGAGACAGTCTATACATTTTACTATTACAGACATAAATTCGGAAATATTATATTAAATTTACACAAATCAAAACATTTCTTTGAACCTTAAAAGAACGTTCATTAATGAAGAATTACTATTACAAAGACAAATCGACGTTATTTTATTGTGATATTGTTATGATACTTGAACATTAAGCTGTTAGCCAATCATATATATATGCAGTACCGCACCATTAAAACACTTCTTACTTTGTTACATACCTTTTAATGGTTCAGTTGTTAGTCAATCATTTATATCAGTACCAAACCATTAAATATTCCTTACTTTGTTACATACTATTTAATGGTTCAGTTGTTAGTCAATCATTTATATCAGTACCAAACCATTACATATTCCTTACTTTGTTACATACTTTTTAATGGTTCAGTTGTTAGTCAATCATATATATGCAGTACCACACCATAAAACACTCCTTACTTTGTTACATACATGTACTGTTTAATGGTTCAGTTGTACGTCAATCATATATATCAGTACCAAACCGTAAAATCCTTCTTACTTTGTTACATACTTTTTTAATGGTTCAGTTATTGGTTAATCATGTATATCAGTACCAAACCATTAAATACTTCTTACTTTGTTATATACTTTTTAATGGTTCAGTTATTGGTCACTCATGTTTATCAGTACCAAACCATTAAATACTTCTTACTTTGTTACATACTTTTTAATGGTTCAGTTATTGGTCACTCATGTATATCAGTACCAAACCATTAAATACTTCTTACTTTGTTACATACTTTTTTAATGGTTCAGTTGTTAGTCAATCATGTATATCAGTACCAAACTATAAAATACTCCTTACACTATTACATACTTTCTAATGGTTCAGTTGTAAGTCAATCATAGATCAGACCATAAAACACTCCTTACTTTGTTACATACTTGTTAATGGCTAAAATGTTAGTCAATCATGTGTATCAGTACTAAACCGTAGCACACTCCTTACTTTGTAACATACTTTTTAGTGGTTCAGTTGGTTGCCAATCATATATTTCAGCCGCGTCTGCGGAAAATTAAGTCTCATGTGAGCCTGTACAATCGGACAGTCTCACCAGAATATCCACTATCCGTCTACATGTAAGTAAGTCTTATCTTTTGACAAAATGAACCAGAGCTGTAGCCCCATTAGGTTTATGCCAATGTCCCGTTATATGACCGTGTATGAGAGTCAATAAGACACGTCTGACACGGTTCATAAGTACCACGCAGAATACCAGCCGTTCACGACTTTCGATGTGAAAGGTAGAATAGTATTTTAATATTAATTATTAATAAATTACATCACATATTTTATATCCTATGGTATTGCGTGTCCATATATTATACCATTAATAAACGTTATTCCCTCTTAGGCAGACTATTTATGTCGAAACGCAATTAGTACAGAAGCAATAAGTCAAAACTTAGAAAAAAAGCGTTCCAAACAAATCAGGGCATGTCACGATAGGGGATTATTTGCTCGCTGGGTTCTGTTACACGTAACTGGGATGCCATTGATGTTTGACTTTCAGTAATTAGTGGCGTAATCCATGACAGAACCATGAATTAGTTATGACACACCTTGGGGCGGAGGGTGATTATTTGTAATTGTTTTGTACATCTCGTCAATGCCCCTTTCTCTACCCTGGTCTCCGCTGTGGCCTACCTGTAGTTCATACATTGGGTTTTTGAATTCGGGTACCACTGAATTGTTTTCCGCCGTGTTTGATTTGTTATATGGGTTTTTTGAGGTCGGGCTTCTATGAATTAGTTTCGGCCGTGCCTTAGATGTTATTTGGGGGGGGGGGGGGGGGGGGGGGGCATGAAGGGTTCCGGGTTTCCACCGTGTCTGACTTGTTAGATTGGGGTTTTTAATGCCAGGCATCACTGAATTGGTTTCCGCCGTGACTGACTTGTTAGAGGGGGGTTTTGAGGCCAGGCATCACTGAATTGGTTTCCGCCGTGACTGACTTGTTAGAGGGGGGTTTTGAGGCCAGGCATCACTGAATTGGTTTCCGCCGTGACTGACTTGTTAGATTGGGGGTTTTAATGCCAGGCATCACTGAATTGGTTTCCGCCGTGACTGACTTGTTAGAGGGGTGTTTTGAGGCCAGGCATCACTGAATTGGTTTCCGCCGTGACTGACTTGTTAGAGGGGGGTTTTGAGGCCAGGCATCACTGAATTGGTTTCCGCCGTGCATTAGTTGTTAGTTGGGGGGTTTTGAGGCCGGGCATCAGTAAATTAGTTTCCGCCGTGCTTTAGTTGTTATTTTTTTATTTTTTGGGGGGCCTGGCATCAATGATTTGGTTTCCGCCGTGACTGACTTGTTAGAGGGGGGGTTTGTGGTCGGGCAACACTGAATTGGTTTCCGCCGTGCATTAGTTGTTAGATGTGGGTTTTGAGACCGGGCATCAGTGAATTGGTTTTCTGCCGTGTCTGATTTGTTATATGGGGGTTTTGAGGCCGGGCATCGCTGAATTGGTTTTCGCAATGCCTGAGTTGTAAAATGGGGGGGTTTGAGACAACACTCTGAATTGGTTTACACCATGATTTGGTTGTTAGTTCGGAGTTTTGAGGCCGGGCATCAAATATCTAGTTTCTGCCATGCCTGAGTTGTAAGATGGGGACGTTGAGGCCGGGCATCGGTGAACTGGTTTCTGCCGTGCCGTAGTTAGTAGTTGGGGGTTTTGAGGCAGGACATTACTAAATTATTTTCCGCTATGGCTGAGTTGTTAGATGGACGTTTGGAGGTCGGGCATCAGTGAAATGGTTTCTGCCGTGCTTGAGTTGTTAGATGGGTGCTTTGTGGCCGGTTGTCCATAGTTCGATTCCTGCATGACTGAAACACTTTTGACAAACAGGTAGAACCACAACAAAGCCGTATCCTTGAAATGAACAGTCACTTATGGCGCTGAATGTCGACAATCGGTTCACGAACTCGAATTCAGACTCGGTCATGATTTAGCGCCATGATTGGTGCAAGTAATGGCGACCGGCATCATTTATCGCCATCTTGACTTATAAAGAATATAGGAATACCTGGTTGTTTTCAGATTATATATTAGAACAGCAAGCACTCGATCGTGTGATAGCTTAACTATGTTTGATTGATTGATTCGTCTAGCCCTCGTCGAGCACTCATTGTGTTAGAACAATCTGAATACACTTCTTGGTGTGATAAAGTCAGGAATTAAATGACAACGCCTGTCATATTAACGAGATTCTGCGTTAACCATACGTTTTTGCCGACAAATATCACTTTCATAATGGAATAGATATGAGCCGTTCCACGAGAAAAACCAACACTTCGGACTCTGCGTAATGTATCGATTCAGATCAGCCGACACTTTCTGTCTCAGGGGGATAGAGTTATAGAGTAATGATTCCTGAAGCAGAAAGTTTACAGGAGGCGAACAATGTGTGTCCAAGTTAGCCTGCGCGGCATGCTTAGGCTGATCCGGTCGATACGCAGAGATATTCAGAGACCACACTGTTAGTTTTCTCGTGGAAAGACTTAATACATTTGAAATAGCATGACATATTGAACAATTCAATGTTCATGACAAAAGGCATCAATCACTCAATCATTCAACAAGATTCTAGAACATTATCGAGTATTTCAGTGTATATCTGTGTGTTCAATTAACGTAACTATCTCTTCCAAATGATCGGTTTTCAATTGAGAAATGTTTTAAATAAATAATGGTATTCCATCAATGTACCATCCGACTGTCACTTGCAGTCTAAGGTGTATTTACGTGCGTACTAAAAAAGGTTTGTCATGGATAGATGAAAGCTTGGTCTTATGAAGGACAATGGAAACCATTTAGTAATTCTCATTAGTTACCAGACGAATATCATACTTTTATTATCTGTTGGCCAATTTTGAAAATGAGGATGAATTTCTTAACCCTTTCCCTCATACGGCAATTCTGCAGCAGACGACTTTGAATGTACTTTGTCAAAATATCTCAATAATTGAATGGATAACCTATGACTAAAAGTGGAAAACATTGTGGCAAAAGGAAAACTTGCACGTTTTGTGCAATATCTTCTTTTGTCACTATGTTTTCAAAATGCCGTCTGCTGCAGAGGCGTCTGGAAGCGTCTATATGAGGATGAATTTCTTAATGCGTGTAGAATCACGTGTCTATCATGATGTATTTTACCCTGGAAGACGTTTAACCCTTTCCCTCATACGACAATTCTGCAGCAGACGACTTTGAACATATTTTGTCAAAAAAATAGAAAATCTCTATGATTGAATGGATTTCTTATGACTAAAGGTGGAAAACATTGTGGCAAAAGGAGAAATTGCACGTTTTGTGCAATTTCTTTTGTCACTATGTTTTCAAAAAGCCGTCTGCTGTAGAGGCGTCAGAAAGCTTTCTATATGAGGGAAAGGGTTAACCTTTAAATCTTTATTGGCAATTATAAAACCAAGATAGCGATTTTAACCATTTTCCACGTGTGTGCGCGTTCTAACGGATACTTGAAAACCTTGTGGCAGATGGAGAAATTGCTCATAATGATTAATTTCTCCTTTGGCCACAATGTTTTCAAGTTTGTTCAATAATTATTCTTTCTCTTAATTGAAGTTTTCCATATTTTGCTGAGATGATAAAAAAAGTCGTCTGCTGCAGATGTGTTGTATGTGAGATTGCGTTTAGTTATTATAAAAAACACCTTAAGCATTTATTCCCGCTAGAATGAAATAAGCAATATTAACTATAAAAATAAATAAAATAATGATGACAGTAATAATTATAATGCAAACAATGTCATATTGTATAAAATATTAAGGTTAAAATAATGAAGCTTTCTTTAATTGAAAGTATAATTATTGAATAGAATTTAAAAACAATGTGGAAAAAGGAGAAAATACATATGCTCGTTAGGAGTAAGTTCTCTTTTTGTCACAATGTGGAAAAAGGCGTCTGCTTCAAAACACGTCACAATGCATATGTATATGTTGAAGGGTTAAAATGAGTAGCTCATGAATATAAAACAGACGTTTGTCAAATCATCCAAGCTACATGTATGTGATGTTAACCCTTTCCCACTTGTAGACGTATTCTGACGCCTCTGCAGCAGACTACTTTTGAAAACATTGTGACAAAAGAAGAAATTGCTCGGAACGAGCAATTTCTCTCTTTGTCACAATGTTTTCAACTTTATTCAGTAATTATTCTAAATGTTATATAGATTTTCTATATTTTTGACTTGATCAAAGTCGTCTGCTGCAGATTTGTTGTATGTGGGGAATGTTAACTCGGTGTGGTTTTTTTCCAGGTTATTTCACAACTTTCCGACGCAAACCCAGACGTTCCACTGGTAACGACAGAATGGATCGACGACTGTATCATCAAAAAGAAACTTATCAGCGCAGAAAATTACGAAATTTCGTGAATTAACCAGTGTGGACTGTGCGTAAAGTATCGACCCGGATCAGCCTAAGCATGCCGCGCAAGCTAACCCGGACAGACACTTTTCGCCTCCTGTGAATTTAATGTTTCAGGAATCATTACTATATACCTCTATTTCCCTGAGACGGAATGTGTCGGCCCGGATTAGCCTGCGCGGAATGCGCTGGCTGATCCAGGTCGATACATTGCGCAGATACCATAATGTTGGTTTTCTCACGGAGCGTCTCATTAATGATTTCTTCCCCGTACAATAATTAGTTACAGATGTAGTTGCCAGATTTATTTTAATAAACATAAAAACGAGAAACCGTAACTCTTTCCAGCATGCACAAACTCTGTAACAGAGCAAATTGAAAACACCTCTGCAAACATATGGAAATTCTCCACGAATGAAAATAAGATAATTGAATAGAGTTGAAAACATTGTGATAAAAGGAAAATGTGCTAATTTTGAGCAATTTCTAATTTTACCCCCAATGTTTTCAAAAGTCGTCTGCTGCAGAGGCTTGAGAATGCGTGTGCAACCGGGAAAGGGTTAACCTTTATACTAACACAGATGCTTTTAACCTTTTTAACCATTGCAAAGACGTAGGTCATTGAGGAAATGATTTATCAACTCAAGAAATAACAGAATTGCAAACAATTATGTGTATTGTACAATAAATGTGAATAAACTCGAAATGTAGATTAGATAGGAAAAGGTAGATGATAGATATAGAAGACAACAGATAGATTGTTGTATTTTATACAATATATAGTACACATGTATAGATTAATGTTGAACACACACAAGTCCACGTTATCACAGTAATGTATAAATCATCCTAATCAAAGAGAATGAGCATCACAAACGACTGTCACAGATAGCCAGTCTGTACTGCTTGTCTTGAGTTTGTACTTAACACGTTTCACATAGAGTGTATATACTCTTAAACCTGCATCGGGATATGTTTAACTACAGATATTTTCGTCCAGAGTAAGAAGTGTTGTATATCATCGTCTACGTTTAATATGTATAAGCATTACTTCTGTTGTGGTCAACTTGGCCAAAGTTCTTCAATATATGCCACATTGTGTAGACTGCGTATGTAGTCTGCTCCTACAAGTATCACTCTACAAGTATGATTCTCCAAAGAGGCGAGGGGACTGTAAATTGTAAAATTGTCTTGGCAGTGACAAAAACAAAGGATAATTTCTCCGTCGCCTATCGGTCACGATTTAATTTATTTTGAAGGTGACACCTTTGTTCCTTTGAACGCTCTTGTTACAATATTATGAGTCGTTCCGCGAGAAAACTAATATTGTGGACTCTGTGTAAAGTATCGGCCTGGATCAGCCTAAACACTCCGCGCAGGCTAATCCGGGCAGACACGTTTCGGCTGTTGTGGATTTTCTACTTCAGGAATCATTACTCTATACCTCTATCCCCCTGAGACGGAATGTTTCGTCCCAGATTAGCCTGCGCAGGCTGATCTGGATCGATACATTACGCAGAGTCGATAATGTCGGTTTTCTCGTGGAACGGCTCATTTGCTTTTTCCAAAGAAACTGTTGACATCCGCCTCCAAAACTACACAAGTTTAATCTGTCCTCAGAATTAATTCCCAATTATCTGATTGGTCAGAAGTAAATTCGTTCTCAGAATTGACCAATCAGAAGCTTTATTTGGAGCTTGGAATTAATTTCTGAGCACTGGGAACGTTTTCAGAGTTTTATAGTTTCGGACCCTGATTTGTGGAATAGGAGGAAGTGCTTGTTTTGAACAGGATCTATTCCAAAATGATTATAAAAGTCGTCTGCTTCTTTACGCTTCAAAGTCGTGTTTAAATATGTCAACAGCAAATCAATTTGAGACGACATCCGTTCTATGTTAAGATGACTTGATTTAGCTCCGTCTTCGGGTTGTATTGTAAAGCCTTTGTACATGTACAAAGAGATCCGGTCGTCTGTCTAGTTCTCTCATTTAACATCATCATTCTTGTCCGATTTTGCAACCATTCAACAATATTGAAACTTGTTTAGCCCCAATTGATATAGGGAAAGCTAAGCTAAGAAGGCTAACAACGTGACCACAAGAGGGCGTGGCCGTTCACCCGTATTGTTATTGTCTATACAAATATTATTTACAGAAGCTTCTGGTTGGAGTATAAAATGATTTCAAAGACATAATCCATTGGAAGGCATTATTCAAAAATACATGTGACCGCCTCAGTGGTGTATAGAAAATGCGTCCGCCTCGCGTGCGGGCGGTCTTGCGTGCTATCTCCGGTCTGGTCATACTAAAGACTTAAACACATGGTATTAATGGCTTTCCCTCCTTGGCGCTCAGGATTGCGGGGTTAGCATTACGACTGACCCGCTGGTGTCAGAATAAATGGATCAGTAATACTGGTAAATTACTCGAGAGACGCCGAGATTTAACTTTTTTGAAAGCCGCGTAAAACACACAACAAACAAATAAAAACATGTATAGTCAAAATTATCTTATTATACCCCCTTCGAAGAAGAGGGGGTATATAGGAGTCACTGTGTCGGGCTGTCTGTCTGTCTGTCTGTCGGTCGGTCGGTCGGAAGCCATATTTTGTCCGGCCTATTTCTGACAAACCAATTGGTGGAATTCAATACAATTTTACATGAAGCTTCTATACCAAGAGGAGATGTGCATATCCTAAAGGGGTTATTTTACAGAGTTATGGCACTTTTACTTATTCATTTATGGTGTAGGTCAAGGTGCTGTTTAGGGGGTATTTATCATCTTCAGTGATAGTTCTAGTTTTTTTATTAGCTCACCTGAGCTTTGCTCAAGGTGAGTTATTGTGATCGCCTTTTGTCCGGCGTCCGTCGTGCGTCGTGCGTCGTGCGTCAACTTCTTCTCCTCAGTAACCAGTGGGTCAATTGGGATGAAACTTCACAGAAAGCATCCTCTCAATGACCACACCGGATTTCCTTAAAAAATTTGGGATCCATGCAGAATTCTGGTTTCCATGGCAACGAAATGAAAAAAACTTCAAAATACTTCTTCTCCCAAACTGGTTGGCAGATTTTTAAATAATTTTGTAGAATTGTTTCTTGGATGACCCTCTATCAGATTCCTTCAAGCCATGTTGATTGGTCGAAAAACATGGCCGCCAGGGCGGGCGGGGCTATTTTGCCTTATATGGCTATAGTGAAAACTTAAACAATCTTCTTCTCCCAAACTGGTTGGCAGATTTTCAAATAATTTTGTAGAAATGCTCCTTGGATGACCCTCTATTAGATTCCTTCAAGCCATGTTGATTGGTCAAAAAACATGGCCGCCAGGGGGGCGGAGCTATTTTGCCTTATTATGCTATAGTGAAAACTTAAAAAATCTTCTCCTCCGAAAGTGTCATGCCGATTTTCAAATAATTTGTAGAAATGTTCCTTGGATGACCCTCTATTAGATTCCTTCAAGCCAAGTTGATTGGTCGAAAAAACATGGCCGCCAGGGGAGGCGGGGCTATTTTGCCTTATATGGCTATAGTGAAAACTTAAAAAATCTTCTTCTCCAAAAGTGTCAGGCCGATTTTCAAATAATTTTGTAGAAATATTCCTTGGATGACCCACTTTCAGATTCCTTCAAGCCATGTTGATTGGTCAAAAAACATTGCCGCCAGTGGGCGGGGCTATTTTGCATGATATGGCTGTAGTGAAAACTTAAAAAATCTTCTCCTCCAAAAGTGTCTGGCCGATTTTCAAATAATTTTGTAAAAATGTTCCTAGGGTAAACCTCTATCAGATTTCTTCAAGCCAAGTTGATTGGTCAAAAAATATGGCTGCCAGGGGGCGGGGCTTATATAGCTAAAGCGAAAAAAAAAAAATCAGGTGAGCGATTCTAGGGCCATCATGGCCCTCTTGTATCTATATGTATAATTGTTAAGAGCCCTCTCTTTTGAAAGGTAAATTTATTTTTATTCATTAGATTGTTTTTTTAATTTTATAGATCTGATAGTGTTACTTCAACTTTCATTAGTGCTATTAAAATTGATAAGACTTTGAATTGTTATTTTCATTACAGTCTAAACTCCGTACATATTTTAGCCGTTCCGTGAGAAAACCAACAACGCAAAACCTCTATGCCGATACCACGGGTCATATCACATTCTTTGAAATGGTGTAAATAGATTCCTTGTAGACACTTAAGGTTACGACTCAGATTCAGGAAACACCATTATATATCTGAAATACTGTTGAAAAGGGCGTTCAACACCATACAAACAATAGTCTAAAATTAAAACAAAGACATGACTTGCGCAATTAAATAAAGTTGTATAGCTGTTTTATTCTAATATCTTTGAAACTACACCTTCAATGTTGCTGACACTTTGCATACTGAAAAAATGAACCGTATTTCGAGACCATAGCTACTTTGGTGACCCTGACCCGTCAATGTCAAGACCGTTGTATGTCATCTGTCATAACATCTTGTGACGCCCTTTGAGTTAATACAGAGCGTAATATTTCAATGCGCAGAGTAATGGTCTTGACCTTTAGACAGACATGGGATTAAACACTGGGGAATATATGACCTAGTTTAATATTTCTTTTTCTGTTTATTTGCAGTCGTCACGTAAAATTGGTAGGAAAATGTGTATTTCAATCGTGTCGAATAGTCTAGCATGCCGTCCGGTTTAAGCTTTTCTTCATTTTGAGCTCCAATTTTCTTCGAAGAAAAGGCAAGCTATCCTACTCGCCTCGGCGTCGGCGTCACACATTGGTTAAGGTTTTTGAACCTCAATTGTTTTCAAAAGCATTACAGATATTGCTTTGAAACTTACAATACGTATTCACCATCATTACCTCCATCAACATACGGGAGTTCATAACTCTGTCAAGGTTTCTGATAGAATTAGGGCCTTTTTTCAACTTATAATTCTGGTTTAGTTGTTCGTACCTGCCCACTATTATACAACACCATTAGAAATTTCGCTTTGAAACTTAAAATACTTGTTCACCATCATTACCTCCATCAACATATGGGAGTACATAACTCTGTCAAGGTTTTTGTAAGAATTATGGCCCTTTTGTCGACTTAGAACTTTGGTTAAACTGTTCGTACTTACCCACTTTTACGCTGTTTTTCTTTATATGTTTATGGTGAAAGCTTTAAATATCTTCTTCTCCAAAATTATCTTGCCGACTTCTACATTATTTTGTAGGAATTTTCCATTGGTGACCCTCTATCAGATTCCTTCGAGCCATGTTGATTGGTTGAACAAAAATGTGGTGTCAGGGTCGGGGGCTGTTTTGCCTTATATGGTGTCAAGGAAACATAATCTTCTCCGCTATAATAAGGCCAAATGTTCTTTGGGTGACCTTGTATGAGATTACATCAAGCCATGTTGATTGGTATTTATACCCCCGCAAACGTAGTTTGAAGGGGGTATACTGGAATCAGCCTGTCGGTCGGTCGGTCTGTCCGCAAAATCTGTTCCGTTGTACTCCTCCTTCAGTTTCTACCTGATTTACTTGATACTTGGCATACATGTTAATCAGGAGTAGTAGATGTGCAAGAATATTCAGTAGTTTACAGTAAAAACCTGGTTACTCTTTGAATAAAGAATGTGGTTCATTTTCTTCTTGTTTGTTTGTTTTCTGAAACTAGAAAACTAAATAAAAACTTATTTCATGAGGAAATAGTACTTTATGCGGATTGTATTTTATGCATTAGAAAATGTTCTTGACAAAATTTCTTTAAAATTAGATTCGTATATTGCTTTTTGATATCATCTTATTATTTCTTTTTGATACTGATATTCAAATTGTCTGAGTCAAAGATAATACTGTGAGATATAATATGTGTCAGGGGTTGGGGCGGGGGTATTAATCACCTTTAGTGATAGTTCTATTTATTGTTTTATTGTTGTTGGAATGACATCACATTGCATTACTCAGGAGAGCGATTCAGGGCCATCATGCCCTTATGTTTTTCAAAACCATTCGAGATATAGCTTATACACTTTCACCACTTACACCACTTATTTACTATCAGTATCTCCATCAACAGACAAGAGAACAAAAATATGTGTAGTTTTTTTTGCCAGAATTATGGTCCTTTTTCGACTTAGAAAATAATTTTAGTCTGGGTAAAATCCAATTATTTACTTAACCCTTTAGGATATTGCTGTGAAATTTGTAATACTTGTTTACCATCATGGCCCCCATCTGTAAAAAAGAGAAGGTAATTATGTCAATGATTTTTGTTTGCCGTTTACTGCAAAAGCTTTTAATTTATTGTCAAGCACTAAAAATGTCGAGTTGTTCTGATTCTTTCTATGGTGTATTTGTAATGGCGGTATATAAGTACACCCTGAACATAAGGTGTACTTAAAAAGGCAAATGGAATTGTACATCTACTGATAAGCTATATGTTTAAAGAAACTGACATTTAACTGTTAAGTTCACTTTAACATTGAGTCTGCATTTGAGCCGTCCCGCGAGAAAATCAACACCATGGACTCTGCGTAAAGTATCGAACCGGATCAACCTATGCATGCCGCGCAGGTTAACCATGACGGACAATTTTCGCATCCTATGGATTTTCTGAATCATTATTCCATACCTCTATCCCCCCTAAGACGGAATATGTCGGCACGGATAAGCCTGTGCGGACTGCGCAGGCTGATCCGGGTGGATACATTACGCAGATACCATAATGTTGGCTCATTTTTTATTCGGGATAACATTTTTAGCTCACCTGAGCACAAAGTGCTGAAGGTGAGTTATTGTGATCGCCTTTTGTCCGCCGTCCGTCGTGCGTCCGTCAACATCTTCTCCTCAGTAACCAGTGGGTCAATTTGGATGGAACATTACAGAAAGCATCCTCTCAATGATCTCAACAGAATTGCTTCAAATGTTTGGGATTCATACATAATTCTGGTTTCCATGGCAACGAAACGAAAACAACTTTAAAATTCTTCTTCTCCCAAACTGGTTGGCAGATTTTCAAATAATTTTGTAGAAATATTCCTTGGATGACCCTCTATCAGATTCCTTCAAGCCATGTTGTTTGGTCAAAAAGCATGGCCGCCAGGGGACGGGTCTGTTTTGCCTTATATGGCTATAGTGAAAACTTAAAAAATCTTCTCCGACGAAAGCGTCTGGCCGATTTTCAAATAATTTTGCAGAAATGTTCCTTAAGTGACCCACTATCAGATTCATTCAAGCCATGTTAATTGGTCGAAAACTATGGCCGCCAGGGGGCGGCGCTTATATGGCTAAAGTGAAAACAAATAAAATCAGGTGAGCGATCCAGGGCAATCATGGCCCTCTTGTTTTAATTACTTTTTACTAGTTCAATTTCCCGTGCAAAAAGAGTTTTATCATTCAAGTTTTATCATTAATCTCCGAAGACCTTTATCTTAGAAAACCTTTATTAATCACCCACGCCCCTTTTCAACATTAAGACGTGTTTTGACGCATCCAAGGCAGAGGACTTCTAAAAACTTTGTGACAAAAGGAGAAATTGTTCATCTTTTGAAACAATGTTTTCAATTCAAACTTTATTTTTTATTTAAAGGGATATATCACGTTTTTTGTCGTGCTGTTGTTTTCAGTGTGGTCTACGGCTGAGTTTGTTGTTTGTAGGAAAGGTAAATCACCCACGTTAGAATACTCTCATTGTCTTAGACATCCTACTTGTTCTGGGCTTTAGTGGAATTTAATTCTTTCTTGGGAATTACGAGCTTTGGAAAATAAATCCGAAATAAGTTATCATTTTACTCGTTATGGGAGAACCAAAATTAAAACATAATTCTGAGGAGACAGCGACAGATGTAATTCTATATTTTTTCATAATTATTGTCATCGCTATTGGTTTAATGTCAAACTTGTTAAAACTCCCAACAAATTAATTACGTTTAACCCTATCCAGCATATAAACGCTTTCCGACGCCTCTGCAGCAGATGACTTTTGAAAACAGTGTGTCAAAAGGAGAAAGTGCTCATAATTAGCAATTTCTCCATTTGCAACAATGTTTTCAACTCAGTTCAATAAGAACAATTTGATTTATGGTCATTTTAAAAAAAAACTCATTCAGCGCCAAAGGCAATATTGAGGTTTTTGCAAACAATACTGATTCAGGCGAGTCAGCTCGTAACGAGCTGTCTCACCTGAAATCAGCATTTTTTGCCTTTTAGTTATCAAAATAGTCCAAACTTTTATTACATAATAAATGGAGACGCCCGATTTTGAACATGGAAGAGTCTACTTTAAACTATTCGGCGCTGAAAGAGTTAAGTTTTAAAGTCGCTTGATAGTTGCATAGTTGCTAATTTCCCGCAAGAAAACCAACAGTATGGCCTCTGCGTAATGTATTGACCCAGATCAGCCTAAGCATGCCGCACATGATATGTTTCGCCTCCTGTGGATTTTCTGTTTCAGGAATCATTACTCTATACCTCTATCCAACTGAGACGGAATGTGTCGGCCCGGATCAGTCTGCGCGGACTGCGCAGGCTGATCTGGATCGATACATTACGCAGTGGCCATAATGTTGGTTTTCTCGCGGGACGGCTCATATGTTGTTTACGGGAAGGGGGTTAAAGGCTATAAAAAAGGGCAACTAGTTCGAATGTTATTGAGGTGAAAGATTTTGCCGATTTGATTTTACACAAGTGTTTTAGATTTTGTTTGGACAGTTCATTGATTTGATTGATTGGTGTTTAACGCCGCTTTCAACAATGTTTCAGTTATATCACGGCGTTTCCTGGGTAAGTTACCAGTACACTTATCCTGACACCAGCCAATCAGTCTTAATGCTAACCCCGCGGACGTATTATGGCGAGCGAGTAAATGTGGGGTTTCCTTTTTCCTAAAGCCCATCCACCGCCCTTATAAAGACACTTAGATAAATATTTGTTTTGTTTGTTTTATAACGGGTATCTTATTTGCATATTAATGCTATTCATTCCGTAAAAGGGGGATAATTACGGAATGAATAGCAACCCACAAGTTTGAAACAAAAGAAATAACCCCACAAATACACTTCATGAGTATGTCCGTCCTTCCGTTTTTTGTCCGGCCTACTACTCCTACACCGTTTAAGATATTGATGCCAAACTTGGTAGGAATAATCACCCGCACATGATATGCGCGTGCGCGCTCAAATAGGAAGTAACTACTTCTATACCAAGAGGAGATGTGCATATCCTAAAGGGGTTACAATTGCATGTTATTTTACAGAGTTATGGCCCTTTTACTTATTAAGTTATGGTGTAGGTCAATGTGCTGTTTAGGGGGTATTTATCATCTTCAGTGATAGTTCTAGTTCCATTTGTATTTTTTTTTTGCCAGAAGTATGCAATGTTGTCTCCTGCAGATTTATTGTATGTGGGAAGGGGTTATTCCAGCGTCGGCTATGACATTGCCGACACGCTAAACGTGTTGACGCCAAGTACTTGATACGATAGCTTTCTGATTTATTAGCCGCATTAGAGAGTGGAGTAATATAGATATATGTACCGTACCGTCCGTCAGTCCATCCAGCCGAAGACAACACAATAGAAGGTATAGTGATTTGATTAAAACTGTACGAAAATGTTAACCCCATACAGGAAATGTTACCGTTTATTCAGGGAATGAATACATCGTGATTTGTAATTGATTTAGTGGATAAGTTCCGTATTGCACTAGTGTGTCCGTTCAATCATAAATTAAGAAAGCCATTAATAACAAACTATTACACAGAGCGTTCAAACATGAATAAGTTCAGAAAGCAAATCTTATTGACGCTGCGTGGAAGCGCAGCGTCAGTATGGGATAGGTTTTAATTTTGTACCATGGGGTGACGTAATCGAAAAGGGAGCAACTAACATTATTATTGTTAAGAAAAACTCTGTTATATGTTTGAAAAAACAACACCTTTATGAATAAATAAACTTTGTATAAAATGATTTAAGAAACAGTAAGATACAAAATACTACTTCTATGTCTTCTACCGTTATTACAAAACTTTAGGCACACGTAATGGGTATTTAATAGCCATTCTCTGTAAGCATTTGCACTCCCATATAGGGAGTGTGGCACGCATGGTCACGGATTTTGTTCAAACTTCACACATTTTCCCAATTTGATGAAAGAAATGGAAAACGGCAAAGAAAACTTTGCTATAGACTTTGGTTGCCATAGCAACCGGCTCTCGTTTTTGATAGGACTGATTTCAATGGGAAATTAACTAAATTTTCCAATCAGTTTTTAGCATAAATGAAGATATATATGCAAAAGTTCATATTTTATACCAAAAGTCATCATTTGAAGAAGGAAATTAAGTAGAAAACAATTGATTATCAAATTGTAAAATGTGGTCCCAAACCCTTCTTTACAAATGGTGTTCTTTACGGGGAAAAAGAACACCTTTTTGCCATTTTTTGAATAGTTATAAAAATTTAATGCGGTCATATGAATACAAATGAACAATGGATGCATGAAGATCAACATCTCTTCTCACAAGAAATGAAAAAAAGCTATGGGGAACAGTGTATTTCCATTGCTATGAAATATACCATTTTTCTAATATTCGAAGAAGCATTTTATTTTATTTTTTTTTAAAAAAGAACTTAAATGGTTTTTTAAAAAACAATGAACAAAGTAATTTGAGACAAAGAATGTTGTAAGACAAATTCAAGAAGTAATGACAATGAAATACAGTAAATATTAATGTTTCCATGGTAACAAATTGCATAAATATACATCTCAAACTATTTCATAATCCCCAAAACGGATAAAAAAGAAGTAACAATATGTTATCATGCAAGATAATGTATTCATATGATAGTTTTCTGCAGATGTATCCCCAAAAGTGTTCAAAATATCCTTCTTAATGGCATTGCTTAGGAAACAAAAAACTATTATTCACAAAATATGATCCTTTTATTATGTTGTGTGCTTGTTGTTTTCTTTTTCAAAATACATATTGAAATAATGAAGTTCTCAACAAAGCAAGATAAGCTTTATGACACATGTCCAAAGTACTTCAAATATAAAATGTATATAAAATTATAATCAATAAAAAAAAACCAGAGTATTTGTGTTGATGGTTGCCTAGCAACGTACCTATAGCATTATAATATAGTGAAGACCGCAGAGAACATTCGTATATCCCAACAGTACTCACTATATGCGTAGCTCCTAAACAATGTTGAACCCATGTTTATTAAATAATTTGTACCTAACCTCATTGTCCAAACAAGAACACCGCCTGCGGGTGCCTCACACTTGTCTGATATTATCCTTTTACGGTTTATTTATTTTATATCAAAAATATTCAAATTCGGAATGAATATTTACATATTATAATGACTGCACACAACTTCTATTTTTCAAGTATTGGAACAAGATTTACCGTGTGGAAATAAATGCAAGATCATATACATGATTAGGAATATTTACACTTTGGACGGCTGTCACAATCAGTCAAGATCACAAGCTGAGTATTGTGAATGCATTGGACAGGCAAATGAGATGGTTACATTATGTCAATTGTAACTAATGATATTGAATATGTTACTGTTTTCTTATTTTTAGTAAAAGTGACCTTGACCCCCCAAAAAACAATCTGATTGAAGATATTCATAATACGTTTGAAGTACATTATGTTTTTATTATTTGGGGAAAATTTGAAATCAACGTAACAAAAAGTGAAGAATCTATGTTCAATTATCATAAATAACCAAAATACATCAAAATTTATGCTTTTTACCCTAAAAAACAGGCCCGCTCAGCCTCTTTATCATTCAATGTGAAGAAGGTTATTAGATGCACAAGTTTTCCTTATTTTAAAGTAATAGGTCTGATAGTTCCCATGTAAGTGACCTAAACGCAAAATTTAACCAACTATGTCCAATTCTCAAAATCAACCAAAATACATAAAAACTGGCTTACTCAGCATCTTTCTCATACAAAAGGTTTGATGGTTTCCATGTAAGTGACTTAAACGCAAAACCTAACCAACACCGCCAATCCTCAAAATCAACCAAAATTCATCAACATTTATGTTTTTTACTCCAAAAAAACAGACAACACTCAGCATCTTTAGCATACAATGTGAAGAAGGGTATAAGACGAACAAATTCTCCAAGTTTCAAAGAATTAGGTTTGATAGTTTCCATGTAAGTGACATAAACGCAAAACATAACCAACTATGTCCAATTCTCAAAATCAACAAAAATACATCAAAATTGATGTTTTTTACCCAAATAAACAGGCAACACTTAGCATCTCCAGTGAATTGTTGCTGTGATATTACTGAAATGATGTTAAAACGGCTCAAAACACCAATAAAACAAAAAACTAAAATTCCAAGGGAGGTAATTCATGTTTAATTTATTTTTCTAAATAACTAATGGAGGTAATTTGTATTTTTTGGTGATGAGGTCTTTTAAAATCTTATTTATGCAAACACGATCATATGTTCCCCATAGCTTTTTTCTTGCGTTTGATTAAGCAAATGTTCATCTATCTATTTATGTAATTCACTTAATTTGAGATGGCTGCATTTTTTTTTAAATAAGTGGTAAATATTGCGTTTTTCCTCAAAAACTCAACTTTGCACACTGTTTCCATGGCAACATGGCAATATTTGGAATTTCTAACATTATTTTTCTGAATAGTTCACTGATATCAACATGTGGAATAAGTTTAAGCAATATCCGTGACTATGCGTGCCGAAAAAGTTTAAATGCTTACAGAGAATACCTATTTAAAATAACTTTCCCCTATCTTCCTAGGCGACGCTTTTTTTATAGTTAGGTTTACGACCCGATTCATCCAGGGTCTTTCAAATAGTACTATTTGAAAGACCCTGATTCATCAAAGCTCAGAAAAAAGTTTCTGGCGATGTTTTTGCCTATTAACGATATTGAGATTTTTAAATAAATGGGTAATCTTTAAAAAATCAATGATGATTCATTTTAATTACTACATATTACAGTATAATTCTAGAGACTAAACACAATGTTAAGCCAACTATGCAATACGCATGGCCGTAACGTGACCCGTTCTATTATTTGTAAATGCAGCATGTCATCGCTTGGTCATTCCTACTTAATAGACGACAAGGTGTCATCGGTTCCCATAGAGTAATTAAGTTGTCTCTGCTCCCTTCCGCTATGAATACTTCGATGTTTTCACGATTTCATCCGATTCCTAAAATTCATTGGATTCGTACCCGGTTTTTCGTGTTTCGTTCGAGATGAACGATTCGTTCCAACTGGTTTTCGTTCTTTGCTCTTCGGGAAATGACTTGACCATTTTCTTTTGTTTATTTTTTCGTTTTCTACTGGCATGTTCAAAACGATTAAAGTGACATTACAAACAAACAAAACAGACTTAATAATTCTTGCTATATGTTGACTACACATGTGAACTTTCATAATGCTCAATCTTGATCATACATATTTTTCTTTTCTTTTTTAATTACTTCGTATGTTTTGTTTATATACTCCCGTTTTTGCTATCATACTTCTGCTAAACTGGAAGGAGAATAGACCTCTCCTGCCTAAGCTTGTGTCACACTTAACTTATAACTAGAGGCAATACACCTTAAAGGGACTGAATCCCATATGAGAAAAAAGCGAAAAAAAAAAAAGAAAATTATTAAAAATTGCTATTACCTTGATGTTTTTGCATGTAAGGCATTGAGATTTGCTGACTGATGTACTACAATATATGCACACTATTAATATTGCGGAGATTTTTCGTTATTTTGCATTGTAAAATCTACTGGGTTAGTAACCCAGTAAATCTAGAAATATCGCTGTATATTTATCACTACAACCGAATTGACAATCTCCTTCGCAGAGTTGTCGTTCCTTACACTCACGCATACATTAATGTAATGAGTCGATAGTGTTAGAGAATGATGAAATGAATCCACAAATTCAAATGAGCAAGAGGAAATTCCACGGTATTTTTAAACGGGAAAACACGGAGCGGACGTTTTTTTAACTGCTTATTTCCTATGAAATAATGAAAAACAAGACTTGTACGACCTTCTACAACATTCCGTTACATATATATCGACGTATTTTGGATTAATTAGAATAAGTATAAAATATAACGAATTTGGCCATTATGGTGTTCAGTCCCTTTAATATATGTTAATATTTAAGCACCTATGTTATTTTTATCTAATGGATCTAGTTAGAGGATTTAAAACAGTTTATTGACAAAAAAAAATAATTGAGAAACTTCAGCTTGTATGACACATTATATAAGCAAACCCGTAACCAAATGGTTTCAGGACTAAACTTGTCATTTCACGACTAAACTTCACATGCTGAATATCACATAGATCGTAGCAAGTAGTTAACCTCGTCTGTATAGATCTAGGTCACCTTCTTTATCCTATGTAAGCCGCCATTTTGTTTTGGGTGGAGGGAATTTTCGGGCGCATCGGACCGTAACCTTGGGCTCATCTATTTTTAGCGCGAGATAGCGGACGACACGTTTTAGGTCGGACAGGTAGTATACTGAACACCATCGAAGCGTGTCAGTCAAAACAAGATTGAACAGCATTCCGCAATTTGTTCACAATCGTGGTGACTCTTTATTTAGAGATCAGGGAGTCCACTATGACCTCAAAAAGGATCAGGACCCTAACCAGACCATGGGGGATAGTATGTGTAGACACTCACGATAGACAGCTTTTCTGGCAGACGACACTTTATACAACAGTGCTCAGGCGTATCTCCTTAGCGTGTATACAAAACCAACAGGGTTTGGTCTCTCTCTCGCTATCTTTCTCTCGTTTGAACAGATAAAAAAGAGTAAACATTTTTTTTTTTTTTCATTTAAGTACAAATATGTACAATACATTTTCAAACAGTTTGAACATCATAAAAAAAAGGTAATACAATAGATACACATTCATATAAAATCAGTCTGTTCTGTACACTATACACACTTTTGTGTTTATTCAATAACCATACGGATAGGATGTAAAATTTTCACGAATGACGCGTTTGTCAAATACCAATTTGTATTCTTTGCGTTCACATGTAGTGACTAACTGAGCATTGTCTCTGTTTCTCGAGATTTTGTGGGCATTCACTACTGATACCGAGGCATCTGGGCGTTTTGTGACAAAGTTTTTGAGTACCTCGTAGTTGACATTGAACATGTTTTTGTAATTGAGAGTGATACCCCTGACTTTACAATGCATTTGTCTACCATTTTTGTCTGGCTGCTGTAGTTTGTAACCGTAGTTCTTTGGTCCTCCAGTCACGAAATTTTGTATACGATTGTGGGGAGCTAGCGAATGATCCTTATATAAAGACATATTAAACGCAACTGCGCATGACTGGTACTATAATGTATTCTGATTGGCTGACAGTATGTACCTAGACTTATAACATGACTACAGACTCCCTATATGATCATTTGGTAGCCGACCTCCATTAGGATAACATGTATAAGTGTTCAGGGTGTTACAAAGGATTCACACGGAGTGATAACATGTCAAGACATTGGAAGCAGACGCATGGCAGAATCAATGGAGCGTATCCTCCTCCTCCTCCTCCTCCTCCTCATGAAGCACAGGGAGCGCCTCCTCCTCCTCCTCCTCATGAAGCACAGGGAGCGCCTACTCCTCCACCAGGAGCGCATTTAGGAGGAGCACCAGGAGCACCACTGGGAGCACAGAGCGATAAGGCTATGCTATTACACCACCCTTTTACCATGATGATCTCAGGACCTACAGGTACTTTGTTAATCTTTCTTCTAAACTGGTTTGTAAATTGCTACTAGCTAGTATCACAATTTTACCAGATTGTATTTGTAATAGTTACTTGCTAGTATCATTTATTGAATATGTGTTAAAATATACTATTTGTAACAACTACTTGCTAGTGCAGGTGATTTATAACACGTTTTAAAAACGTATTTTTTCCTATGCTTTCAGCCTGTGGGAAAACTACATTTGTGAAAGACCTGTTACAACACCATAACGGTAGAGTTCAACCTAGTATACAGAGAATCGTATGGCTGTATAAGCGATGGCAACCCCTCTATGCTGTTATTCAGTCGACAGTGACACCCAAAGTTGACTTTATACAAGGTATTCCTGGCGACTTGGATGACGACGACTTCTTTGATCTGACAGTCAACAACCTCCTGGTCATCGACGATTTGTTTTCTGAAGCTGGCAAGGATAAACGCATTACGGGCTTATATACAGAGGGGTCTCACCACCGATCACTCTCTGTGATTGGAATCAACCAGAACGTATTTGGGACCAAGGACCCAACCCAGAGGAGAAATTGTCACTATTTGGTTATCTTCAAGAATCCCGTGGACAGCCAAGCGGTCATGTCGTTGGCTCGGCAAATGTACCCCGGGCGCAGCGAGATCTTCATGAACGCGTTCACCAAGGCGACCAAGCAACCTTACAGTCCTTTGTTGATGGATCTGAAGCCATATACCCCAGAGCATGAACGACTCAAGCCTAGGGTCGTGTGGCAGGATGAAAAAGGCACAGTATTAACCAATCAGGAGCCAGATATGCTTCCACTGACTATAAAAGAAGGCACACCCCCGGCTGCGAGTCATTCTTCTGTCGGAGTTCACACTGTCAACATCGACGTAGAGCAGCAAGACACAATCATGTCTGACAAAATGAATGCCTGCGATGACTGTGGATTGCTTTTTTGATACAGCGCACGACGTACAGAGACACGTGAAACGGGGCTGGTGTTCCGAGAGTCAAGACGCACCTACAAAAAAGCGTAAACTGGAAGAGATTGAATCCGAATCCCCGGAATCAGTGGAAGACAATGAAGGATACCTTCAGTTGTGGCGTTTAGCTAAGAAGGAGGGCAGACACCGTTACGATGAGCTGTACGACCGATATGTTTCTCAAGGGGACTCTAAAGAAGAGGCCTCGGACATGGCGGAGGAGCGTGTCAAACCCTATGAAGAGAAAAACTTCTTCAGTCGATACAGCACTTTATTGGAGACCTATTGGCTCCCACTACGGAACAACGCTGCGCATCAGACAGTACTGCGACAGATCCAGGCTCTCATTGACAAAGGCGTGGCACTACCCTCGGCTGTGAAAAGGGTATTGAGGAAATATAAACCCCAGTTTGAAGACCTCTTCGATATAAAAGTCTCAGACGATGAACGGAACAGCGATGACGAAGGCGGTGACACAGACGATGACATATAAATGAGGGAACGGTACTATACAATACTCAGTTCGTGTATGACATTAAGCGTGAGCAGACATGGCACCGTGGGAGGATTATTTAAAGACTATTTATTATGACCACCAGCACCCGGCCAGTTTTGCGGGTCCACAAAAGTTATACAAAGCGGTTCAGGAAAAGGGGAGATACAACATTGGCATGCACAGAATAAGGAAATTCCTCCACAATCAAGACACATACAGTCTTCATAAACCGGTGAGAAGACGATTTCAACGAAACCACGTGATTAGTGCTGGAATAGATGATTTGTGGATGTGCGATCTTATGGATATGGTAAAATATGCCGATCAGAATGAAAATTACAAGTATATTTTACTGGTCATCGACACCTTTTCCAAGTACGTCTGGTTACGACCTTTGAAACGGAAGACGGGCGAGATGGTGGCTGAAGCCTTTGACGAAATATTTACATCATCCGGACGAACACCAGGGAAGCTCATGACCGATAAAGGTGAGTACAATTCCGCCATATTAGATAATCTAATCATATTTGCATCGGTGCTAGTAAGTGTAGCCAATTGAAAATGATAGTAATTTAAGTTATTTATGATAAAATGTGCTTTAAGAGGTTTTCACTGAGATCGTATATTTTTCAGGTCAAGAATTCCGTGCCAAGAAAGTCCAGTCTCTGATGAAACAGCATGATATCAAGTATTTCCCCACCCAGAATGAAACAAAGGCCTCAATATCGGAGCGAGCCATTCTCACAATCAAAATGAGGCTAAGACGATGGTTTACCTTTAAAGAGGACTATACATATATACCATTCCTTCAGCAATTTGCAGACAGCTATAACAGAACGTTTCACAGGACTATTGGAATGGCACCGGCAAGTGTCAAAGACACCAACGAAGAAGAAGCACGCTTATCTACGTACTTCTCACAGCAAGAGAAAAGGGTTAAATCCTTTCCAACATTAAAGCCATTCGAGTACAAAGTGGGCGATTTTGTGCGCATAAGTCATCTGAAAACTGTCTTTACTCGGGCCTATGATGAGACATACAGTGGTGAAGTGTTTCGAGTTCATAAACGCTACTACAGAGGACGGCTGCCTATCTACCGACTCCGTGATTTACAAGAGGACGACATCAAAGGAACATTTTACCAAAGTGAACTTCAGAAAATAAACATAGACCCTGATCAAACCTGGAAAGTGGAGAAAATACTTAAAACCAGAGGACGAAAAAACAATAAGCAAGTGTTTGTCAAATGGAAATACTATCCAAGTAAATTTAACACGTGGATCAAAAAGAGTGACATGGAATAGATGCAGTCATGTTTCATCTGTAAATAGCCTGTGTTTAACTATGTACTTGTATATTTGTTCTTTTGCCATTTTACTGAGATTAAAAATAACCCTGTATATGAACTGTATATATAATCCATGTATCTAGAAAATAAAAAGGGTTGTATGTAAATCGACTGTCTCTGTTTTTATTTCCCACACTTCCAAATAGTTTATAAATGAGTCGCGTGCCAGCATTTAAAAGCTTTTTAAACTACCCAGAGGGTTAAAACGGCTGCTATACACTACCTTATACGCTTCATTGCCCGTACTATCGTCGACTTCTACAGTAAAATATACTACGCATTTAAACTTCGTCTGCTACCAATATGCGAATTAAATATTTTAAACCCTGTATACTGTAGTATAAGAAAGGTGTACTAGCTATTAAAGCGATGTGGACGCGTTGACTACTTGTCACCAACTGCGGTGGCATAGCGACAAAAATCAAGCTGCGATTTGATTGGCTGATGGTTGAAACACCTGAGCGAGTACGCCTCTAGAAAAGTGGAAATAGAGAACATTACAGCTTACTTTTTTAAAGCGTGGCGCATTTGAGATAAAATATTTTTTATAAACACTTACCTGGTGCTAACTGGAGCGTTGAGTTAAAGCGACGTAAACCTGACGAAGGCTGGCTGATGAATGACACAATATTGACAAAAAATAGTGTACTTATAATCTTTGCAACACGCAGAAACATGTCTCGGCATGTTTACTCGACCAGCCAAAACTGGTTTGGTCCAGTTCAGTCCGTTGGCGATACTTTAAGGATTTTTAACATTAAAGTATTCAGTATATGTAAGCCTTAGATATTGCCTAGTATAACTAGGACAGAGAGAAAGAGAGAGATAGAGAGAGAGAGGGTTTATATCAGCGTCCTATTTAAAATCACTACCATCATAACCATCTGTTATTCAAACGGAGTGTCGTCTGCTCACATATGACCTCAAAGAATTTCGTCTGCTTAAAGGATCTAGGTCACGCTCCTGCGCTCTCGATATCTGCCTGCACCTCGAAAAGTCCCTCCACCCAAAACAAAATGGCGGCTTACATAGGATAAAGAAGGTGACCTAGATCTATACAGACGAGGTTAACTACTGTAGCATGTAAAACGTTCAATCCCTTCGTCAATATTGACCCTTTCTGCTCTTGGTAACCTTTTTATATAGGCTATGGTAGCAATATAGGCACATCTTGGCCTTCTTGTTTGGAATAAAGGGACATTTGGCCTTCTTGTTCGAAATATTTACATCCTGTCTGTTTGCACAGGTTATTTAAATGTACTAAACTGCATCTGCTTCCTTTATGTCATGCTTCAAAAGCATGCGCGGCCTCTTTGATGCTTTGCATTAAAATTCTTCTTGTTTATAAATGTAACATTGTGTCAATATACCCCAAAGGATTGTGAAATTAGAAAACCTTCTGTTTAAAAGGTAAAATTCAACAACAACACACGTTTAAGTCAATACATTAATTTATGTAAAAACTTTTCCTAAAACATAAGAATGTTACGCTTCTAGGATTATAAAACATACTAGAAAAAAGGCGAGCAAATGTATCCTTACTTGTTAATGTTTTTTAGATGCTTCGTGCGTTATCCTTTCAAGCAACCTACCAGTCTAAAACATGCTATAAGACGAGGATTAACATTTTTAGAACAAAGGCAGCAAGCTCTTCTGAATACCCTCCTCCGCCCCAAACATCGTAAGCTATCTGTCATAAAGGACGGCGAAGAAATGATTGAATCGTACTATCAAAATAGTGTTTGATTTATTACATTTATGGGGAGAGCGCGACAGCATTTTGTTATGTAATAACTCAATTAACATTGGATAACTCATAAATATATTAATGTTTTGTCGAATCAGCCAACCCATACAATATTAGTTACGGAGCGAAATCCAGATGTTGTATTGGCATTAGAATGTTCTGATGTTTACTCTAAAAAAAGGAATTTTCGAAGGAAGCGCATTACGTAATATCGTGAATAATTTCTTCTGTATTTGCAAAAGAATAAGAATACTTCCTTTTGAAATGAAAAATTTAACTATTGTTGTTCTCAGTTTAATTAATTAAATAAACATGGTTAATGTGAATTTACGCCATTTTCAACCCTTTCCAAAAAGTCGTCTCGTGCAAATGAATTTAACTGCGTCTGCAAGTTTGATACGGTTCAATAACTTTACGGCGGAATAGTATTTATTAATTATCCATGGATAAGAAGTCTAGGGCATTCGAAAGTGTAGGTGTACATAATAGGGCGGGTGTCTGCGTTGAAACTGTTTTAAATCTTGTTTGAAAGTGGTAGTATATTTTAAAGTAATTCCGTGAAATTGCTTCCTTCGTTTAATGTGTGCGTCGCGTGCCCTCGTAGGGTAATACTTAGGGATTAATACCGTCTTTTGTCCGTCCGTCCTACACACGTTAACTAAGTATATTTATTCCGTCTTACATTCTTGTTATTATGTCAGAGGTAAACAATGTCGGATTTTAACGCTTTTAATGCAGATTTTGAGAAATGGACTTGTCCAGTTTTGTCTTTGAAAGTGTCTATAGTCAATTCTAGGAATGTCAAGATAAAGATGTCGCGCAAGCTAACTAACCCGCATCTTCGCTAGCCAAGGCTACTTCGTACATTAGCATTCCCATGTTTGACAATGGTTGTATATAACTGTAAAATATTTTCCACAGTCAATCACATTAAATTGAAAAAAAGAAGAAATTATGCTGGAAATAACAGTGGGATTCATTGAAGGAACTTGGTATATCAATAGGGCTCCATATCAATGATCCTAACTTTAACCCAACATAGACAATTATAATATGTAACAGCAGGTGGGTGGGGGATACATAAACCTGCAATGTCAGTGCTAGTTTGCCAAGAATTATGAGCTGTTTGCATTGTTTAAATACATTATGATGCAATATTTACTCTAAGAACATATAGATAATCATTTTGTCTGCTTAGGCAATATAATTACATACCATTGAATGACTGTGCAGGCTTCATCCACGACAAATAATCCCAGTATTTCCTGATAATTTCAGTCAACATTATAGTTCGCCATCACCCTAAAACAGCTTCCGGGCTTCCAAAAACTAAGTCAAACGTCCCGTTTTCGATCTCCTTGTTCTGGCTGGAGTCCATGTATTTATGTTTTAAATCCAAGGCTAACAAGTCTCCGGCACTGCTCCTCCATGATGGAAGTCAGCGTAGCAATAATGATGACTATTTTGCCAGGAAACATGATAGGGAAACACTCATAAATCAGTGACTTTCTACTACCGGTTCGCGTGGCCACAAACACATCTCTCCCTTCGTAGATTCCATTGATCGCAATATATTGTTCGTCTGTAAACTTATGTTTTATTTCTTCGTATTTCGCGGTTGTAAGCAACGGAGACGCCATATTAACAGAAAACCGACGACGTTTGTTACCGATAATTCTATTGGACGATGAACGTTTCCGAATTGGAATGTGTATTTATGCAACCGCTAGGTGGCAGAGCGGGAATTTCAAATTTAAAGAAGCCGTCAGCCAAGGGTAATTATGGTAATGTAATGGACAATAACCCTTGGCTTGCGAAGATGGCTAACCCGGCACATCAACGTAACGTCAAAATTACGTTATAATTACGTTAAAATCTTAGCGTCGGAAAACTTGATACGTTCGTTGTATACTGTTTGACAGTTCGCGCCGTTTTGAATAATCAAATGTTTAAGAAAAATAACTAAAATTATGGATTTTAGAATTCGCCGATGTAGCGAATCTGTCAAATGAATAGGTCTGTTGCACAAATCTAGTTCACTGCATATATATATATATATATACAATAGCCTACTGCGTGAGGGAACAGTTGCCTTATTTCTTTTAATCAAAATTTGATTTAACAGTGTTTGATCTGTTGCTTGGAAATAGTTCCCATGAACAACTTCATGTCCAGCTTGGAAAAAACCACCCCATTTATCTTGGTGATATTTTTTTAACCGTATCACGCTTGACGAAGCACGCAAAACATAATATGGGTTTGACTTATCCGCTATGTTTCTTACGGCAACAATATTTCCTGGATAGACAATCTGACTTAATTCGGAGACCTTTGACAAAGATTCGTCTTAACCACCTGTGCCTGATGGTTGTTTTATTTTCAGGCAATTCATCTGTACTTGTCTTTTTTGGTCCTAGAGTAGGTCGTGTTTACACTGTTCATACATCGCAATAAAACAATGTTCACATGAGTAACACGATACATCACGGACACCAGGAGAGTCTGAAGAGACCCATTGCAAGAGCTCATTACTTGGTGAATCTTTCTGTTTACTTTTATAGGTTGAAATTATCTGTCATCTCGAACTCTATTGATGGTCTTAACATATCTGAATATGCGTTTAGAACATAAGGCTTTGTCTTTCCTTTCGATACCTGTGAACAATACAGGAACAATAAACAAGTTTAAGACGTCAAAATGACCAAGCGTGACAATTTTCCTCCACACAGATAACGGTCGTAATAAGATATTATATGTCGCATGTCTTTACTGAAAATAATTGTATCGATTAAAGAGAAAAATAATATTATGTAAATATAATTATAAGGTTTTAGTGTGACTACATCTTTAAATTTCGGGATACCGATTTTACGCATTCATAATTAAACAACGTTTTTTATAGAGGCGTGACAATTTTTCTCCACCAACCTTTTCCCTATTTTTTTGAAAAGTATTAAGTCATTTGCTATATAATTCAGTACACATTAATAAAAGAAAAATAATATTGTATATTTGAGATTTCAACCTGGTTGGAGAAAAATTAATATTAAAAAACTATTTGCCATTTCTGTGTTGTTTGTTTTCCGACGTCGTTTTTTCAGATCTTACACGATTTATGTACAATTTAATTGTATAAATTTGCCAAAAGAAAGTGACATGCGTTGTTATTTTTTGTTATGATGTTGATTGACGTCATCTCCGGAAACTCGTGCAGTGTTTTCCCGGCAAGAAAAGCACACGTAGTTTATATATCATAGGTGGGAATACCAAAAGATAGCGTTTGACTGTTACATCTTACACAACGTTTTTACAGGTGTGTGAAGTTAGCGCGTAGATCGTAGATCGTAGCTCAACCAAAAAAATGTAATTGGCTGACCTGGGTCGTAGATCGTAGCTCAACCACTTTAAAAACATTGCGAATTGGTTGTGCTGGGTCGTAGATCGTAGCTCAACCATTTTAAAAACATTGCGAATTGGTTGTGCTGGGTCGTAGATCGTAGCTCAACCATTTTAAAAAGATTGCGAATTGGTTGTGCTGGGTCGTAGATCGTAGCTCAACCATTTTAAAAACATTGCAAATTGGTTGTGCTGGGTCGTAGATCGTAGCTCAACCACTTAAAAACATTCAGAATTGGTTGTGCTGGGTCGTAGATCGTAGCTCAACCATTTTAAAAAGATTGCGAATTGGTTGTGCTGGGTCGTAGATCGTAGCTCAACCACTACAAAAACATTCAGAATTGGTTGTGCTGGGTCGTAGATCGTAGCTCAACCATTTTAAAAACATTGCAAATTGGTTGTGCTGGGTCGTAGATCGTAGCTCAACCATTTTAAAAACATTGAGAATTGGTTGTGCTGGGTCGTAGATCGTAGCTCAACCACTTTAAAAACATTGCGAATTGGTTGTGCTGGGTCGTAGATCGTAGCTCAACCACTACAAAAACATTCAGAATTGGTTGAGCTGGGTCGTAGATCGTAGCTCAACCATTTTAAAAACATTGCGAATTGGTTGTGCTGGGTCGTAGATCGTAGCTCAACCACTACAAAAACATTCAGAATTGGTTGTGCTGGGTCGTAGATCGTAGCTCAACCACTTAAAAACATTGCGAATTGGTTGTGCTGGGTCGTAGATCGTAGCTCAACCATTTTAAAAACATTGCGAATTGGTTGTGCTGGGTCGTAGATCGTAGCTCAACCACTTAAAAACATTGCGAATTGGTTGTGCTGGGTCGTAGATCGTAGCTCAACCACTTAAAAACATTGCGAATTGGTTGTGCTGGGTCGTAGATCGTAGCTCAACCACTACAAAAACATTCAGAATTGGTTGTGCTGGGTCGTAGATCGTAGCTCAACCACTTAAAAACATTGCGAATTGGTTGTGCTGGGTCGTAGATCGTAGCTCAACCATTTTAAAAACATTGCGAATTGGTTGTGCTGGGTCGTAGATCGTAGCTCAACCACTTAAAAACATTGCGAATTGGTTGTGCTGGGTCGTAGATCGTAGCTCAACCACTTTAAAAACATTGCGAATTGGTTGTGCTGGGTCGTAGATCGTAGCTCAACCACTACAAAAACATTCAGAATTGGTTGAGCTGGGTCGTAGATCGTAGCTCAACCATTTTAAAAACATTGCGAATTGGTTGTGCTGGGTCGTAGATCGTAGCTCAACCACTACAAAAACATTCAGAATTGGTTGTGCTGGGTCGTAGATCGTAGCTCAACCATTTTAAAAACATTGCGAATTGGTTGTGCTGGGTCGTAGATCGTAGCTCAACCATTTTAAAAACATTGCGAATTGGTTGTGCTGGGTCGTAGATCGTAGCTCAACCACTTTAAAAACATTGCGAATTGGTTGTGCTGGGTCGTAGATCGTAGCTCAACCACTACAAAAACATTCAGAATTGGTTGAGCTGGGTCGTAGATCGTAGCTCAACCATTTTAAAAACATTGCGAATTGGTTGTGCTGGGTCGTAGATCGTAGCTCAACCACTACAAAAACATTCAGAATTGGTTGTGCTGGGTCGTAGATCGTAGCTCAACCACTTAAAAACATTGCGAATTGGTTGTGCTGGGTCGTAGATCGTAGCTCAACCACTTTAAAAACATTGTGAATTGGTTGTGCTGGGTCGTAGATCGTAGCTCAACCACTTTAAAAACATTGTGAATTGGTTGTGCTGGGTCGTAGATCGTAGCTCAACCACTTAAAAACATTGCGAATTGGTTGTGCTGGGTCGTAGATCGTAGCTCAACCATTTTAAAAACATTGCGAATTGGTTGTGCTGGGTCGTAGATCGTAGCTCAACCACTTAAAAACATTGCGAATTGGTTGTGCTGGGTCGTAGATCGTAGCTCAACCACTTAAAAACATTGCGAATTGGTTGTGCTGGGTCGTAGATCGTAGCTCAACCACTACAAAAACATTCAGAATTGGTTGTGCTGGGTCGTAGATCGTAGCTCAACCACTTAAAAACATTGCGAATTGGTTGTGCTGGGTCGTAGATCGTAGCTCAACCATTTTAAAAACATTGCGAATTGGTTGTGCTGGGTCGTAGATCGTAGCTCAACCACTTAAAAACATTCAGAATTGGTTGTGCTGGGTCGTAGATCGTAGCTCAACCACTTAAAAACATTGCGAATTGGTTGTGCTGGGTCGTAGATCGTAGCTCAACCATTTTAAAAACATTGCGAATTGGTTGTGCTGGGTCGTAGATCGTAGCTCAACCACTTAAAAACATTGCGAATTGGTTGTGCTGGGTCGTAGATCGTAGCTCAACCACTTTAAAAACATTGCGAATTGGTTGTGCTGGGTCGTAGATCGTAGCTCAACCACTACAAAAACATTCAGAATTGGTTGAGCTGGGTCGTAGATCGTAGCTCAACCATTTTAAAAACATTGCGAATTGGTTGTGCTGGGTCGTAGATCGTAGCTCAACCACTACAAAAACATTCAGAATTGGTTGTGCTGGGTCGTAGATCGTAGCTCAACCATTTTAAAAACATTGCGAATTGGTTGTGCTGGGTCGTAGATCGTAGCTCAACCATTTTAAAAACATTGCGAATTGGTTGTGCTGGGTCGTAGATCGTAGCTCAACCACTTTAAAAACATTGCGAATTGGTTGTGCTGGGTCGTAGATCGTAGCTCAACCACTACAAAAACATTCAGAATTGGTTGAGCTGGGTCGTAGATCGTAGCTCAACCATTTTAAAAACATTGCGAATTGGTTGTGCTGGGTCGTAGATCGTAGCTCAACCACTACAAAAACATTCAGAATTGGTTGTGCTGGGTCGTAGATCGTAGCTCAACCACTTAAAAACATTGCGAATTGGTTGTGCTGGGTCGTAGATCGTAGCTCAACCACTTTAAAAACATTGTGAATTGGTTGTGCTGGGTCGTAGATCGTAGCTCAACCACTTTAAAAACATTGTGAATTGGTTGTGCTGGGTCGTAGATCGTAGCTCAACCACTTAAAAACATTGCGAATTGGTTGTGCTGGGTCGTAGATCGTAGCTCAACCATTTTAAAAACATTGCGAATTGGTTGTGCTGGGTCGTAGATCGTAGCTCAACCACTTAAAAACATTGCGAATTGGTTGTGCTGGGTCGTAGATCGTAGCTCAACCACTTAAAAACATTGCGAATTGGTTGTGCTGGGTCGTAGATCGTAGCTCAACCACTACAAAAACATTCAGAATTGGTTGTGCTGGGTCGTAGATCGTAGCTCAACCACTTAAAAACATTGCGAATTGGTTGTGCTGGGTCGTAGATCGTAGCTCAACCATTTTAAAAACATTGCGAATTGGTTGTGCTGGGTCGTAGATCGTAGCTCAACCACTTATAAACATTGCGAATTGGTTGTGCTGGGTCGTAGATCGTAGCTCAACCACTTTAAAAACATTGCGAATTGGTTGTGCTGGGTCGTAGATCGTAGCTCAACCACTACAAAAACATTCAGAATTGGTTGAGCTGGGTCGTAGATCGTAGCTCAACCATTTTAAAAACATTGCGAATTGGTTGTGCTGGGTCGTAGATCGTAGCTCAACCACTACAAAAACATTCAGAATTGGTTGTGCTGGGTCGTAGATCGTAGCTCAACCATTTTAAAAACATTGCGAATTGGTTGTGCTGGGTCGTAGATCGTAGCTCAACCATTTTAAAAACATTGCGAATTGGTTGTGCTGGGTCGTAGATCGTAGCTCAACCACTTTAAAAACATTGCGAATTGGTTGTGCTGGGTCGTAGATCGTAGCTCAACCACTACAAAAACATTCAGAATTGGTTGTGCTGGGTCGTAGATCGTAGCTCAACCACTTTAAAAACATTGCGAATTGGTTGTGCTGGGTCGTAGATCGTAGCTCAACCACTACAAAAACATTGAGAATTGGTTGAGCTGGGTCGTAGATCGTAGCTCAACCACTTAAAAACATTGCGAATTGGTTGTGCTGGGTCGTAGATCGTAGCTCACCCACTACAAAAACATTCAGAATTGGTTGTGCTGGGTCGTAGATCGTAGCTCAACCATTTTAAAAACATTGCAAATTGGTTGTGCTGGGTCGTAGATCGTAGCTCAACCACTTACAAACATTGCGAATTGGTTGTGCTGGGTGGTAGATCGTAGCTCAACCACTTTAAAAACATTGCGAATTGGTTGTGTTGGGTCGTAGATCGTAGCTCAACCACTACAAAAACATTCAGAATTGGTTGAGCTGGGTCGTAGATCGTAGCTCAACCATTTTAAAAACATTGCGAATTGGTTGTGCTGGGTCGTAGATCGTAGCTCAACCACTACAAAAACATTCAGAATTGGTTGAGCTGGGTCGTAGATCGTAGCTCAACCATTTTAAAAACATTGCGAATTGGTTGTGCTGGGTCGTAGATCGTAGCTCAACCACTACAAAAACATTCAGAATTGGTTGTGCTGGGTCGTAGATCGTAGCTCAACCACTTAAAAACATTGCGAATTGGTTGTGCTGGGTCGTAGATCGTAGCTCAACCATTTTAAAAACATTGCGAATTGGTTGTGCTGGGTCGTAGATCGTAGCTCAACCACTTAAAAACATTGCGAATTGGTTGTGCTGGGTCGTAGATCGTAGCTCAACCACTTTAAAAACATTGCGAATTGGTTGTGCTGGGTCGTAGATCGTAGCTCAACCACTTAAAAACATTCAGAATTGGTTGTGCTGGGTCGTAGATCGTAGCTCAACCATTTTAAAAAGATTGCGAATTGGTTGTGCTGGGTCGTAGATCGTAGCTCAACCACTACAAAAACATTCAGAATTGGTTGTGCTGGGTCGTAGATCGTAGCTCAACCATTTTAAAAACATTGCAAATTGGTTGTGCTGGGTCGTAGATCGTAGCTCAACCATTTTAAAAACATTGAGAATTGGTTGTGCTGGGTCGTAGATCGTAGCTCAACCACTTTAAAAACATTGCGAATTGGTTGTGCTGGGTCGTAGATCGTAGCTCAACCACTACAAAAACATTCAGAATTGGTTGAGCTGGGTCGTAGATCGTAGCTCAACCATTTTAAAAACATTGCGAATTGGTTGTGCTGGGTCGTAGATCGTAGCTCAACCACTACAAAAACATTCAGAATTGGTTGTGCTGGGTCGTAGATCGTAGCTCAACCACTTAAAAACATTGCGAATTGGTTGTGCTGGGTCGTAGATCGTAGCTCAACCATTTTAAAAACATTGCGAATTGGTTGTGCTGGGTCGTAGATCGTAGCTCAACCACTTAAAAACATTGCGAATTGGTTGTGCTGGGTCGTAGATCGTAGCTCAACCACTTAAAAACATTGCGAATTGGTTGTGCTGGGTCGTAGATCGTAGCTCAACCACTACAAAAACATTCAGAATTGGTTGTGCTGGGTCGTAGATCGTAGCTCAACCACTTAAAAACATTGCGAATTGGTTGTGCTGGGTCGTAGATCGTAGCTCAACCATTTTAAAAACATTGCGAATTGGTTGTGCTGGGTCGTAGATCGTAGCTCAACCACTTAAAAACATTGCGAATTGGTTGTGCTGGGTCGTAGATCGTAGCTCAACCACTACAAAAACATTCAGAATTGGTTGTGCTGGGTCGTAGATCGTAGCTCAACCACTTAAAAACATTGCGAATTGGTTGTGCTGGGTCGTAGATCGTAGCTCAACCATTTAAAAACATTGCGAATTGGTTGTGCTGGGTCGTAGATCGTAGCTCAACCACTTAAAAACATTGCGAATTGGTTGTGCTGGGTCGTAGATCGTAGCTCAACCACTTAAAAACATTGCGAATTGGTTGTGCTGGGTCGTAGATCGTAGCTCAACCACTTTAAAAACATTGCGAATTGGTTGTGCTGGGTCGTAGATCGTAGCTCAACCACTTAAAAACATTGCGAATTGGTTGTGCTGGGTCGTAGATCGTAGCTCAACCACTTAAAAACATTGCGAATTGGTTGTGCTGGGTCGTAGATCGTAGCTCAACCACTACAAAAACATTCAGAATTGGTTGTGCTGGGTCGTAGATCGTAGCTCAACCATTTTAAAAACATTGCGAATTGGTTGTGCTGGGTCGTAGATCGTAGCTCAACCATTAAAAAACATTGCGAATTGGTTGTGCTGGGTCGTAGATCGTAGCTCAACCACTTTAAAAACATTGCGAATTGGTTGTGCTGGGTCGTAGATCGTAGCTCAACCACTTTACAAAACATTCAGAATTGGTTGAGCTGGGTCGTAGATCGTAGCTCAACCATTTTAAAAACATTGCGAATTGGTTGTGCTGGGTCGTAGATCGTAGCTCAACCACTACAAAAACATTGCGAATTGGTTGTGCTGGGTCGTAGATCGTAGCTCAACCACTACAAAAACATTCAGAATTGGTTGAGCTGGGTCGTAGATCGTAGCGTAACCATTTTAAAAACATTGCGAATTGGTTGTGCTGGGTCGTAGATCGTAGCTCAACCACTACAAAAACATTCAGAATTGGTTGTGCTGGGTCGTAGATCGTAGCTCAACCATTTTAAAAACATTGCGAATTGGTTGTGCTGGGTCGTAGATCGTAGCTCAACCATTTTAAAAACATTGCGAATTGGTTGTGCTGGGTCGTAGATCGTAGCTCAACCACTTTAAAAACATTGCGAATTGGTTGTGCTGGGTCGTAGATCGTAGCTCAACCACTTAAAAAACATTGCGAATTGGTTGTGCTGGGTCGTAGATCGTAGCTCAACCACTTCAAAAACATTCAGAATTGGTTGTGCTGGGTCGTAGATCGTAGCTCAACCACTAAAAAAACATTCGAATTGGTTGTGCTGGGTCGTAGATCGTAGCTCAACCATTTAAAAACATTGCGAATTGGTTGTGCTGGGTCGTAGATCGTAGCTCAACACTTAAAACATTCAGATTTGGTTGTGCTGGGTCGTAGATCGTAGCTCAACCACTTAAAAACATTGCGAATTGGTTGTGCTGGGTCGTAGATCGTAGCTCAACCATTTTAAAAACATTGCGAATTGGTTGTGCTGGGTCGTAGATCGTAGCTCAACCACTTTAAAAACATTGCGAATTGGTTGTGCTGGGTCGTAGATCGTAGCTCAACCACTTTAAAAACATTGCGAATTGGTTGTGCTGGGTCGTAGATCGTAGCTCAACCACTACAAAAACATTCAGAATTGGTTGAGCTGGGTCGTAGATCGTAGCTCAACCATTTTAAAAACATTGCGAATTGGTTGTGCTGGGTCGTAGATCGTAGCTCAACCACTACAAAAACATTCAGAATTGGTTGTGCTGGGTCGTAGATCGTAGCTCAACCACTTAAAAACATTGCGAATTGGTTGTGCTGGGTCGTAGATCGTAGCTCAACCACTTTAAAAACATTGCGAATTGGTTGTGCTGGGTCGTAGATCGTAGCTCAACCACTTTAAAAACATTGCGAATTGGTTGTGCTGGGTCGTAGATCGTAGCTCAACCACTACAAAAACATCAGAATTGGTTGAGCTGGGTCGTAGATCGTAGCTCAACATTTTAAAAACATTGCGAATTGGTTGTGCTGGGTCGTAGATCGTAGCTCAACCACTACAAAAACATTCAGAATTGGTTGTGCTGGGTCGTAGATCGTAGCTCAACCACTTAAAAACATTGCGAATTGGTTGTGCTGGGTCGTAGATCGTAGCTCAACCACTTTAAGAAAACATTGTGAATTGGTTGTGCTGGGTCGTAGATCGTAGCTCAACCACTTAAAAAACATGTATGAATTGGTTGTGTGTCGTAGATCGTCCGTCAACCACT
>JASEVX010000001.1:238363922-238488511 GCA_031761405.1 Serripes groenlandicus
TCATCCAGCGCAGTCCTATTTGGCTCTGCACTGGCCGCAAAAGTAGGATTACAGAAGCAGTATTGATTTCGATCCTTGAACATGTATTTTTATTATTATAGTATGCACGGTAGCTGCCTTCAATCCCAAAACTATACCCTGGGCTAATAAGTTGTGTTCAAGTAATTGATTGGTCAGAAGCAAATTCATTCTCGATATTGACCAAACAAAAGTTTAAGTTGGAGCATGGGGTTCATTTCTAAACTTTAGCGAATTTGATGATTCAAGGGCGAGGCGCCTCGATCATCAGGCCGTCTTCTTTTGGTGTAATACTTAACTCTTTCAGCGCCAAAGACAATAGTGAGGTTTTTGCAAACAATACGTTTTCAGTTTCGTAAATGCTAAGTAGAAGATGCTTTCCGTAAAATTAATTTACTAGACAGTGATAATAGAAACTATGGGCTGATGATATGTTTCTTATGGTACAAGATGCACCAGTGATGACGCTACAGACAATCTGATTAACGTTCGATAAGTATTGGATTATAATGAAATGAGCCAATAGGACAAGGGTGCAAGTTATTTTTTGTGACCGATGTAGATTCAGATCAGAGAGTGCATCTACACAATCTGAACAATTTCTTCACTGTTTGCATACTACTGACATAGCCTCGTTATTTCGGCAGCTATTTTAAGTTCTCAGAGGACTAGATGAGGGGGAGTAAATTTGTCTTTTCCCCACAATATCTCTCTTATTACTGAATCAAACCCAATGTTGTGGGTACTCAAAAGAATCGTCTCAGTGAGACGATTCTTTTGAGTACTCACAACATAGGGTTTGTGTGCCAAATAAGGATTTTAGAACATGATAAATGCCCCTTATCTAGAGCTCTGAGTTATGCTAAGACGGAGTTCATGTACCCTTAGAAGGATGTGAGTTAACACTGACTGTTCACAAAGCCAACGTGTACTCTTTCCTATGGACGGGTTCAAATAATTGATACATTAGAGGAGGACGTCTACCAATCATATAATCACTGTAATTACAATTATCTTTTAAGCGACTTTTCAAAATACTACAGGAGAAAAATTAAGTCATGTCTTCTATACAGATTATGACAGAATATTTACCTATTACCAACGTGCGAACGCATTATATCGAGATTTGGAAGCGTTGCGGGGAACGAGTATCAGCAGTTTATTTTACACAATTTTGTCTACACTATTATAATCGTGTTTTTATTCAGACAGATGTCCCACTTTTATCTTCAGATGTGTTTCCAAGTTGTCTGCTGCATATTCTTTCTATATGGGAAATGGTTTCAAGTGTTACATGAAACAATGCAATGAAATATAGGAATCCGCTGTGTTCGAGTGGTTAGCGTCGGAGATTTGAAACCGGGTGTCCCGGGTTCGATCCCCAGTCGCGGCACTACGGTCATGGTGGGTTGCCCTTGGGCAAGGCACATTTTCTAGCCTAGTACTGGTTAGTTTACCAAGGGATCATGAATAAGTGAACTGTCGCCGTGATATAACTGAAAGCGGCGTAAAACCCCAATAAAACAAAGCAATGAAATATACATCAGGTTTTTGAAGGAGTATGATCCGTTTGTAATGTTCCCACAATGTTTTCTTCTCTAATCTTAGAGAGTGCTTTCAATTAGAGAGATGTCCCATATTTTCGTTCCGATGTTTTACAAGTTGTCTGTTACAAACGCGTTCTATGTGGGACATGATTAAACATCCGAAAACATCATGATCCCTGGGTAAACAAACCAATACAAGGCTACAAGAGAAAGTTGATGCAAGGCATCCATGTCGCCGGAAAAGACTGCATTGATTTATTGTTTAACACACATGTATTCTTGACTTTCATTAGTCTAAACATACACATAATGTTTTCATAAGGACTAATTCCAGGATTTTTGAAATTCCACATAGATCTACAAATTTCAGGATTTCTTTTGGTCAGGATTTTGGATGTTTTGTATTTGTCAATACAACCACAACAAATACATTTTGGGATTTAAATCTACATGCAATAAAAAGCTATTAAACCCTCTCCATGTCTGAAGCAACAATGAAAACCTTTAAACGCTTAAAACATTGAGAAAACGGTTAAATTGCTGAAGACATGAACTTCCTCCTTTTTAATAATTATTATAATAAATATTTCACAGATGTTAAAATTTATCCTCATATGTTTAAAAGGTAGACCACACTTGAAACAACATATCAGCTAAATTGTTTATCTAAATCGTTGATGCATACAATATATGTTTGGCGCAAGAGAAATGCCAGTTGCGAGTCCCATTACTATTTAATAGGTGGCAAGTATGAAATTAATTGGGTGCGAAAGAGCAGATTTTCTTTATTTCTAAATCTATTGTTTATCAGAGTTTGTTCTTCTCTTAATTTGTTTCAAACCAAATAAACATTTAATATCACATATATTTAATCATTTAAGTGTGTAATATTAGCTATCTATCTGTAATAAGGTGTTTGAGCATTCTTCCGAAATGTTGACCCTCGTGTCAAGATTGAGTCTTAGTCTCAGACATCGAAGAAAGTGAATAAAAAATCAGGCAAAGCTTTAGTGCATGTTTTATTCCACTGCATTCGAGAGAAAAAAAGCATTTCTATATTATCTTTCTTTCTCCTACATTCGACCCATGCACTCGTTTCGTGACGTTTAAGAAATCAATTTGTCGTGCGACATTTTTTGTCTGCATAAACAAGTCACTTTTCTAAGTTTACTTTTTACTTCCGGTTACTTCTCTTAACATTTGGCAATATGAAACTAGGTCACGAACTGAGGAAAAGGCGTTTCGACGTTCACGACCGATAAACAGGATTATATTTGAGACATATTTTCACAAAATATTTCTTATTTTTGTTTCTGTTACCAGTTTCTGTTGATAGTTATCTATTAAAAGGAGAATTCGACGTGATTTTCATATCGATAGTCTGCTGCAAACAGGTGCGCGTATGTCAACAAATTATACTGTGCGACGTAAAGGTTTGTAGTTATCGCCTTTTGATTACATAGTTTATGAAAATAAAGTATCTCAGTCTAGCTAATAGGGACTGCATATACTTAAAACATCGGAATATTTATTTCATTTTAGATGTGTCAAAACTTAGTATTTTTAAACAAACGCAAATCTAATAATAACCCCTCCTCCCATGTCATTTCGGAAAACCTATTAAAAATAGAAGTCGCGGGCTTCTGCCCGGCGAATAATGATATATGCCTTGCACTACACCATGACTGTTGGGCCACGACAGGGGATCAAACCCAGGATGCCCGGTTTCAAATCCCCGACGTTAACCATTCGACCGCGGCTGACTCCTATCATCTTTATGAAAAACATGTAAGTGTTATTTCTTCATAGGAGTATGAACACTATTCATTTCATTCAACAAGGTTTTCTACACTGTTCTCGGATTGTGCTTTCATTTATGTAAGTGAGATTACAGAAAGTTCACTACCAATGTTTTCGAAGTCGTCTGCTGCAGTTCATCTTTATGTGAACAATTGTTAGACATCAGAACATATTAAAAATAAAAGATACACCAGGTTTATAAGAAACCTATACGGGTAATGTTTTTATAACCAATATCGCATTTAAATCAGACCAAATTCTTAGCTGTACGTATATTGGATCTGATTACACCTCATAAACGGTCGTCTCGAATTGACCTAATAATACAGGGGCGCAGCTTTGCAATTATCAATGTGTAGGCCGTCTCGTGAGAAAATCAACACTGTGGACTCTGCGTAAAGTATCGACCCGGATCAGCCTAAGCATGCCACACAGGCCTACCCAGATAGACACTTTTCGCCTCCTGTGGATTTTCTGTTTCAGGAATAAATACTCTATACATCTATCCCCTGAGACGGAATGTGTCGGCCGGATCAGTCTGATCTGGTCGATACATTACGCAGATGTCTATCGCCGCAGCTGCATTATGAGGACATTTTGAGAACAAATGTGTAGGCACGTGCTTACAGTGCCTAAAGGGAGCTACGCCACTGTAATACACTTGAATACTTATGAGTATGTGCTCAGTTTTTGTCCAATGTAGTCGCACGATACAACAAACGTCCATGCTATACAATCGTAGCACTCGACAATTATCGCTTCTCTTTATTAGTCGCCGGGCAGAATCCCGCGACTTCTATTTTTAATAGGTTTTCTGAAATCACATGGGAGGGGGGGGGGTAATAAATATTCCGATGTTTTAGGTATTTTCAGTTTCTTTATTTTGACTCGCATTTATGTTTTTTTGTTTTATTTACGAAGACAAAACAATCCCTATTAGCTAGACTGGTATACTTTATTTTACACTATATACTACATGTAATCAAAAGTCGATAACTACAAACCTTTACGTCGCTGTCTAATTTGTTTACTTATGCGCACCTGCGTGACTCGCGAATACCAACTGCGTAGATCAATCTCCTTTGCAGAGAGCCGCTCTTTACACTCACTTACAAATAGTAAATTATAGGTGATTCAAAATGTTTATTTGGTTCGAAACAAATGAAGAAAAGAGCAAACCGAGATAAAACTGGTTTTAATGGAAAAATGACTTTGAACGAACACTCTCTGCCTATAAAGAGAGTTTCAAGAACGACACCTCTGCGAATAAGAAAGAATCGGGTCTTTCGTACAAAATTATTTCGTCCTTGACAATTTTAAATGTGTCATTTAATTCCCTAAAGGCATATTGCTTCCGATCTGCATATTGTTATGCATCATTGACACAAGGGTGCTCATCATAATATAATTTTAAAACATGAGTAGTTTGTTGTTTTCATTAAAAAAAAAAGGAAGGAAAGAATTAAAATAAATTAACATGTTGTAGGGCTAAGTTTATGTTCGAAATTAAGTTTAAATTATACAACAATTTCAATGAGATTTAACTGTTTAGTTGATATTATATTTCGAAGGTGGTCTAATTTATAAATATTGGACTACATTTCAGCATTTGTTAAAGTATGATATAATTAGGATGCTAAGCTAATATCATTTTGAGAAAAAGAGAAAACTCATGTCTTCAGCGATTTAACCCTTATCTCATTGTTTTAAAAGTAGATTGCTGCAAAGGTGTCCACTGTGGACTTTAAAAGAGGAAAGGTAAAATGACGTGCTATTGCATGCAAATCCTAAATTGTCTGTTTTGTGGTTTTATTGAAAAATAATAAAATTCAAATATTCTGACAAACATCTTGAAAAGTGTATGTGGAATTCACAAATCTTATAATTATTCCTTAATGAAAGCACTGTATACATACTAAGACTAATGATTGGCAAGATTACTCATTTCCATTACTGTTTATGAGCAATAATTAGTTGGTTGTGTGTATGGTCAACCTACTTTAGAATGGAGATTGATCATAAACAATGAAAGGCTTCAATTTTCATTCACTTCGTTGACAAAACAATGCAAGTTATGATACATTTTCACTTGACCCCAACCCTGATGTTCCAATATGCCCCTCAGTTGATAACTGTTTATTCAACTACTATAATGTAAGTGTTATGCATAACTGCACTATGGATATCCGGCGACATTGATGCGTTGCATCAACGTTCTCTTGTCGTTTATTTGTATAGGTTATCTACCTGTTTTATACCGTAATATTTGGAAAGCGACAATTTGATTGGCTTACGCAAAGGTCAATCTGAGACGTCCAGTATGGAGCAGTCATCAGATCTTTATACAAGCTAGCGAAGTTTAGTTCCGGATTTAACGAGATTGCTGGAATGTCTTCTTAAAGTGAATTAATCAAGTTCATGAGTAAATGGACAAGTTGACATTTCTGCACAGTGTACGTACAAATCACCTTGTACAACTGCTAAGTGTTTAACAAAGTCTTCGCAGGGTGACAAAAGCTTCGAACAAGTATGTGTAAGTAATAATTCAGCCGTCCCACGAGAAAACCAACATGATGGCCTCTGCGTAATGTACCGACCCAGATCAGCCTGCGCAGTCCGCGCAGACTGATCAGGGCCGACACATTCCGTCTCAGAGGGATAAAGGTAATGATTCATGAAACAGAAAAGCCACATGAAGCGAAAAAGAGTGTATTCGGGTAAGCCTGTGTGGCATGCTTAGGCTGATCCGGGTCGATACTTTACGCAGAGTCCACAATGTTGGTTTTCTCGCGGGACGGCTCTTACGTGAATAGTGTAAATCTTGGTCAAACTATTCGGATGCACGAACTTATCTTAATCTACACTGTTCACAAATACTAAGTAGTAAATGTTTCCAAGAACGGACTGAAGTAAATTATTAATGCCCAATTGAAATCTGAACATACAGACATGATCACGGTTGCATAGTGATATTATTAATATTTGGGGGGAAATGTAAACAAATGAGGTATTCTCCCGAGTATTCATCACGAAAGGTTTGGGCATGGTACGGGTCTCTTCTTTTTGTCGAGAGTTGAGCAGATTATGTATACATCTGGATTGAAAACACATGAATACAATACTGTAAATACATGGTTGATTACTAAAATGATTGAATATTGAAAAACACACGATTGAAAAACTGATGGGAAGTGAATGAATACTGAAAAACAATTGATTGAAGACTGATAACTCATGATAAAATACAAAGTATAAATGTTTGAGCATTATTGAAAACTGAAAACCTGAATAGAATATTTAAAACACACGATAAAACAGATGAATTGTTACCAGCGATTAATAATTGCGCATGGAAACCTTTAGGGTCTGTTCATATTTATTTAATGTTTGGGGGCTTTCATGTGAACCCGGCTTTAACTCTTTCCCTCATATAGACGCTTTCTGACGCCTCTGCAGCAGACGGATTTTTGAAAACATAGTGACAAAAGAAGAAATTGCACAAAACGTGCAATTTCTCCTTTTGCCACAATGTTTTCCACTTTTTGTCATAGGTTATCCATTCAACTATGGAGATTGTCTATGTTTTGACAACATAAGTTCAAAGTCGTCTGCTGCAGAATTGTTTTATGAGGGAAAGGGTTAAGTACTCCTGAATGCTTTGATTATCGGTTGCACTGAATGAATATTGTATAATGCCTTCCATGTATGTAAATGCACGAGGCCGTATATCAAATAAATCATTTAAATTGAATTTGAATTTACATTAAGCTCCGTCCCGTTGGTCAAATAATTCAGATATTACGTGTAAAAAGATATCATATTACAGAAGAGTTTTATTACGTTTCATCTCGCGGTGTTACTTGTGGTTATTGAATATTATTCCGCGACGTTCGATAGCGCGATACGATTTTTAGAATCGTAATCCGATTGTTGTTATTTATTGCCGTCTGTTTGGTATCAACCGTATCGTTAATTTGACATGTCGGATTGTTTTGGTATGTACGTATACTAACCGGGCACTACATATTGGCTGATCTAAATATAGATGTAAACATAAACATTCAAACAGATACAATATTAATGAAACTGTATCTTACTAGTACTTTATAAAACTTGATACATATGCTCACTGAAGTATTGCAATGATTAAACTATTTCTAAAGGAGTTACCAACATAAGTAGTTTGTTTATCAACAATAGATCAGCCAAAATATAGTATTCGTGTTATAACTAAAGATTTATTATCGTCAGTCAACATATGGAAGGTAACAAAACTCATTTGGATATAAAAAAAAATCAAGAACAACGGATTTTTAACAAAAGAAATTGTAGGCATTACAATCATGACTGAATTTAGCGAATTGTTTCGAATCATGAACGCCATTTGGATTAGTGATCCTTTAATTTCACTGGAAATGATGTTTTAAGCAAACTGAATAGTAAACACGGTTCCTTTGTATATACAAATGTAGTACGTTAATTGGGCTACTTTGTATACGGAAACATATTCTTTATGTATTTTGCTATCATTCCGTATGCCCTTATTTGTATATTCTAACTACATTAATTAAATTCGTTGTTAATTCCCTTTCTTTGCTAACTCGTTTGATTGAATATACGTACATTTATTCCAAACATAAATCATGAATTTTACACTTAAGTACTATGCATTGTGTTTGGTCTGATCTTTAAATAGGTATGACTAAACTAGTTTGTACTCACAAATGAACGTCTCTCCGAGAAAACCAATCGCATGACAAATTTGCGACAAGTGTAGATCCATATCAGCCGGCGCATCCACGCAACCTGGCCTGGCTCTGCACTTTTCGACAGCGATAAATCAAAGAAGGTTTCCAGAAAGTTATTAAGTTCAATAATTGAGCCGTTCGCCGAGAAAACTAACATTATGGACTTTGTGCGTAAAGTATCGACACAGATCAGACTAAGCATGCCGCGGAGGCTAACCCAGACAGACACTTTTCGCTTCCTGTGGATTTTCTGTTTTAGGAATCATTACCCTATACCTCTACCCCCCTGAGACGGAATGTGTCGGCCCGGATTAGCCTGCGCGGACTGCGCAGGCTGATCTGGGTCGATTCATTACGCAGAGTCCATAATGTTGTTTTTCTCGTGGAACGGCTCATATACATAAGGATAGTTAACAAGGATGCCCGTTTATGTATGTTTCCTTGTGAACATCACGATAAGGTTGGCTTTCTTGGAGCAGCGACACAATTATCAGTTTGTCAACTCGTTGTCTTTGTTTGCCCTCGCAATCGGCTATACTTGGCGAGCATAAATTTGTCCTATAACAGGTACGTGTTAAATGTACCTATAGAATATTGTCAAATAAAGCAGTATTGGTAAAAACACACTTGCATCGGTTAAGTACTTCAGTAATTTACACACATACTGGAAAACAAATACTAGAAACATTTTTAACCTAATGAAAATTTTAAAAACAAACACTGTTTTTAATTTGACCTTTATTTGACCTTTATTTATCGAACATTTTAACATACCATTTTCATATAATCCATATAATACGGGTAAACAATGTTTCCCGTCAATAGGTAAAAGGTAATGTGTATGAACTTTGCAAAACTTTGCTATAAATTGTGCCCAGAGTGGATTATTCGATGCAGTCACGATTCTGCTACGTTTTGATTGGATTAAAAGAAAATATCGAACCAAAAAAAACCTTCTAGAGGAAATAATTAAATATGATAATACGTACTCGATAAAGGAACGAGCACAAGTTATTTTATGTATGATAATTTCCGTTTAATAACACTCGTCGTCTATTCTTAAAACTAGTTCAAATAACAACTCATAAGGGTTTTTTGACTTTCCGGAAGTTACAAATTGAAATTCCTGTAATATGACGTCATAATATGACGTCATCCTATTAGCGTTACGCAAATGATGAATACATAACCAAAAGAAAAACGACAGAAATTATAGGAATCGTTAGTTTGACTTATCACAAATGTAGTCCCGTATTTATGGAATCGTTTTATTTGAAGTACTTTATATGAAGGACAAGTTGATTATTTGTTGTACCTGTCATCATAATTTCATGGATTTAAAATCTTTGCTATATTTTAAAGTTAACCTGCTGATGATTTTTATTTTCTTTGCTAAGGTCTGTAGGGACTCGTAATTGACGTAAAATAACTGATCGTGCTGCAAGCAAGAGGCTTACTGCAGTTCGCGGGGAATTATTTACCAATCACAAAAATGTAATAAATGTTTACCTGAGATAGGTAGCACCTATACTCATATTATATATAATCTACTAGTGTTTGCTTTTTCATTTTCATCACATTTTGCAACTAAAGGATACATTATAGGAAAAAAAAACATAAATGTTTTTTTTCGCTCATAGGTAACAGGTGTGAGATATACATATATATATATTGTCAATAACTCCTGAACCTTTCTGAAATGAAACTGGCAAAATCCATGGGCCCGCCATTTTGGTTATGTATAAAACGAGACGAAAAGCACGGATTGAAAATAATTGTCGTCTTTTTAATCTTTTTTTTTTTTAAATCGATATTTAAGATCATTAAAGTGCTGTTTTATTTTCGTGTTAATTAACATTTGTACGTAACTTAAAAATAAATGGAACTCTGTACAAAATATGTTTCTCCCGTTCGTAAAAAAACCGACGTCGAACGACAGCATTAGCGACGTGACGTCATTTACGTAACACTTTATCTTGGCGTAACGTCAAATGGAGAGACGTCGTTTCCCGCAAAAAAAAAAAAAATGGTATCAACATGAAAGACCCCAAATTCCTATACATAAGATATAGGCTCACTCATACAAAGCATAATTATGTATCAAACATTGTGGCAAAAGGATAACTTTCTCATAATGAGCAATTGTTCTTTTGGCGACAATCATTTCCTAAGTCGTCTGCTGAAAGGGCTACAGAAACCGTCTCTAATAGTGATAGGGGTTTAGCAGAAATGTGACCCCTTACATAATTTGTTCCTGTCATATTAACGGATTGAAAAAGGCAGTCGCAAGGTGGCATCAGAAAATGGCTGATATATTTGCTTCTTTACCATAATGCAGGTGATCGATAAAGGATCATCTTGGCCCTCATGTTTTAACCTCGTTCATCATAAATGTATTCCTTGATTTTCTGAATGTCTTTACTTTATAGACGACAGCAATACAAATTCCGAACATGTTTTAATCATGCAAAAAACTTGACATTAACATTTGTATCGTCTAGTCAATTACTTATAAATCATTTTTTATGGCCAAAGTATGCTCTTTAATTTTTGTTTATAATTATCTTACGTTTTTCGTCAATAGGTAGCACCTATAGATATATTATTAATATGCGTGTACACTGTATCTATTTTCTTCTTATGCAAATGATTGATAAAGCGGCACTGTTACAGTTTAATATAGTTGACTGTTTTACGCCGTGAATAACGCAACCGGCTCGACGTATTTTAGGTTAATGCCTTATAACACATTATAATCTATATTTTAAATAAACGCAATGTTTGTAGACAATATTCAATTTAGCCGACCTTCATTTTAAATAAACGCAACTTTTGTATTTATGTTCAATTTACCTGATCTTCATTTTACATAAATGCAACGTTTGTACCTAATGTTTAATGTTGCCGATCTTCATTTTAAATAAATGCAACGTTTGTACCTAATGTTCAATTTTGCCGATCTCCATTTTAAATAAATGCAACGTTTGTACCTCACGTTAAATTAAGCCGATCTTCATTTAAATAAACGCAGCGTTTATACACAATGTTCAATTTAGCCGATCTTCATTTTAAATATAAACGCTACGTTTATACACAATGTTCAATTTGGCCGATCCGTATTTTAAATAAACGACACATTTGTACCTTATGTTCAATTTAGCTGATCTTCATTTTAGATAAACGGAACGTTTCACTATTCAATTTAGTCGATCTACATATTACATAAACGCAACGTTTGTAGCTAATGTTCAATTTAGCCGATCATCATTTTTAATAATCGCAAGAGTTTTACTTAATGTTCAATTTAGCTTCATTTAAATAAACGCAACCTGTGTACCCAGTGTTCAATTCAACTGATCTACATTTAAACAGCTGTGAATAAATATGCGTATATGAATAATGTTATAGGATAAAAACCTTGAAAATAAATCATCAAATGTATGATGTTTTCTCGGTCTCATTTGTTGTGGTCATATAAAGCAAAATATGAAAATAATAGGTTGGTGATATTGGTTTCTCCTACAATATGAAATTTCATTCGAAATACTCCATGAACTTCAGAAACGCTTAACGTGTATGTACACTATTCTTACAGCAACTTACACATTTCTTATACTAATGTCTCTCTTTTTATGAAGCACAAGAAACTTCCCCAAATTGCAATATTTAAGGATTTCAGTAGGTCTAATCTGATAGTCTGACTGCTGTTTTGACTGATGATCTGTTCTATGTCAACGTGCCGAGTTTACCATTGATCGTCTCGATCGTCAAGATGTAATAGGAAATTATTGACTGGAGTATCTGGCTTATTTCATCCCTTATGAAAAGAAAACGGGTACGTTTAGATGATCGGAACATCTTTTGAAGTTGTACGGCATTTTTTCTCACAACCAAATGTGCGATATTGACATGGTATCAGTTTTGTTTGACATGAAGGTACATTATTGGTCTGATTAATCCGAGGTTTGATCGAAAGTTGGGTTCGAGGTTGGGTATAGCCCTCGGATCGGAACAAACCTCGGATCAATCGATCAACTAAAATATAGTGCCCAGGCTATACCCGACCTCGGATCGATTAATCCGAGGTTTGTTCCGAGATCCGATCCGAGGTCAGTTCAGCTCGCGCTCGACATTAGGTTGATTGATTGATCCGAGGTCTGATCCGAGGTCTGATCCGAGGTTGGGTATAGCCCGTATACTATATTTAGGTTGATCAATTGTTAGTAAACTACCTGATTGTTTTGGTATTTTGAAAGTCATTTGACCTCGGACTCTGAATACATCATTCGGTCTACTGCACCCGAGTTTCGTGGATGTTCGTGAGTTAAATTACATAATATTATTGAGATTGCGTAATACGAACATTTAAGACGGAGCCGAGTCTACATATGAGCCGTTCCAAGAGAAGTCATACGAAAATCAGGTACTGGGCTGTGACTCATTTGGCCTCCGTTGAGGAAAAGGCTTATAGTTATGGTGCCGTTCATCCCTCAATACGTACGAGCAAGCGTATGAAGAACATTTTCAGCTAACCATTCAAAGTCGTATGCCATGCTGAATGGTCAGTCAGCAAGGTATTCGATTTTGATTGGTCAAATGATTGACTTTGAATGGTCGGCTGAATGGAAAGCTGAATGGTCACCAAGAATGGTATTCGATTTTGAATTTTGATTTTGATAAGCTTAATGGTCAGACAGCATGGTATTAGACTTGTCGCCCAGACTGGTATTCGATTTTGAAAGGTAAGCTGAACAGTCAGCCAGCATGGTATTAAAACAACAGATGTTATATATAAATATCGTGATAATTATATCACTTTAACATAATTATTTGATTGAATCTATTACAGATAGACAGACAGACCTTTGTGAGGTTATTTCTTTGATCTTTCTTTGATCATTTTAACCCCATAATACACTTCTTAACCCAAGAATACAATTTGTAACCCCATAATGACTAAATGAACTGAAACAACCTCATAATGTCAAGAACCATCTATGCCTAATATATTTTGGGCATGTACAGACAGACCAAACAGCCAGCCAGCCATCCAAATCCCATTATTACATGGCTACTGCATCTCCTCGTCGCGTGTTTGTATATATAATGAATTTAAATGAATTTTATCTTGCATCAGATAACTGGGGAGCATCAAGTACCCCGAATACAGCTCCTCATTTAGTACGAGAGCTATATTCGGCGAATAGAGCTAACCGGAGAGCTGTATACGAAACTGTTTCCGAATATAGCTACCCGGGGAGCTAGATTTGAAGGGGAGCTCTATCCAAGAAAAAAAAGGCAACAAGTACCCCGAATAAAGCTCCTCATTTAGTACGAGAGCTATATTCGGCGAATAGAGCTAACCGGAGAGCTGTATACGAAACTGTTTCCGAGTATAGCTACCCGGGGAGCTATCTTTGAAGGGGAGCTCTATCCGGAAAAAAGCAACAAGTACCCCGAATACAGCTCTTCATTTAGTACGAGAGCTCTATTCGCCGAATAGAGCTAACCGGAGAGCTGTATACGTAACTGTTATCGAATAAAGCTACCCGGGGAGCTATATTCGAAAGGAGCTCTATACGGTGTGACAATGCACAAGTATGTATATTAAGCTATCTGTTATATGTGCGAGGGCTGTCCCACTAAACTGTAGACTTTTCATATTGCTCAAAAAATAATGTTTCTAAAACACTCTCCGACATTTAACACATCTTCTTGTGCAAACAAAACCCAAATTACAACACAAACACAAAAATATAAAATGTAAATTCTGCAAAACATTTTACACCATACTGTGCATGGGAAAGCCGACGCTATAATTGTCACGGATAGCGTCATAATATTGTCACATACTATTCCCTTTCAAAGTATTCCCCTGCTTCTCTTCCCCTGTAAGTAGTCTAGGGACCAATCGAGCGCTCACATGCGACATCTTCAAGACTGAAGTTAGGATGCGTTGCGCTGTAGATTTACTTATTTTCCGCATCTCCGCAACTTCTCGAACGGTTCGTCACCTCTAAAAGTCGATGACATCCTGCACTAATTTGCAATTGAAATTGGTTTTCTCGGGAGACGGCTCATTTGTCCATAACATTCCGATAATTACCATCTCATTCGAAACAGATCAAAATACTTCGCAGTACGCATCTTTGATCTGACTACACCGCACAAAGGGTCGTCTCAAATTGACCTTATGCAATGAAATACTCATAACCACGTGCTCGGTTTTTATGTCCAATGTAATCGCACGATACAACAAATGCCCTATCTGCACAATTAGAGCTCTCGACAATCACCGCTTCTCTATATGCATAACTCATTCGGGTTATCTTACCTCATTTGTTGTGGTCATATAAAGCAAAAATAAACAATAATAGGTTGGTGATATTGGTTTCTCCTACAAGATGAAATTTCATTCGAAATACTCTATGAACTTCAGAATCGCTTAACGTATATGTACACTATTCTCATAGCAACTTACACATTTCTTATAATATTGTCTTTCTTTTTATAAAGCACAGGAGAATTCCCCAAATTGCAATATTTAAGGATTTCGGTAAGATTAATCTGATAGTCTGACTGCTGTTTTGACTGATGATCTGTTCTATGTCAACGTGCCGAGTTTAACATTGATCGTCTCGATCGTCAAGATGTAATAGGAAATTATTGACTGGAGTATCTGGCTTATTTCATCCCTTATGAAAAGAAAACGACTACGCTTAGATGATCGGAACATCTTTTGAAGTTGTACGGCATTTTTTCTCATAACCAAATGGGCGATATTGACAAGGTATCAGTTTTGTCTGACATGGGGGTGCATTATTGGTCTGATTGATCCGAGGTTTGATCGAAAGTTGGGTTCGAGGTTGGGTATAGCCCTCGGATCGGACCTCGGAACAAACCTCGGATCAATCGATCAACTTAAATATAGTGCCCAGGCTATACCCGACCTCGGATCGATTGATCCGAGGTCCGATCCGAGGTCAGGTCAGCCCGCGCTCTACATTAGGTTGATTGATTGATCCGAGGTCTGATCCGAGGTCTGATCCGAGGTCTGATCCGAGGTTGGGTATAGCCCGTATACTATATTAAGGTTGATCAATTGGTAGTAAACTACCTGATTGTTTTGAAAATCATTTGACCTCGGACTCTGAATACATCATTCGGTCTACTGCACCCGAGTTTCGTGGATGTTCGTGAGTTAAATTACATACTATTATTGAGATTTGGTAATACGAACATTCAAGACGGAGCCGAGTCTACATATGAGCCATTCCACGAGAAAACCAATATTATGGACTCTGCTTAAACTATCAATTCTGATCAGCCTGTGCAGTCCGCACAGGCTAATCGGGGCCGACACATTCCGTCTAAGGAGGAACGAGGTATAGATTAATGATTCCTGATACAGAAAATCCACAGGAGACGAAAAGTGTCTGTCTGGGTTAGTCTGCGCAGCATGCTTAGGCTGATCAGGTTCGATACTTTACGCACCGACCACAATGTTGGATTTCTCGTGGAACGGCTGATATGTACATGTATGTAAAGATTAAGTGCACTGAGCTTCTTTATTATCTAGATGTGCCGCAAATTGTCTAGTAAGATATTGATCAAGCTAGTTATAGAATATATTGATACCAATTAGTTCGTATTAATGAAACGCAGAAACACATGACAATAAATCTTTTGACGAGTATGTTATCTGCAGTCCCCGTAGGTCGTCGATCGTAAAACAAAAGCTTTGCATGGTACAGACCCGGCGTGACGCACATATGTAGAAAGCATATAATTTTGAAAACAATTGGTGGAAGAAGGGAATGCTAAAAACAAATAAACAAAAAGAGATAACAAAAAAATACAAACAAAATTTACTTTGTATCAAACCTTACTTCGTATTTGACTCTTTTCATATAACTGAACACTTGTTGAAAGCGTCGTAAAACACCAAACAATCAATCAATCAATCAATCAATAAATCAATCAATATCTACGTGTATTTTTCTCCCAATGACAATTGATATAAATTGTACAACTCCTTCAATATCGCTTTTGTATATTTGTGAACAACGTTTGTTGTCGTCTTTATCAAGGACTTTGTTCAAATTTGATTTAAAACAGACTCCCATCATTTAGAAGCGATGTGTTATATTTGTCTGGAGGCATACGGGCATATATATATATTTAATCCATCCAAGGCAATACATCATTCCCAGACTAACACATCATATGTTGTCATCAACACTAAACGTCATGAAATTACACTGACAATATTGCCGGTATGACCTTAAAACACCATAAAAACCCGATTTGAAAAGTTTAAAACACCGAATGCAAATACCATAAACAGCCGCTTACAGTAGCACACATATTTACAATGTCGCTTGAGGGTGTTATGGTATTTCTTTACTCTAATTTCTTTGACGTATACATTAATGTTTAATCAACTTGCTTATTGTCGATGTACTTTAACTTGAACAGTGTTTAAATTCGTGCCCGTTGTTGATTATCGTAACTTCCAATGCATGTATAAATGTGTGGAATCACACTTTCCGACAAAGTTAAAAACCTTGGATTCGTTGATTAAACAATATTGTAACAGCAATGGGGTTTATGTACATATACCACTTCTTTAAACGTGCTGCCTTGTCGGACACGCTAGGTTGGTAACTCCGCTATGCACCAACATCATACCGTGGGATTTGTATAAGTGTTTTATTACGAGGGATCTGATTGGCTATTTGGCGCAGTATAACATTGTACTGCATCCAATCAGAAACAATATCTTTGCTATCTGTCTAAAGGGCGATAAGATATAAAAGTCCCACTGTATGCTGTTGGAGTGCCTGGGTAGGTCACCTGTGATGGATTAATTCCGCGAAGGACACGACGGTACACGTTATATGGCAGCGGTGAGATTGTATTAAGTCTCTACAGATAACAATATGCAGAACTCTAGATAAGGGGCATTTTTCATGTTCTAAAATCCTTATTTGACATTCAAATCCTATGTTGTGGGTACTCAAAAGAATCGCCTCAGTGAGCCAATTCATTTGATTACCGACGAAATAGGATTTGGTTGAGTAATCAGAGAAATATTTTGGGGAATAGACCTGTTCACTCCCTTTTTTCTAGTCCTCTGAATACGAAAAAAACATATTGCGCTTTTCTTAGAAAATTGCAATTGTGTAGGAAGTGAAAATCGTTTAAAGCCGATGAATGTCACAGTTGTGCCGAACTGTTAATCATTTGTATAAGCCAGTTACTTTCCATTTAGGCATAACAAACACACAGTATACACAAAAATGAGAATTGTTTGCTGTTTTACAAAATTCATAAATGTTTAAAAAGCATATCAAATATATAGGCTAGCATGCCCTTCCGGCTCACTAATTCAATACATGAGGGAGCTATTTTAGATTAATACGTAATGCAAACACATAACTCACAAGGTATCACTACATCACAACACGAAATGCTATCAGAATGCTCTCTGTACCTTCTGGAGATATCTTTGTTTTATATACAATCTATCATGACCCTCTTGTTGCCTTGGCAAAATTATTGTCCCAATTGTGCTTTACACATGTTCCAGATAACATTTTATTATTAGAGCAAACCTTACCTGCTTTATCACGTAAAACAATCGTTTTAGCTCTTTCGCTTAACAAAATTTCCTGTTGGACGCAAAATGGAGTGGTCCAATTTTCAACATGGAAGAGTCGACTTTGTGAAATTCAGCACGAGATACCGACGCTCTACTTCTGCACCATTGTCTTACAATAACTACTATATTGGTATTTGTATGTCATTTAACCAGTCATCCCATCATCCCATTCAGCTTATATCGCACGTGCATATGCCGTTACATAGCCCAGCATGTATCAGATGGTAACGATTTAGTGAAGTAAATTATACAGGATTTAATATATACATGTGTGTAAGACTTGCTGATATTGAGAAGAATTTACAGATTATATAACGCAAAACATATTATCTTTGTTCAAAGGTTGTTTGGTCATGGTATGATCTCAAGATGCTGGCAACGTTTTGAACCAGTTTTATCGTACCAACATATACGTGTAAATAAGCAATTGCGTTGGCTTGTCATTTCATTTAAACGTACAATTATAGAAGGATTAGGCTTACTTCATCCAGTCTGAAAACAAGTTGCTGAAAGTTTCTTTGATATTATTTGGGGACACATCACCATGTAGACTAATATAAACCATCTGTATCGGACCAACACGTATGTATACATACATAGAAATTTGATGTTAAGCGTACAGCTATGGAATATACATACGTCATAGAGTCTTTTAGTGTTAATGAAATGTTATGGGATACATGATTTCCGAGAACAAAGACTCCCGACTCTATTTGGTTAAATGGTATGCAATAGCAAAACTGGAATGTTGGTTTATAGTGTTGCATAGCATAACTTATTTTCATATATTAGTGTATTGTTTGACACAGAAATCTATCCAGTCTAATTAATTTGCAAGTGTTTGAATAATAAAGTTTTATGCATTGTCACACCCTATAGAGCTCACTTCGAATATAGCTCCCCCGGGTAGCTCTATTCGGTAAATAGCAAACTAGCTGTATACGAAAAAGCATATGCAAAGTCGAATACAGCTGGCATATACTTTGATCAAGCTCATTTCGAATATAGCTCCCCGGGGTAGCTCTATTCGGTGAATAGAAAGCGAGCTGTATACGAAAAAAAGCATATGCAAAGTCGAATACAGCTCGCATATACTTTAAACACACTGATGATATAACAGAAGTCATACGAAAATCAGGTACTGGGCTGTGACTCATTTGGCCCCCGTTGAGGAAAAGGCTTATAGTTTTGGTGCCGTTCATCCCTCAATACGTACGAGCAAGCGTATGAAGAACATTTTCAGCTGACCATTCAAAGTCGTATGCCATGCTGAATGGTCAGTCAGCAAGGTATTCGATTTTGAATGGTCAAATGAATGACTTTGAATGGTCGGCTGAATGGAAAGCTGAATGGTCACCAAGAATGGTATTCGATTTTGAATTTTGATTTTGATAAGCTTAATGGTCAGACAGCATGGTATTAGACTTGTCGCCCAGACTGGTATTCGATTTTGAAAGGTAAGCTGAACAGTCAGCCAGCATGGTATTAAAACAACAGATGTTATATATAAATATCGTGATAATTATATCACTTTAACATAATTATTTGATTGAATCTATTACAGATAGACAGACAGACCTTTGTGAGGTTATTTCTTTGATCTTTCTTTGATCATTTTAACCCCATAATACACTTCTTAACCCAAGAATACAATGTGTAACCCCATAATGACTAAATGAACTGAAACAACCTCATAATGTCAAGAACCATCTATGCCTAATATATTTTGGGCATGTACAGACAGACCAAACAGCCAGCCAGCCATCCAAATCCCATTACTACATGGCTACTGCATCTCCTCGTCGCGTGTTTGTATATATAATGAATTTAAATGAATTTTATCTTGCATCAGATAACTGGGGAGCATCAAGTACCCCGAATACAGCTCCTCATTTAGTACGAGAGCTATATTCGGCGAATAGAGCTAACCGGAGAGCTGTATACGAAACTGTTTCCGAATATAGCTACCCGGGGAGCTAGATTTGAAGGGGAGCTCTATCCAAAAAAAAAAAGGCAACAAGTACCCCGAATACAGCTCCTCATTTAGTACGAGAGCTATATTCGGCGAATAGAGCTAACCGGAGAGCTGTATACGAAACTGTTTCCGAGTATAGCTACCCTGGAAGCTATCTTTGAAGGGGAGCTCTATCCGGAAAAAAGCAACAAGTACCCCGAATACAGCACCTCATTTATTACGAGAGCTCTATTCGCCGAATAGAGCTAACCGGAGAGCTGTATACGTAACTGTTACCGAATATAGCTACCCGGGGAGCTATATTCGAAAGGAGCTCTATAGGGTGTGACAATGCACAAGTATGTATATTAAGCTATATGTTATACTGTGCGAGGGCTGTCCCACTAAACTGTAGACTTTTCATATTGCTCAAAAAATAATGTTTCTAAAACACTCTCCGACATTTAACACATCTTCTTGTGCAAACAAAACCCAAATTACAACACAAAAAAACATAAAATGTAAATTCTGCAAAACCTTTTACACCATACTGTGCATGGGAAATCCGACGCTATAATTGTCACGGATAGCGTCATAATATTGTCACATACTATTCCCTTTCAAAGTATTCCCGTGCTTCTCTTCCCCTGTAAGTAGTCTAGGGACCAATCGAGCACTCACATGCGACATCTTCAAGACTGAAGTTAGGATGCGTTGCGCTGTAGATTTACTTATTTTCCGCATCTCCGCAACTTCTCGAACGGTTCGTCACCTCTAAAAGTCGATGACATCCTGCACTAATTTGCAATTGAAATTGGTTTTCTCGGGAGACGGCTCATTTGTCCATTACATTCCGATAATTACCATCTCATTCGAAACAGATCAAAATACTTCGCAGTACGCATCTTTGATCTGACTACACCGCATAAAGGGTCGTCTCAAATTGACCTTATGTAATGAAATACTCATAACAACGTGCTCGGTTTTTATGTCCAATGTAATCGCACGATACAACAAATGCTCTAGCTGCACAATTAGAGCTCTCGACAATCACTGCTTCTATATATATCCATAACTCATTCGGGTTATCTTACCTGTGAAATACTCCATGAACTTCAGAAACGCTTAACGTGTATGTACAATATTCTCATAGCAACTTACACATTTCTTATAATATTGTCTCTCTTTTTATGGAGCACAGGAGACCTCCCCAAATTACAATATTTAAGGATTTCAGTAGGTCTAATCTGATGGTCTGGCTGCTGTTTTGACTGATGATCTGTTCTATGTCAATGTGCCGAGTTTACCATTGATCGTCTCGATCGTCAAGATGTAATAGGAAATTATTGACTGGAGTATCTGGCTTATTTCATCCCTTATGAAAAGAAAATGACTACGCTTAGATGATCGGAACATCTTTTGAAGTTGTATGGCATTTTTTCTCATAGCCAAATGGGCGATATTGACAGTGTATCAGTTGTGTCTAACATTGGGGTATATTATTGATCGATTGATCCGAGGTTTGATCCAAGTTGGGTTTGGCCCGGACACTATATTAAAGTTGATCGATTGATCCGAGGTTTGTTCCGAGGTCAGGTCAGCCCGAGCTCTTCATTTAGGTTGATCGACTGATCCGAGGTCTGATCCGAGGTCGGGTATAGCCCGTATACTATATTAAGGTTGATCAATTGGTAGTAAACTACCTGATTGTTTTGGAAATCATTTGACCTCGGACTCTGAATACATAATTCGGTCTACTGCACCCGAGTTTCTTGGATGTTCGTGAGTTAAATTACATACTATTATTGAGATTTGGTAATACGAACATTCAAGACGGAGCCGAGTCTACATATGAGCCGTTCCACGAGAAAACCAATATTATGGACCCTGCGTAATGTATCAATCCAGATCAGCCTGCGCAGTACGCACAGGCTAATCGGGGCCGACACATTCCGTCTAAGGAGGAGAGAGGTAAAGAGTAATGATTCCTGATACAGAAAATCCACAGGAGGCGAAAAGTGTCTGTCCGGGTTAGTCTGCACGGCATGCTTAGGCTGATCAGGTTCGATACTTTACGCAGAGTCCACAATGTTGGGTTTCTCGTAGAATGGCTGATATGTACATGAATGTAAAGATTAAGTGCACTAAGCTTCTTGATTATCTAGATGTCTGACTGATGTTCCGCAAATTGTCTAGTAAGATATTGATCAAGCTAGTTATAGAAGATATTGATACCAATTAATTCGTATTAATGAAACGCAGAAACACATAACAATAACTGGTGGAAGAAGGAAATACTGAAAACAAAAACAAAAAGAGATACAAAATATACAAATAAAATTTACTTTATATCAAATTTTACTTCGTATTTGACTCATTTCATATAATTTAAAAATTGTTGAATGCGGCGTAAAACACCAAACAATCACTCAATCAATATCTACATGTTTTTGTCTCCCAATGAAAATTGATATTAATTGTATAACTGCTTCAATATCGCTTTTGTATATTCGTGAACAAGGTTTGTTGCCGTCCTTATCATGGTCTTCGTTCATATTTGATTTAAAACAGACTCCCATCATTTAGAAGCGATGTGTTATATTTGTCTGGAGGCATACGGGCATATATATATATATTTAATCCATCGAAGGCAATACATAATTCCCAGACTAACACATCATCTGTTGTCGTCCACAATAAATGTCATAAAATTACACTGACAATATTGCCGGTTTGACCTTAAAACACCATAACAGTTTAAAATATCGAATGCGAATACCATAAACAGCCGCGCACAGTAGCACAAATATTTACAATGTCGCTTGAAGGTGTTATGGTGTTTCTTTACTCTAATTTCTTTGACGTATCCATATATTTTTAATTAACTTGCTTATTGTCGATGTACTTTAACTTAAACAGTGTTTAAATTCTTGCCCGTTGTTGCTTATCGTAACTTCCAATGAATGTATAAATGTGTGGAATCAGACTTTCCGCCAAAGCTAAAACCTTTGGATTCGTTGATTATTCGTTTACTTCTTTAAACGTTCTGCCTGGTCGGACACCCTATGTTGTTGACTCCTCTATGCACCAACATCATACCGTGGAATGTTTATAATTGCTTTATTACGAGGGATCTGATTGGCTGTTTGGCACAGTATACCATTGTACTGCAACCAATCAGAAACAATATCTTTGCTATCTGTCAAAAAGGCGATAAGACATAAAAATCACACGGGTGATGTTGGAGCATAGCGTAGTCAACATCCTTGGGTGTCCGGCGATGGACTTGCTATGGGAGCCGGCTTTTATAGCGACGTTGTTAGAGTAGTTGACTCTTTCTCGAAGTTAAGCAACGTAGTCAGTGCCTGGGAAGATGACCTGCGATGGATTAACTCCGTGCAGGACACGACGGTACACGTTATGTGGCAGCGGTGAGATTTGATTACGTCTCACTGATAACAATATGCAGAACTCTAGATAAGGTGCATTTTTCATGTTCTAAAATCCTTATTTGACATTCAAATCCTATGTTGTGGTTACTCAAAAGAATCGCCTCAGTGAGCCAATTCATTTGAGTACCGACGAAATAGGATTTGGTTGAGTAATCAGAGAAATGTTGTGGTGAATAGACCTGTTCACTCCCTCTTATCTAGTCCTCTGAATACGAAAAAAACATATTGCGCTTTTCTTAGGAAATTGCAATTGTGTAGGAACTGAAAATCGTTTAAAGCCGATGAATTTCACAGTTGTGTCGAACGGGTAATCATTTGTATAAGCCAGTTACTTTCCATTTAGGCAAAACAAACACACATTATACACACAATGAGAATTGTTTGCTGTTTTACAAAATTCATAAATGTTAAAAAAGCATATACAAGAGTACATCGGTAGGAAAGCATGCCCTTCCGGCTTACTAATTCAATACATGAGGGAGCTATTTCAGATTAATACGTAATACAAACACATATCTCACAAGGTAGAACTATGGCACAACACGAAATGCTACCAGAATGCTCTCTGTACCTTCTGGAGATATTCTTGTTCATGCACAATTTCCGCTGTCATGCTAATCTACACCCAAATAGTTCCTTAAAAAAACTTGTTTTGCATAGCAAAGAGTGTATACCATCACCAGAATGCATTAAATACATGACATTGAGTTTAAATACATTGTAAAAGTGTATAGGATGCACTGGAAATGGTTGATTTCATAACTTTTAGTAGTTTGACCTTGTTTGAAAGTGAAAGAAGGGAATGCTAAACACCGGTTTTTGTCTTTGGATTGTTTTAAAGCTTAGAGGTAACTCTTTTAAATGATATATGGTGTTCTACATTAGACACGTTTAGAAAGAGTGCTAATTGATGGCTGAAACTTGTTGATTTACATGGAAACAAAGACGGAAAGAAGGAATTTATTTGTTGTATTGTAACCTATACACAATCGATTAAACTAGGGAGCAAACCTTACCTGTTTTATCATGTAAAACAATCGTTTAAGCTCGTTTCAGCTCTTTCGCTTACAAAGGCAATTAAAGGCTTTTACAAACAATGCATATTCAGGCGAGGCAGCTCGTAACGAGCTATCTCGTCTGAAATCAGCATTGTTTGCCACTTAGACATTAAATTTGACAAAATTTCCTGTTGGACGTAAAATGGAGTGGTCCAATTTTCAACGTGAAAGAGTTGATTTTGTGAAATTCGGAAGTGAAAGGGAAATATTCTTGTCATGTAACGGTAGCTAATCGTCGTTTCTTCAATTGTATCAGTGATAGTCCTATACCGGTGTTCGGATATTACCTATGCCTTCGTATCTTGTCCGCATTATCTTCGTATTCGGTTCTAATAATAGTACGAATTCACTCACAATACTTCCCCCATGATATCTAAACTTATCTTTTTTACATCGATTGCTAAGCAAGCTTTCAGCTTATATTAATCACGATCGATGTCTGCTTCCTGGAGACTTAACCAGTCTCGCACCGTTCGTGTGGAAAAATCCCGAAGTCAGAGCCCGCTCACCACGGGACTCGAACCCGGTACCTTTGGTACGAGAGGCCAACGCTCTTCCTCTGCACCACTGTCTTCCAATATCTAATATATTGGTATTTGTATGTCATTTTACCAGTCATCCCATCATCCCATTCAGCTTATATTGCACGTGCATATACCATCTGTATCGGACATACACGTACGTATACATACATATGTGTATAGCCTAGACATTTGATTTTAAATGTTTCGTGTTAATGGATACATGATTTCCAAGAACAAAGACTCCCGACTGTATTTGGCTAAATGGTATGCAATAGCAAAACTGGAGCAATGTGGGTTTGTAGTGTTGCATAGCATAACTTATATTCAGATATTAGTATATTGTTTGACACAGAAATATATCCAGGCTAATTAATTTGCAAATGTTTGAATGTTAAGTTTAATTCACAAGTATGTATATTAAGCTATTTGCTATACGAGGGCTGTCCCACTTAACTGTAGTCCTTCATAAAAATACATCGCGTATGCTAATTTTTCATTTTGTTATTATCCTGCATACGTAAGTTGACCAATAAATGACAAATTATAAACGAGAAACCGAAAGTCTAAATGATTTGGACTCACTTAGCTGTAGACTTTTCATATTTCTCAAAGAATAATGTTTCTAAAAAACTCTCCGACATTTAACACATCTTCTTGTGCAAACAAACCCCAAACTACAACACAAGCAAATATAAAATGTAAATTCTGCAAAACATTTTAAACTGTACTGTGCATGGGAAAGCCGACGTCATAATTGTCACGGATAACGTCATAATACTGTCACTTCCTATCCTTTTCAAAGTATTCCCCTGCTTCTCTTCCCCTGTAAGTAGTCTAGGGACAATAGAGCGCTCACATGCGACATCTTCAAGACTGAAGTTAGGATGCTTTGCGCTGTAAATTTACTTACTCTCTGCATCTCCGCAACTTCTCGAACGGTTCGTCACCTTTTAAAGTCGATGACATCCTGCACTAATTTCACTGTTCTGCCTTCCTTGTACAGCGGACGCCCACGAGATGTCTTTTCTGCACATCCGTCGTTTAATTTACGATGCCATTTATACACAAGTGCTCTTTAAACTCTCTACTTATAATAAACCTCGAAGGACAGGAATACATCCATAGAAAGAGCAGAGCGAAATTCTTATTTGACCTACAGTGTGGGTACTCAAAAGAATCGTTGCAGTGAGATGATTCGTTCGAGTAGCCACAACATAGGAGTGTTGAAAACATATATCGTGGAAGCAAGACCTGTTTACTCTGCCGAATCTAGTTCTCTTAAAGAGGCTATTGACCTCATTGACTGATTTACCCGAATACGTGTGATATGAATTCTAGCAACTCTGCGTAAAGTATCGAACCTATTCAGCTTAAGTATGCCTGAAAGACACTTTTCGCCTCCTGTAGATTTTCTGCTTCAGGAATCATTACTCTATACCTCTATCCCCCTGATCCGGGTCGATACTTACGCAGAGTCCATAATGTTGGTTTTCTCGCGGGACGGCTCATATCAATACATCTGCGTAATGTATCGACCAGATCAGCCTGCGCTGTCCGCGCAGACTGATCCGGCCGACACATTCCGCCTTAGGGGGATAGATGTATACAGTAGTTATTCCTGAAACAGAAAATCCACAGGATACGAACAGTGTCGGTCCAGGTAAGCCTGCGTGGCATGCTTAGGCTGATCCGGGTCGATACTTTACGCAGAGTCCATAATGTTGGTTTTCTCACGGACCGGCTCACATGTTGATTCACTCATACAAGTATATGAGATAACTGGTTTCTATTTATATTTCAAAAATACACTTGACATTTCAAGAAATGGGTATCTATTGAAAAGTGTCATTTTCCTGGCATACTCTATCTATTTGGGACTGCTAACATTGTGAAGCTATTTCTACAGATATCAGGAATGACAAACAATGTTGTAAGAACATGTCGGTCCAGGTGATAATGATCGGCTAAAATACTGGGTCAGGCCCATTGACTATATGTTGATTCTCTGTGTGTTTACTGTATCAATTGTTAGTTGTTGCTATATACGTTAGTAAACACTAAGGTATGGTATGACCTTTGCTTTTATATTGAATAAAATTCTGTCTCAAATATTGCTCAATATAAGTTTTAAAAACGGTATAATTTACCGATTCTTGCCTTGTTTTGGTTTACGCAAAGTTTATGACCACAGGCTGCATCTTTATCGTACCAACATACATTGTTTACGTGGTAATAGGCAATATTCTTCTTTTTGATAGGTTATGGAATCCATTTCCGACACAAATCATGCCCTTAAAGTACTTTACAAGTACAGTGGTGACTTTTTCTTTTTAGTGTAGACACAATCTGCGCCCCCTCTTTTATTTTACAAAGAAGGCGGCATTCCATTGTTTTCACATGTTCAAGATAGTGGACATGTAAGCTCCTCTACTACCGGCCGGTTAATTGTTTCGAGGTATTTGACTGTAGTTGTCAGATCATCCAGGTGTGCCTTATTGTTTCCAGTTTCTAGTAATAGTGAACGTGTTATTCAAATGGGTGTTAACCCTTTCCCCCATACGACAATTCTGCAACAGACGACTTTGTACAGATTTTGTCAAAAAATAGAAAATCTCTATAATTGAATGGATAACCTATGACTAAAAGTGGAAAACATTGTGGCAAAATGAGAAATTGCTCGTTTTGAGCAATTTCTTCTTTTGTCATACGTCCCTGTCTACGTCGTCCCTGTTGTAACTAAACAATTTTTTTTTATCAAGGTTAATAACCTCGCCATAAAATCTTTATAAGCGTTTTTGGGCAAACAATGGAAATTTAGGTGCCATTGCTCGTTCTGAGCAATGGCACTTAAATTTGCATTATTTACAAAGGGGTCAACATTGCCCCTAAACCAGGGTTTTCAAAATAGGTTTTTTGTTACAACCGTTTCAAGTCAAGCCTTCGAGATGTTGATCAACATTTTAGAATGTTGACATTTCCGCAAATAATGATAACAGTGACGACAACAACGTAAGTAACAAGTAGTCGAAAACTATGTTGGCAGTAAATGTCATAAAACTGTCAATTGAAATTCATGAAAATGTACAAATTTGGCTTACTGGGTATGTCTAAACGGTTCAGTCTCACTTTGCCAACTTTTTCATTTTTTGGACAAAATTTTCGTCTCACTTTGCCAACCAATTATCTTTTAACACCTCTGTCTTTGCTGTGAAAACAAGTGTGGATTTTGGACAAATATGTCCACCTAGTAATTAAATAAATGGGTGCTGTGTATAAGAATAAAATGCAAAATGATGAAATACATTTATTAATTTTTATTATCACATACGTATATATATTTTTTAAAAATATTCATAAAATTATCATAAATATGAAATTTAAACTATTGATTTTATTGGTTTAACCAATGTCATTTGATAACATTGTGACAAAATGGATTGTGTTTGTTTATTGAATATCTATCATATTCCATACTTTCTAGTTTTATACATGTCAACATATATACAATGTGCAGCATAGTCTATGCTTTAAATCTATGTAACGCTGAAAACAAAATTGCAATTATATACACACTCATACAAAAAAGTCATACATCGTATCATTTCAATTTAATCAACTGAGAAGCAGAATCAGCATATACATACAAGTCAATCTCACCAGATTCAAGCCTTTCTTTAAGAGTGGCTAACCGACTGTCTACAAGTCTGTATTTTCTCTTTCTTGGTTGTTGACGACCACCATTTTGGAACTGGAGCATCTTGATTTCGTTCATTTGTTGTTCTTTCTTAATGATTTCTAGGAGCGCATATATATTTGGATGCGACCGATTCACTTTATTGTTAATCTTGTGGTGCCAACCCTCAACATGGTTGGTTGTGCGTGGACCTCTATTGTCGTAGTGGTTCCAAAGGGACTTGTCCCCTTCGACCCACTGTTCTGTCACGTAGTCTTTAAATGCTTCTATTTGTTGGGAGTCGTCTTCATAGTTTTCTATGGCGAATAGCCACATGTCTTCTACCTGGCACAACGGTACTAGTGGTAACACAGCAGCTCTTCTCACTAATGTTCTTACGTCGTCGTTCTCTTTAAACTCTCTGACCAAACCAAGGGACTGGACTTTTCTCCATATACATTGCGTAAAATGGAAAAAACATCCACGTATGGTGGCACTACTGAATACTTCTGTCGCAGTTGTTTGGGCGGGTTTTTCGAAGTCCATCATTATAATATCTGGAAGTAAATGTATATTCTGGTTGTCTGCGGCTGTCTGTAAGCTGCTGAAAAATCGTCTGTAAGTAGCGCGTGTCTTGTTCGGCAGGAACCCATACACCAAGGGATACATCTGTTCGTTGATCTGGGCGTGGATCGTGTAGAGTTGATAGAGTATATCATGTAATAAGTTGATTCTAGCTGGACATGTGGGCTGGACATGTATACAAATACTAAATCAGATTTTCACATAAGTAAAAGTTGAAATTGTCTAAGTCCAATCGCATAAGGTTCAAATATCATATAATTCAAATTTGGAAACTAGGAGAGCTGAAAATTTAAAAACCAATATTGCCCCTGGCTAGTTCACACATGTTGACCTAGTCTCACCTTGCCAACTTTTTTTCCCCCCCAAAATCTTACCTAAAAACTAAAAGTTGGCAAAGTGAGACGACACCGTCTAAACTGTAAAAATGAAGCATACACGATCAAAATTTAGATGTTTATCATACTGGAAAGGGAAATTATTACTCTAATTTTATCACATAAATATGATTTTAATATTTCAAGAAAACCTTTAAACATTTTTGGTTTAAACAATATTTTATTTAGTAATTTCCGATATACAATTCAATTCACAATCATATTTTCTATGATCGAAAAGAAAGCTACAGCTTATTTTAAATCTCTCCCTTTTGAAGAGTTTTAAAACGTTGACTATAATATCTAGTTACTAGAGTTCAGCCCATAACAATTAGTACATCTGCCTGCATTTTGTGAAATCTTTAAGTGTTCTATAGATTTAGGAAACAACATTGCATACATATACAAGAACTTGTCATAGACTAAGTTTTGTCGTTGAATTAAATGCGATCACCCTTTCCCGCATATAGACGCCTTTTGACGCCTCTGCAGCTGACGGTTTTTTTGAAAACATAGCGACAAAAGAAGAAATTGCTCAAAACGAGCAATTTCTCCTTTTGCCACAATGTTTTCCACTTTTAGTCATCCATTCATTTATAGAGATTTTCCATTTTTTGACAAACTATGTTCAAAGTCCCCTGCAGCAGAATTGTCGTATGAGGGAAAGGGTTAAGGGTTAATCTTGTAGCTCTATGAGACTGTATGATCGTTTATTTGTCTGTGTTTGCGGGGTGTTTGCCGACGCCCCCGTATATTTGCAAAAGCATTATGGGGCTTTATCATTGTGTTTAGCGTAGAATCACGCTCATAACCCGGTCATACAAAGATTATCAAATACTTGGATCTGTTTGATCCGAATTATTGATTTTACGAGCCGCAGTCGGGTCAAATTGACTATTTCCGGAAATAAATATCTGGAATAATAACCAACGAACTTTAAGACCTTTTGGACAAACGATTTCAGATGCGAATTTATTCCGAAATAAATAACTTTGTTATTCATGTGCTGCGAATCGAAGTGACGTAACTTTGTCCCACATACAACATATTGTAATTACTTTGTTATTCATGTAAAGCGAAGTAACTTTGTCCCACATACAACACATTGTAATTACTTTGTTATTCATGTGAAGCGAAGTAACTTTGTCCCACATACAACACATTTTAATTACTTTGTTATTCATGTGAAGCGAAGTAACTTTGTCCCACATACAACACATTTTAATTACTTTGTTTATCATGTGAAGCGAATCGAATTTACTTAACTTTGTCCCACATACAACATATTTTAATTACTCTTTGTTATTCATGTGAAGCGAAGTAACTTTGTCCCACATACAACACATTTTAATTACTTTGTTATTCATGTGAAGCGAATCAAAGTTACGTAACTTTGTCCCACATACAACAGATTTTAATTACATTGTTATTCATGTGAAGCGAATCGAATTTACTTAACTTTGTCCCACATACAAAATATTTTAATTACTCTTTGTTATTCATGTGAAGCGAAGTAACTTTGTCCCACATACAACACATTTTAATTACTTTGTTATTCATGTGAAGCGGATCAAAGTTACGTAACTTTGTCCCACATACAACACATTTTAATTACTTTGTTATTCATGTGAAGCGAATCGAATTTACTTAACTTTGTCCCACATACAACAGATTTTAATTACTCTTTGTTATTCATGTGAAGCGAAGTAACTTTGTCCCACATACAACACATTTTAATTACTTTGTTATTCATGTGAAGCGAAGTAACTTTGTCCCACATACAACACATTTTAACAGATACTTTTAAAAAGATCTTGTCAGAAAAATGAACAATCTCTGTAAATGAATGTAAAGTAATTGAACAGAGTTGAAAACAAAAGATAAAAATGCTCATTTTCAAAAAGTTCTCCTTCTTATCACAATGTTTTTAAAAGTCATCTGCTGCAGATGTGTCAAAATGCGTCTATATAAATGAAAGGGGTTAACTATCTCTCATCATCTCGTAGCCTGCACAAATGATAAATACTAATTCTTACGAAAACAAAAAAATTGAATCCCGCTGTGAATTTGTGGGCGTTGTTTCAGACATTATTCAGCATGGACTTTGGAAGTCTTTATAGACACATAACGTACTCGGAAAATCATTCAGGAAAAGGGAAAACATTATTGGGGAGGTTATTTCCCCTTGTAATAATCCGACATTACTAGCGAAGAATTCAGACAATGTACCCATATGTCTCACACAAAGTCTAACTTCCGAATACATTGATTTTAAAACCCTTAGTAATTTACCATCTATACCCGATTTAATCAGTTTAAACCACAACGCATTTCTATCAATTAAATCGTACGCCTTTCGAAAATCGATAAAACAGGCAAATAATTTGTCTTTACTATTAAACTGATCTTCTATCAGGCAATTAAGAATGAAGATAGCATCTGTCGTGCTATAACCGGATTTAAATCCAAATTGGGCATCTGTTAGGATGTCATTTTGCACCGTCCAATCTTTGAGCCTATTATTCAATACAACAGTGAACAGTTTAGCAAAACAGCTTATCAGTGATATGCCCCTGAAATTGTTAGGATCAGATGAGTCGCCTTTCTTGTATATTGGTACTATAAGACCTTTAGACCAACTTTTGGGAAATATTCCTGTTTCTAATATATAGTTAAATAATAGTTCAAAAGAGCTAACTGTTAAGTCCACACTCTCTTTCAGATATTCATATAATATATTATCATGTGAGCAGGCTTTGTTACTATTTAACTGTTTACATGCACGGCGAATCTCACTTTGAGTAATGTGTTTATCTAATTCTTCAAAGGTGCTACTGATTTGTTGATTATTGAAATTTGATAAAAAATCATTGACTTCATCATTCATATTTTGTTCTCCGTGTTCAGATGACAAGTCTTTAAAGTGAGTGAAAAAGGTTTCTGTAGAAACACTTTCCCCCTTACATAAAGAAGATTTCTTATTAAACAGTTTCCAAAACTCTCGTGGGCGACAACGTCTCATTTCATTCATTTTTTTTGGCTAAGTCAGTATTATAATTCAACTTCCTTTTTCTACAATAATATTTATAATCTTTTCGAACTCTTAACTAACTCCTGCCGTGCCACGTCTAATCTGGTATTATTGAATTATTTTAGTACTGATCTAAAGCTATCCCGCTTAATCTTGCAAATATTGTCAAACTAGGGCTTATTGTTTCCTTTATCTGAAAAGTGACTGTTTTTAGACTTTGTGTGCTCAAAATAACCCTTTCCACACCTATTCAAGAAGTCAGTAAACTTTAAAACTAAGATATCAGTATCGCTTTTTTGTTCAATCTCTTCCTTTAATGTTTTCTCAATGTCAGATATACCATACGTTATGTCATTTAAAAACTCATTTCGGTATTTATCATCCCATTTATGATATGAAATATCCTCTAAATTGTAATCATGATTTATTAACTGTGTTTTAAATGTGAACGCTATAGGTGCATGATTAGAATGTTCGGTAAAATCGTGTACATAGAAATCGTTTAAACATGAAAAATTTCGAACACTTGTCAATAGGTAATCAACCGTACTTTGACCGTTATGAGTAATACAGGTGAGTTTTCCAATGTTATTGTCACCAGAGAATCGACCGTTTACCAATCTCATGTCTGTAGATTTACAAAGATCGAGCAGATAATCTCCAAACCCGTTTGATCGGGAATCACACGAAGTGCGCTTTGGTGGTAACAAATGATCACCTAAATCCTCTAAATCCAAATCGCAATCATTTTCTACATAGTCACTTTTTTGGCCGACTCGGCTATTGGTGTCGCCTGCTATAAAAACATAACCCTGACTGCTGAAATGTGAAACATCATTTTCCAAGGCTTGAAACAAGTCGTGTTCATATAAGTCATGTGACGGGGAATTCTCTGGTGCAATATAAACTGCTGCCAAATAAATATCATTTTCGAGTTTTAACCAGATAATACAGTCTAAATCGTTTTTTACCACTTTGACACCCTTTCTTATGTTGTCTTTTACATAGATTATTAATCCACCGCTTGATCTTTTTGCTCGTCTGTGTTGGAATTTTCGAAATGAGTGTATAGGATTTGAATATCCTTTTATGTCGATAGTTGAGTGTTTGTTAGTCCATGTTTCATTTAAACAAATTATATCATATTTTGAAATTAATCCCAACAAATTATTATCTGACGTTTTAATAGATGTTAAACCTTCGATGTTCCATGATAAACAGTGTAACACGCTCTCACACGGATCCTATCTGTTTTCCACATACAGATTCTTGTCAATGTACAGTTTGTCCACTACAAGAAAAGCCTCCTTGCCCTTCTCACGTGCCGATTTCATTATCGGTACGAGTTTCCGACGTGTGTCCATCATTTCCTTCGGATATTGTTCCGAAATACCGTAGTTCGTACTTTTCAACTGTTTTGAATTTGTTCTCACTTTCTCTCTGTCAGGAAAATATGCAAATTTTGCCACAATAGGTCGGGTTTTGTCCTTCACGTATCCACCAACTCTGTGTACTCTGTGCAGTTTTATGTCCGTAGACGCATTCTCTATCTTAATTTTCTGCTCAATGAAATCTAAAATGGTCTTTTCACAGTTCTCATCCTTCTCTTCTGGTATTTGATAGAACATGAGGTTATCTCGCATACTACGACATTTCAAGTCCGTTATTTCGTCCCTCATTTTTCTTTCCCTCTGACCATAGTCTTTTTTATATGTTTTCACTTTTGTTATTAATGTGTTCATTTCTTTCTGGCCACTCGATATGTCATTTAAAAATGTGCTATCAACAACCTTTCTTGTTTCAAGTGATTTCATTTTAACTTCAAAGTCTTTCATTTTTTGTTCCATTGTGTCCATACGGCTAGAAATGCTCTTGATATGTGTCTGTATTTGTTCTAAATGTGACAGTTTGTTATCCATAGAGTCAAGTCTTTGAATAATGGTTAAAAATAAATCAGGGCTCGGATTTACGGATGGTGTAGATGGAGTTGGACACTCTTGTTGGTAGGTTGATGGTAACACTGGAGATCCCGAGTTTAGCATCATTAAATAAGGTATATTGTTACCGTTATTATTGTATATCGGTGAGTGGCCAATCACTGGTTGTGAGAAAGACTGACCTGTCTGTTGATTGTTTGTGGATTGACCGGGTTGACCGGGTTGACTAGCGTTCGCGCCATTTTGTTCCATTGTCTTTCTTCTCGGTTTTCCACTGATGTTTTCTTTATCCGGAGAATCCTTACTCTTTTTCCGTTTTCTGGTCATTTGAGCACTACCTATGTGTCAACATCACATAAGTATCATTTGAAGTATTTTTTAATTTTCGTATTAATAGAAAAAACATTTTCTTTTGGAAAAATCCTCACTGCAAAAAATTCTTGACCACCATTTTCACGCATGCGCAAATGACGTAAGCAATTTGAAATTTACCAAAATAATGACTTGAAATATAAATCAAGAATTTTCATAATTAACCCATGCATAGAGTTGCTTACACATAGGTGAGGTTACTGATTGTTTACCTGCACATTCTCCGGCGCAATGCATGCAGACGTTCATGCACAGTTTCGTCTCAGGAGGATAGACGTATAGAGTAATGATTCCTGGAATAGAAAATCCACAGGAGGCAAAATGTGTCTATCCGGGTTAGCCCACGAGAAATGCTTAGGCTGTTCCGTGTCGATACTTTACGCAGAGACCATAATGTTGGTTTTCTCGCGGGCCCGCTCAGATATTGATTGGACTGCTTTGCGGGGCTTGTGGATCTGGAGTTGTGCTATTCACCAAGTTCTGAGAGTCGCATTATACTTTTGAATATGACATTCGATGCGCCATAATCAGAATTGTATGTTTAGTCGTGCCCTTTTCTGTCGAAATTATATTGTCAGAAGTATAGCGTTTGATCACTCTTGAACAGAAGACTTCTTAAACTCATTTAAAATCTGCATCGAAGTTAAACTCCAATATTTCAACATGTTACATTGTCTGTCTAGAAATCAAATAAAAGAAGTTGACATATGTGCCGTCCCGCAAGAAATACAACATTGTGGACTATGCCTAAAGCATCGACCCGGATCAGCCTAAGCATGCCGCTCAGGCTAACCCCGGCAGACAAATTTCGCCTCCTGTGGATTTTCTGTTGCAGGAATCAGTATTCTAGAAATATATCCCCGTGAGATGGAATGTGTCGGCTGATCTGTGTCGATACATTACGCAGAGTCCATAATGTTGGTTTTCTCGTGAAACGGCTCATATATTGTTTTGTCACCAATTACCAAAATTTTTTCCTTCAGGTTGCACACGCAGGTTGCACACGCACAGATAATCATACTTTGAATGAAAATTGTCCTCCACTGTACAAAGAAGGTTAAAGTAATGTTGTTCGGAGAAGACGTTGTATCAGAGATATGCCAGGAAATAACTCAAGTCATTCCTATATATATGTATGGGAACACAGTGTGATACGTGTTTAACGACTATTTAGAGACTTAGATTACAAATATTAAGAGATATAGATTACAACTATTTAGAGACTTAGATTACAACTATTAAGAGATATAGATTAAAACTATTTAGAGACTTAAATTACAAATATTAAGCGATATAGATTACAACTATTTAGATACATGGATTACAACTATTTAGAGACTTAGATTACAAATATTAAGAGATATAGATTACAACTATTTAGATACATAGATTACAACTATTTAGAGACTTAGATTACAAATATTAAGAGACATAGATCACAACTTGTTAGAGACTTAGATTACAACTATTTAGAGACATAGATCACAACTTTTTAGAGACTTAGATTACAACTATTTAAAGACAAATATCACAACTATTTAGAGACTTAGATTACAAATATTAAGATATATAGATTACAACTATTTAGATACATAGATTACAACTATTTAGAGACTTAGATTACAAATATTAAGAGACATAGATTACAACTATTTAAAGACAAATATTACAACTATTTAGAGATATAGATCACAACTTTTTAGAGACTTAGATTACAACTATTTAGAGACATAAATTACGACTATTTAAAGACAAATATTACAACTATTTGGAGACATAGAACATGACTGTTAAGAAATATAGATTACAACTATTACGAGATATGTATCACAACTATTTATAGATTTAGTTTCAAGACATGTAGTACAACTATTAAGAGACATAGATCACAACGTTTTGAAGACATAAGATTACAACTTTTTGAAGAAATAGATCACAACTTTTTGAAGACATAGATTACAACAGTTTGAAGACATAGATCACAACTGTTTTTGAAGACATAGATCACAACTTTGTGAAGACATAGATCACAACCTTTTTTTTTGAAGACATAGATCACAACTTTTTTGAAGACATAGATCACAACTTTTTGAAGACATAGATCAAAACTTTTTGAAGACATAGATTACAACTTTTTGTACAAAAAAAAAATAAAAATAATAAGAGACATAGATCACAACTATTTAGAAACTTAAATTACCACTTCTTGTAGAATTATATATAGATATAGATATATAGATATAGATATAGATCCCAATCATTTTGTAAAATAGATTACTACTATTTGGAGATATAGATTACAACTATTTGGAGATATAGATTACAACAATTTGGAGATATAGATTACAACTATCAACATTCATAAATTACAACTATTTAGAGCCATACAGTAAATACATGTACGGTTAGGTACATATAACAGAAATAGAGCTAGGGGAGGTCTATTGTGAGATAACACTTAAAAAGCGAGGTCCCTGCATGATTTTAAAAGTTCCCGTCACTAGTTCACATCACTAGTGGAAATACTCACTTTGGCCGATTTTTGAAAATTATTACACTAATAAATCCTAATATTTCATTGTAAGGAATACAATAACATATTTGAGAGTAAAAATACCGCATTAGATGATAGCAGTTGCCCGTATAAAATATGCATGAAAAAATGCAATACATTACGTCCCCACTTACAATGCGATATACCATGAAAACAGCATCAAACTAAGCTAATTTGATAAACTATTACAGCAGTTGAATGAAAGAAATGTCATCAAATTATATCACCGATAGTTCGTTCATCCAATAAATAATTTATTTGTTACTGAAAGTGTATAGGGGGAATTATATCCCTCGTGATACTTACCCGTCAACAATAAATGTGCCAGTGCACACGTGTTAATTACCAGTACAAATCGGTGAGCTTCTCTCGACGTCGGTGCACAACGGTAAATTACCAGAACAAATCGGTGAGCTTCTCTCGAAGTCGGTGCACAACGGTAAATTACCAGTACAAACCGGTGAGTTTATTTCGACGTCGGTGCACAAGGGTAAATTACCAGTACAAACCGGTGAGTTTTTATCGACGTCGGTGCACAAGGGTAAATTACCAGTATAAACTGGTAAGTTAATCTCGACATCGGTGCACAAGTGTTAATTACCAGTACAAACCGGTGAGTTTTTGTCGACGTCGATGCACAATGGTAAATTACCAGTACAAACCGGTGAGTTAATCTCGACATTGGTGCACAAGTGTTAATTACCAGTACAAACCGGTGAGTTTTTGTCGACGTCGGTGCACAAGGGTAAATTACCAGTAGAAACCGGTGAGTTTTTGTCGACGTCGGTGCACAATGGTAAATTATCAGTACAAATCGGTGAGTTAATCTCGAAGTCAGTGCACAACGGAAAATTACCAGTATAAACTGCTGAGTTAATCTCGACGCCAGATCACCAGTTAATTACCAGTAAAAACGGTGAGTTTATCTCGACGTCAGTGCACAAGTGTTAATTACCAGTTTAAACCGTTGAGTTAATCTCGACGCCAGTTCACAAGGTTAACTTACCAGTACAAACCGGTGAATTAATTTCGACATCGGTGCACAAGTGTTAATTACCACCACAAAACGGTGAGTTTATCTCAACGTCGGTTAACCGTTGTTGGGATAAACGTGCTAGTTTGCTGGAAACGTCGTGAAGTAACTGTTGAGACGCAAATACGTAACTGTTGGGATAAACGTACTAGTTTGCTGGAAATGTCGTGAAATAACTGTTTAGACGCGAGGACGTAACTGTTAGTATAAACGTACAAGCTTGCTGGAAATGTCGTGAAATAACTGTTTAGACGCGACGACGTAACTGTTGGGATAAACGTACTAGTTTGCTAAAAATGTCGTGAACTAACTGTTTAGACGCGACGACGTAACTGTTGAGATAAACATACTAGTTTGCTGGAAATGTTGTGAAATAACTGTTAAGACGCGACGACGTAACTGTTGGGATAAACGTATTAGTATGCTGGAAATGTCGTGAAATAACTCTTTAGACGCGACGACGTAACTGTTGGTGTATTCCATATAGGTATACAATAGTTATGCTGAAATGAACATCATAATGACATATATCATTACACACATACTATAAAAGCTGCTATTGTAATGCAGTTCTTATTTTTGTTTGTAAGGCTTGAGCTAATGAAACGTTGTAAAGCTCATAAAACACCATCTCCACCCGGCACTTGCCTATAGTTTTTAAAATAATGAAAATGCAATTATTTATAAACTCATAAAACGATTGAAACCCACGTGAAAAACATTTCAAATCAAAATCAACAGACAACGTTTGAAAAAAATGTCGATATTTAGAAATTGCTCAAAGTGAACAATTTCGTATTTTTTTCAACAATGTTTACAACATTGCATTGTGATTGTAATGTTAAACATTAATATTTATTACCATTTTCCTTAATACGAGTTTAAAAACCCCAACACATCTTAAATTATAACCCGTGCTAATAAAGAACAACACACCACATAGCAGCTAGATCAATCTGGCTTGAATCACATAGAATGATAGCGTAGACAGATCTTTATCTACACTGTTCATAAACGCGACACTGATGGCTTTACAGGAGCTCGGCTCATTTATCAAATAGACTGCGTCACACGAAGACAGACCCTCGTAACTCTGCGATTAGTGAAGATCCAAATCAAACTACAATCATACAGGGATCGAACCCGCGACCTCCCACAGCCGAGGTGTACGCTCTACTACTACACCACCGAGGCTGTCTTCACACACGTATACAGGGAGGTTTTTAGAGAATGTGTATGACCAAAATGCGACAATATTGTTAGCACTTTCATCGTATTTGTCATTAACAATTTTCCAAGTACATTGAATCAACAGCAGACGACTTTATAATCATAAAGGCAAACGCATCAAATATCTAAATTTAAATGGAAGAATACTTATTGAAATAGTTGAACAAATTGTGACAAAAGGAGAAACGGCTCATCATGAGCCATTTCTTCTTTTGCCACAATTTATTTCAAAAGAAGTCCGTTCGTGAGGTGTCAAAACGCGTCTAAATGTGAGAAAGGTTTTGTTTTTGAAACCGCCGAAGGTCAGTGGCGCGGACGAGATCAGGTAGATGGTTACGGGATAAGCGCGTGTTGATCGTTCACGCGTCACGTCAATGGAGTCGGGGTCTCATTGGCACTCCAGGACGGAACCATATAAATGTAAACTGACATAAAACTAAAGGGGCTAGAATTCTATTGTTTTTCTCAAAAGATGCATCTAGGACTCTGTTTTATGTTGACAGACAGTGAAGGCTTTGGTGTGACCGTGCGGATAGACAGGCACGCCGGAGTCCTCACTATACGCAGATGCATTTTAAGACCCCCAAATGGCTAGACGCGGGTCATATTAAATTCACCTTGTTATAGTAATGAATGAGCCAATTCGCAGTATCGCTATCAGCAATATATTATAGAAGGAATTGGTATAAATATTAACCGATAAAACGCTTTAATTCCCAATAGATGCAGGTGCAGTCTGTTCAAGGACGTATTTAGCACCGTTTCGAAATGGCGCTGCGGTTCGTTGGTCCACGTGCAAGCTTCGATACGATTATTGCGATTATATTAAACCCCCTCACAGAAAAGCAAACACAAAAGATGAATTCTTCAGCAAATAAAGCCTAATGATATTTTAGAAACATCAAACAAAGAATCTAACACAAATAAAGACAGCTCCATATTACCTAGTTATGGCACTGAAATAATACCCTTTCGTCTGGTCGTTATCTCGGCGCAAAACTATTGTAACTCAATATATGGTCAAGAAAGAGTAGCAATAGTTTTGCACAAAGGTAACGAAGTGTCCTAACTCAATTGGCGCCGCGTCATAGGAGAGTTGTGTCGCCGACTGGTTTATCAATTACAGCAAATCTACAGCAGAAGACGTTTACATATATCACGAATTTGCTTTTAAATGAATATGTTATATTGAGGGGAGTTGAAAACATCATTACGAAATTAGCAATCGTTCATTATGTGAAATATCCTCACAATGTTTTCAAAAGTCGTCCAGCAGATTTTCCAAAAATGCGACTATATGAGGGAAATGGTAAAGTTTATATATTTTATCTAGAAAGAAGGTTTAGATCAGAAACATTCTGTATTTTTTCAAGATAAGAGCGAGTCTCCGGAAGGTTCTTGAACATTTATTTGATTTTTTATGAATAGAACGGACCCTGATCCATCTGTATGGAAGTGAACACCAATCTACAGCCTCCGATTCCCACAAATCTCTAAAGGTACGTGTTACTGCGTAATGACTCAATTATCGCCCTAATAAATCCCTAATGAAAATCAAATAATGCTCTAGGGCTTATTTGAGACCCTTTCCGCGCAAGATCCGTGGGTGTTACGCAATCCTTTAAACAAGATATCTTATTATTTTTTCTCGTGAATTTTTTTCTTCATATTTCAAACCAATTAACTCATTTCTATGGCAAAAATTATTAAATAACAATTAGAAGAATCTCGAATCTCAAAGCATCGGGAACTTCTGTTTCGTGCTCGTAATAGAACTCTGACGTAGTAATTAGTGCTACAGTATTGGACATATATATAATGGTAATCGAATAAAGGTTAACACCCGAAATTCTTATAACGCCTCAAACTGATAGTGTATCTACTTTACAAAACCTATTCACTTGATATTTAGGGGTACTATGTCCAACACCCATAAAGGGTTCGTTTGCGAGTTCGAAAAGTGATAGGCAAATTGGCACGTGAACGCATGATGTTGGTGGTACATCGGCTTTGGGTCTGTCTTCGTTTACACGGTTTAATAATAAGTACTGTTTGCCAGTCACGGTTTACTAATAGGAACTGTTTGCCAGTCACGGTTTTCTAATATGTACTGTTTGCCAGTCTAAAGGAAACTTGCGCAGACGTTAGGTTCTTGTAACCTCACGATTCTACTCCTGCTTCGTAAGTCACACTACGAGCAAAACTGTGGTTGATGCAGAATTACCCAATTACAGATTTTAACCCGTCTCCACCATAAAATAAATCTGCAGCAGACCAGGGGCGTAGCTCCTTTTAGGCACTGTAGGCACGTGCCTACACATTTATTTTCTAAAAATGCCCAAATATGCAGCTTTGGCGATACACATCTGCGTAATGTATCGACCAGATCAGCCTGCGCTGTCCGCGCAGACTTATCCGGCCGACAAATTCCATCTAAAAAGGGATAGATAGAGTAGTGATTCCTGAAACAGAAAATCCACAGGAGGCGAAAAGTGTATATCCGGGTACGCCTGTGTGGCATGCTTAGGCTGATCCGGGTCGATTCTTTACGCCATAATGTTGATTTTCTCACGAGACGGCCTACACATTGATTATTACCAAGCTACACCCCTGCAGACGACTTTGAAAACATCTAGATTAAACCACGGAAACTCTCTACATTGTACCAATGGCAGTATGCTGATTAAATACAGATGAAATCATTGTGGAAAAAGGAGATATTGCTCATTATAAGCATGCGTTTCGTTTTTCATAATAACGTTGAACGTTGCTTGCTGCAGACTCGTCAAAAGGTGTAGGCAAGTGAAAAAAGCGTTAAGTGAAAACAACAAACTGAACGACTTGCTAGGGTAACAGTTTATTATTAATAAATCAAATAACAGTTCGCAGGTTACGTAGTGCAATAAAATTAGCGAAGACTGATTTGCTCTTGTGTTCAGATCATTGAGAACAATAGATCGTTCAACCTTGCACTCGTCCGACCGACTTATATGTTAGATATATCTAAATAAACCCCTGTAGTAACCGTGGCAACCGGTTTGTCCTCTCTTTTGTTTAACCCTTTTCCACAACCAAAAACCTGCAGCAGACGACTTTGAAAACTACTAAACAAAAACACGGAAAAGCTCTATATGTATAAGTATAATTATTGAAAAGAGTTGAAAACATTGTGGCAAAAGAAGAAATTGCTCGTTTTGAGCAATTTCTAGTCTTGTAACAATGATTTCAAAAGTCGTCTGCTGCAGATGTGTCAGAATAGGTCTACACGTTGAAAAGGGTTAAACAAATAAATGAAAATATTTATAATTTTGGACAAAGGTACCCAACTAGTTAAGCTGTATTTCGGCATGTTAATATGTATGTCGTCAAACGTTATAAAACGTAAATATGATCACCAAAAAACCTTACATAAGGAAGATATTAAGCTCCGCCCGCATGCTTGTATACAAGTTAATTTGTAGAAACTAATTGTGTACATCGCAATTAAACATGTATTATTTATTTTGTTTTAAGATCTAACATAGGGTGTCACGAGGGAACGTAATCGGTTCCGGGAAATAGCATCATTAAGAAGTTTCCTGATAAACCCTTTCCCGCAAACAATAATTCTGCACTGAACCTCTAAATATGTAGGTATTATTACTAAAGAAATGGCGAAAACATTGTGGCAAAAGAATAAATTGCTCGCAAACAATGCATATTTCAGGCGAGATAGCATTTAATTTCCATTGGTAGCGAAAGATTTAACTAAATAGCCTGACACATACGTTATTTTATTTTATTCTCACGTATTACCTATGTTATAAGGCACACACACAAGTTAACAACTATTGTACGAGAACGTCATCATGTAAATGAGGTAGGTAATATATAAGTGTTTAACGTTCGGGTCATAGAGCAATCATAGTGGTCGTTGCTGGTGGTCATAGAGCAATCATAGTGGACGTTGCTGGTGGTCATAGAGCAATCATAGTGGTCGTTGCTGGTGGTCATAGAGCAATCATAGTGGACGTTGCTGGTTGTCATAGAGCAATCATAGTGGTCGTTGCTGGTGGTCATAGAGCAATCATAGTGGTCGTTGCTGGTGGTCATAGAGCAATCATAGTGGACGTTGCTGGTGGTCATATAGCAATCATAGTGGTCGCTGCTGGTGGTCATAGAGCAATCATAGTGGACGTTGCTGGTGGTCATAGAGCAATCATAGTGGTCGTTGCTGGTGGTCATAGAGCAATCATAGTGGTCGTTGCTGGTGATCAAAGAGCAATCATAGTGGACGTTGCTGGTGATCATAGAGCAATCATAGTGGACGTTGCTGGTGGTCATAGAGCAATCATAGTGGTCGTTGCTGGTGGTCATAGAGCAATCATAGTGGTCGTTGCTGGTGGTCATAGAGCAATCATAGTGGACGTTGCTGGTGTTTATAGAGCAATCATAGTGGTCGTTGCTGGTGGTCATAGAGCAATAATAGTGGACGTTGCTGGTGGTCATAGAGCAATAATAGTGGACGTTGCTGGTGGTCATAGAGCAATCATATTGGTCGTTGCTGGTGGTCATAGAGCAATCATAGTGGACGTTGCTGGTGGTCATAGAGCAATCATAGTGGTCGTTGCTGGTGGTCATAGAGCAATCATAGTGGTTGTTGCTGGTGATCATAGAGCAATCATAGTGGACGTTGCTGGTGATCATAGAGCAATCATAGTGGACGTTGCTGGTGGTCATAGAGCAATCATAGTGGTCGTTGCTGGTGGTCATAGAGCAATCATAGTGGTCGTTGCTGGTGGTCATAGAGCAATCATAGTGGTCGTTGCTGGTGGTCATAGAGCAATCATAGTGGTCGTTGCTGGTGGTCATAGAGCAATAATAGTGGACGTTGCTGGTGGTCATAGAGCAATCATAGTGGACGTTGCTGGTGGTCATAGAGCAATCATAGTGGTCGTTGCTGGTGGTCATAGAGCAATCATAGTGGACGTTGCTGGTGGTCATAGAGCAATCATAGTGGTCGTTGCTGGTGGTCATAGAGCAATCATAGTGGTCGTTGCTGGTGGTCATAGAGCAATAATAGTGGACGTTGCTGGTGGTCATAGAGCAATCATAGTGGACGTTGCTGGTGGTCATAGAGCAATCATAGTGGTCGTTGCTGGTGGTCATGGAGCAATAATAATGGACGTTGCTGGTGGTTATAGAGCAGTCATAGTGGTCGTTCCTGGTGGTCATAGAGCAATCATAGTGGTCGTTGCTGATGGTCATAGAGCAATACTAGTGGACGTTGCTGGTGGTCATAGAGCAATCATAGTGGTCGTTGCTGGTGGTCATAGAGCAATCATAGTGGTCGTTGCTGGTGGTCATAGAGCAATCATAGTGGTCGTTGCTGGTGGTCATAGAGCAATCATAGTGGTCGTTGCTGGTGTCCATAGAGCAATCATAGTGGTCGTTGCTGGTGGTCATAGCGCAATCATAGAGGCATTCTTCGAGGAACATTTAGCTATTCCTGGAATTTAGCTCAACCCACTTGCGGCATACGCCTAAAAACTAAATGTTTAACCCTTTCACATATACAACACACCTGCAGTAGAGTTTTGGAGAGACATCAAGGCAAACCTATATACTGGAAGCATAAGTATTGAACATTTTTTTTATACATTGTAACAAAATGAGAAATTGCTCATTATGAGCAATTCTTTCTTTTGTCACATTGTTTTCAAAAGTCGTGTGCTGTAGAATGCGTCTGCACGTAGGAAAGGGTTAAGTGATTGAACTTTAGGTTAATGAACTAACAGGTTCGTTTTTCAAAACCATATCAGGCACCAGGTCGTTTAATCGAAGCCCGCCTACTATCGATTGAGAAAGGGATGCAAATAACGAACATTCGAACGTCACAATATATGTCGGTTTCGTCATTACTATTTTATCGTGGTTTTACTCCATATTTTAATAGCATTTCAGCAGAATGTCAGTTGTATCACTGCAACAGTTCACTTTTCCACGATCCGTTGGTGTTTTATCAGTCCTAGACTTATGTATGTGAAAATGCCACCAGTTGGTATCGAACCCGTGATGCCGGACGGTTGTCAGATCACAGGTTTACCTCTCGGTCCCGCCATATCCCGTAATTACAACGTAAAATCTAAAATGAAACTTTTTCAGGTCAATCTAAAATTACAATAACGCCCTTCGAGAGTGAAGACTCTTGTTACATGTTTTTCACTGTATGATCCAGGGGTTGTGAGTTCGAACCCCAGCTCGGACAACATTCTTTCCGACGTTTGACAAAAGTCACTGTGACAAGCGTCATCCGTCTTTCACCAATGGGCTAACAGTCTATGTGGAAAAGCAGCCAACTGCTTGGAAAGTATGTTGTGTGGAGTGCTGGTGTGAGAAAACCAGAAATCATATGAGTAGTTGAACTGGCCGCCGTGATATGACTGAAAAAATGTTGAAAACGGCGTAAACCCCAATCAATCAATCAATTCACTGGATGATATCTTGCGAATCTCACTTCAAATCGTTTTGTCAAGTGATAAATTTCATTGTTTAGGCATTCTAGAACAGTACATACATGACATCAGTAATTATGCCGCAATTACGGTGCCACGTTTTGACCATTCCTTTGTGTCTCGTTTCTAACCCCAACAATTTGTAAATTCCAATCGGATGCCACGTTGTGCCTTGTAAAAACCGCGTTGCCTCGATCCAGCTGTCCACTTTATAGCAGAATACTCTCTTAGCTCTAGCCTCGCTTTCACCATGTTGACCCACGTTATGCCTCGTTATACTTCGCTGCCGTAACTTATTAACCATGTTCAGTTAAACATTTGCATGTAAAGCGATGGCCAGCCAAACCAAATAATTTTCGAGTTGACTGCCGATCGAGAAACATCCACATTCAAAGCGTCGAGGGGGCTCTCGTTGTTTTACGTGTTTGCCACCACACAGCCACGTTGAGTTTCATCGTACCATGTTGTACCATGTTGTACCATGTTGTACTATGTTGTACCATGTTGTACCATGTTGTTGCCACGTTATTCCCACGTTATTGCCGTGTTGTGATTAGTTGTGGGGAAATGCGCGCAAATGATCAGGTACCAGTTCATGTTTTGTCATGTGAAATAACGTTTAGCCACGCTGCTCCAAACCTGCTAACGTTGTAGCGTCGATTCCGTACTTAGCTTGATGCGGCGGTAACACTGTGACATCACATAAAAGCATGGACTTAACATAGTTACAATAAAATGTTTTCATGTCAGATCGAGATAAACATGTATGAGCCGTACCGCGAGAAAACCAACAGTATGGACTCTGCGTTATGTATCGATCCAGATCAGCCTAAGCATGCCACACATGCCTATCCGGATATACACTTTTCGCTTCCTATGGATTTTCTGTTTCAGGAATCCCTACTATATACATCTATCCCCCTAAGACGGAATGTGTCGGCCGGATCAGTCTGCGCGGACAGCGCAGGCTGATCTGGTCGATACATTACGCAGATGTCTATCGCTGCAGCTGTCTTTTGGGGCATTTTCCCCGAGAAAACCAACAGTATGGACTCTGCGGAATGTATCGATCCAGATCAGTCTGCGCAGTCCGCGCAGACTGATCCGGGCCGACACATTCCGTCTCAGGGACAGAGAGGTATAGAGTAATGAATCAGGAAACAGACAATATACTGGAAGCGAAATGTCTCTGTCCTGGTTAGCCTGCGCGGCATGCTTAAGCTATACCGGTGAGTTTTTGTCGACGTCGGTGCACAAGGGTAAATTACCAGTAGAAACCGGTGAGTTTTTGTCGACGTCGGTGCACAATGGTAAATTATCAGTACAAATCGGTGAGTTAATCTCGACGTCAGTGCACAACGGAAAATTACCAGTATAAACTGCTGAGTTAATCTCGACGCCAGATCACCAGTTAATTACCAGTAAAAACGGTGAGTTTATCTCGACGTCGGTGCACAAGTGTTAATTACCAGTTTAAACCGGTGAGTTAATCTCGACGCCAGTTCACAAGGTTAACTTACCAGTACAAACCGGTGAATTAATCTCGACATCGGTGCACAAGTGTTAATTACCACCACAAAACGGTGAGTTTATCTCAACGTCGGTTAACCGTTGTTGGGATAAACGTGCTAGTTTGCTGGAAACGTCGTGAAGTAACTGTTGAGACGCAAATACGTAACTGTTGGGATAAACGTACTAGTTTGCTGGAAATGTCGTGAAATAACTGTTTAGATGCGAGGACGTAACTGTTAGGATAAACGTACTAGCTTGCTGGAAATGTCGTGAAATAACTGTTTAGACGCGTCGACGCTGAAAATGTCGTGAACTAACTGTTTAGACGCGACGACGTAACTGTTGAGATAAACATACTAGTTTGCTGGAAATGTTGTGAAATAACTGTTAAGACGCGACGACGTAACTGTTGGGATAAACGTATTAGTATGCTGGAAATGTCGTGAAATAACTCTTTAGACGCGACGACGTAACTGTTGGTGTATTCCATATAGGTATACAACAGTTATGCTGAAATAAACATCATAATGACATATATCATTACACACATACTATAAAAGCTGCTATTGTAATGCAGTTCTTATTTTTGTTTGTAAGGCTTGAGCTAATGAAACGTTTTAAAGCTCATAAAACACCATCTCCACCCGGCACTTGCCTATAGTTTTTAAAATAATGAAAATGCAATTATTTATAAACTCATAAAACGATTGAAACCCACGTGAAAAACCTTTCAAATCAAAATCAACAGACAACGTTTGAAAAAAATGTCGATATTTAGAAATTGCTCAAAGTGAACAATTTCGTATTTTTTTCAACAATGTTTACAACATTGCATTGTGATTGTAATGTTAAACATTAATATTTCTTACCATTTTCCTTAATACGAGTTTAAAAAACCCAACACATCTTAAATTATAACCCGTGCTAATAAAGAACAACACACCACATAGCAGCTAGATCAATCTGGCTTGAATCACATAGAATGATAGCGTAGACAGATCTTTATCTACACTGTTCATAAACGCGACACTGGTGGCTTTACAGGAGCTCGGCTCATTTATCAAATAGACTGCGTCACACGAAGACAGACCCTCGTAACTCTGCGATTAGTGAAGATCCAAATCAAACAACAATCATACAGGGATCGAACCCGCGACCTCCCACAGCCGAGGTGTACGCTCTACCACTACACCACCGAGGCTGTCTTCACACACGTACAGGGAGGTTTTTAGAGAATGTTTATGACCAAAATGCGACAATATTGTTAGCACTTTCATCGTATTTGTCATTAACAATTTTCCAAGTACATTGAATCAACAGCAGACGACTTTATAATCATAAAGGCAAACGCATCAAATATCTAAATTTAAATGGAAGAATACTTATTGAAATAGTTGAACAAATTGTGACAAAAGGAGAAACGGCTCATCATGAGCCATTTCTCCTTTTGCCACAATTTATTTCAAAAGTAGTCCGTTCGTGAGGTGTCAAAACGCGTCTAAATGTGAGAAAGGGTTTGTTTTTGAAACCGCCGAAGGTCAGTGGCGCGGACGAGATCAGGTAGATGGTTACGGGATAAGCGCGTGTTGATCGTTCACGCGTCACGTCAATGGAGTCGGGGTCTCATTGGCACTCCAGGACGGAACCATATAAATGTAAACTGACATAAAACTAAAGGGGCTAGAATTCTATTGTTTTTCTCAAAAGATGCATCTAGGACACTGTTTTATGTTGACAGACAGTGAAGGCTTTGGTGTGACCGTGCGGATAGACAGGCACGCCGGAGTCCTCACTATACGCAGATGCATTTTAAGACCCCCAAATGGCTAGACGCGGGTCATATTAAATTCACCTTGTTATAGTAATGAATGAGCCAATTCGCAGTATCGCTATCAGCAATATATTATAGAAGGAATTGGTATAAATATTAACCGATAAAACGCTTTAATTCCCAATAGATGCAGGTGCAGTCTGTTCAAGGACGTATTTAGCACCGTTTCGAAATGGCGCTGCGGTTCGTTGGTCCACGTGCAAGCTTCGATACGATTATTGCGATTATATTAAACCCCCTCACAGAAAAGCAAACACAAAAGATGAATTCTTCAGCAAATAAAGCCTAATGATATTTTAGAAACATCAAACAAAGAATCTAACACAAATAAAGACAGCTCCATATTACCTAGTTATGGCACTGAAATAATACCCTTTCGACTGGTCGTTATCTCGGCGCAAAACTATTGTAATTCAATACATGGTCAAGAAAGAGTAGCAATAGTTTTGCACAAAGGTAACGAAGTGTCCTAACTCAATTGGCGCCGCGTCATAGGAGAGTTGTGTCGCCGACTGGTTTATCAATTACAGCAAATCTACAGCAGAAGACGTTTACATATATCACGAATTTGCTTTTAAATGAATATGTTATATTGAGGGGAGTTGAAAACATCATTACGAAATTAGCAATCGTTCATTATGTGAAATATCCTCACAATGTTTTCAAAAGTCGTCCAGCAGATTTTCCAAAAATGCGACTATATGAGGGAAATGGTAAAGTTTATATATTTTATCTAGAAAGAAGGTTTAGATCAGAAACATTCTGTATTTTTTAAAGATAAGAGCGAGTCTCCGGAAGGTTCTTGAACATTTATTTGATTTTTTATGAATAGAACGGACCCTGATCCATCTGTATGGAAGTGAACACCAATCTACAGCCTCCGATTCCCACAAATCTCTGAAGGTACGTGTTACTGCGTAATGACTCAATTATCGCCCTAATAAATCCCTAATGAAAATCAAATAATGCTCTAGGGCTTATTTGAGACCCTTTCCGCGCAAGATCCGTGGGTGTTACGCAATCCTTTAAACAAGATATCTTATTATTTTTTCTCGTGAATTTTTTTCTTCATATTTCAAACCAATTAACTCACTTCTATGGCAAAAATTATTAAATAATAATTAGAAGAATCTCGAATCTCAAAGCATCGGGAACTTCTGTTTCGTGCTCGTAATAGAACTCTGACGTATTAATTAGTGCTACAGTATTGGACATATAATGGTAATCGAATAAAGGTTAACACCCGAAATTCTTATAACGCCTCAAACTGATAGTGTATCTACTTTACAAAACCTATTCACTTGATATTTAGGGGTACTATGTCCAACACCCATAAAGGGTTCGTTTGCGAGTTCGAAAAGTGATAGGCAAATTGGCACGTGAACGCATGATGTTGGTGGTACATCGGCTTTGGGTCTGTCTTCGTTTACACGGTTTAATAATAAGTACTGTTTGCCAGTCACGGTTTACTAATAGGAACTGTTTGCCAGTCACGGTTTTCTAATATGTACTGTTTGCCAGTCTAAAGGAAACTTGCGCAGACGTTAGGTTCTTGTAACCTCACGATTCTACTCCTGCTTCGTAAGTCACACTACGAGCAAAACTGTGGTTGATGCAGAATTACCCAATTACAGATTTTAACCCGTCTCCACCATAAAATAAATCTGCAGCAGACCAGGGGCGTAGCTCCTTTTAGGCACTGTAGGCACGTGCCTACACATTTATTTTCTAAAAATGCCCAAAAATGCAGCTTTGGCGATACACATCTGCGTAATATATCGACCAGATCAGCCTGCGCTGTCCGCGCAGACTTATCCGGCCGACAAATTCCATCTAAAAAGGGATAGATAGAGTAGTGATTCCTGAAACAGAAAATCCACAGGAGGCGAAAAGTGTATATCCGGGTACGCCTGTGTGGCATGCTTAGGCTGATCCGGGTCGATTCTTTACGCCATAATGTTGATTTTCTCACGAGACGGCCTACACATTGATTATTACCAAGCTACACCCCTGCAGACGACTTTGAAAACATCTAGATTAAACCACGGAAACTCTCTACATTGTACCAATGGCAGTATGCTGATTAAATACAGATGAAATCATTGTGGAAAAAAGGAGATATTGCTCATTATAAGCATGCGTTTCGTTTTTCATAATAACGTTGAACGTTGCTTGCTGCAGACTCGTCAAAAGGTGTAGGCAAGTGAAAAAAGCGTTAAGTGAAAACAACAAACTGAACGACTTGCTAGGGTAACAGTTTATTATTAATAAATCAAATAACAGTTCGTAGGTTACGTAGTGCAATAAAATTAGCGAAGACTGATTTGCTCTTGTGTTCAGATCATTGAGAACAATAGATCGTTCAACCTTGCACTCGTCCGACCGACTTATATGTTAGATATATCTAAATAAACCCCTGTAGTAACCGTGGCAACCGGTTTGTCCTCTCTTTTGTTTAACCCTTTTCCACAACCAAAAACCTGCAGCAGACGACTTTGAAAACTACTAAACAAAAACACGGAAAAGCTCTATATGTATAAGTATAATTATTGAAAAGAGTTGAAAACATTGTGGCAAAAGAAGAAATTGCTCGTTTTGAGCAATTTCTAGTCTTGTAACAATGATTTCAAAAGTCGTCTGCTGCAGATGTGTCAGAATAGGTCTACACGTTGAAAAGGGTTAAACAAATAAATGAAAATATTTATAATTTTGGACAAAGGTACCCAACTAGTTAAGCTGTATTTCGGCATGTTAATATGTATGTCGTCAAACGTTATAAAACGTAAATATGATCACCAAAAAACCTTACATAAGGAAGATATTAAGCTCCGCCCGCATGCTTGTATACAAGTTAATTTGTAGAAACTAATTGTGTACATCGCAATTAAACATGTATTATTTATTTAGTTTTAAGATCTAACATAGGGTGTCACGAGGGAACGTAATCGGTTCCGGGAAATAGCATCATTAAGGAGTTTCCTGATAAACCCTTTCCCGCAAACAATAATTCTGCACTGAACCTCTAAATATGTAGGTATTATTACTAAAAAAAATGGCGAAAACATTGTGGCAAAAGAATAAATTGCTCGCAAACAATGCATATTTCAGGCGAGATAGCATTTATTTTCCTTTGGTAGCGAAAGATTTAACTAAATAGCCTGACACATACGTTATTTTATTTTATTCTCACGTATTACCTATATGTTATAAGGCACACACACAAGTTAACAACTATTGTACGAGAACGTCATCATGTAAATGAGGTAGGTAATATATAAGTGTTTAACATTCGTGTCATAGAGCAATCATAGTGGTCGTTGCTGGTGGTCATATAGCAATCATAGTGGACGTTGTTGGTGGTCATAGAGCAATCATAGTGGTCGTTGCTGGTGGTCATATAGCAATCATAGTGGACGTTGTTGGTGGTCATAGAGCAATCATAGTGGTCGTTGCTGGTGGACATAGAGCAATCATAGTGGTCGTTGCTGGTGGTCATAGAGCAATCATAGTGGACGTTGCTGGTGGTCATAGAGCAATCATAGTGGTCGTTGCTGGTGGTCATATAGCAATACTAGTGGACGTTGCTGGTGGTCATAAAGCAATCATAGTGGTCGTTGCTGGTGGTCATAGAGCAATCATAGTGGTCGTTGCTGGTGGTCATAGAGCAATCATAGTGGACGTTGCCGGTGGTCATAGAGCAATCATAGTGGTCGCTGCTGGTGGTCATAGAGCAATCATAGTGGACGTTGCTGGTGGTCATAGAGCAATCATAGTGGTCGTTGCTGGTGATCATAGAGCAATCATAGTGGGTGTTGCTGGTGATCATAGAGCAATCATAGTGGTCGCTGCTGGTGGTCATAGAGCAATCATAGTGGACGTTGCTGGTGGTCAAAGAGCAATCATAGTGGTCGTTGCTGGTGGTCATAGAGCAATCATAGTGGGTGTTGCTGGTGGTCATAGAGCAATCATAGTGGTCGTTGCTGGTGGTCATAGAGCAATCATAGTGGTCGTTGCTGGTGGTCATAGAGCAGTAATAGTGGACGTTGCTGGTGGTCATAGAGCAATCATAGTGGTCGTTGCTGGTGGTCATAGAGCAATCATAGTGGACGTTGCTGGTGGTCATAGAGCAATCATAGTGGTCGTTGCTGGTGGTCATGGAGCAATCATAATGGACGTTGCTGGTGCTTATAGAGCAGTCATAGTGGTCGTTGCTGGTGGTCATAGAGCAATCATAGTGGTCGTTGCTGGTGGTCATAGAGCAATCATAGTGGTCGTTGCTAGTGGTCATAGAGCAATCATAGTGGTCGTTGATGGTGGTCATAGAGCAATCATAGTGGTCGTTGATGGTGGTCATAAAGCAGTCATAGTGGTCGTTGCTGGTGTCCATAGAGCAATCATAGTGGTCGTTGCTGGTAGTCATAGAGCAATCATAGTGGTCGTTGCTGGTGGTCATAGAGCAATCATAGTGGTCGTTGCTGGTGGTTATAGAGCAATCATAGTGGTCGTCGTTGGCATTCTTCGAGGAACATTTAGCTATTCCTGGAATTTAGCTAAACCCACTTGCGGCATACGCCTAAAAACTAAATGTTTAACCCTTTCACATATACAACACACCTGCAGTAGAGTTTTGGAGAGACATCAAGGCAAACCTATATACATGTACACTGGAAGCATAAGTATTGAACATTTTTTTTATACATTGTAACAAAATGAGAAATTGCTCATTATGAGCAATTCTTTCTTTTGTCACATTGTTTTCAAAAGTCGTGTGCTGTAGAATGCGTCTGCACGTAGGAAAGGGTTAAATGATTGAACTTTAGCTTAATAAACTAACAGGTTCGTTTTTCAAAACCATTTCAGGCACCAGGTCGTTTAATCGAAGCCCGCCTACTATCGATTGAGAAAGGGATGCAAATAACGAACATTCGAACGTCACAATATATGTCGGTTTCGTCATTACTATTTTATCGTGGTTTTACTCCATATTTTAATAGCATTTCAGCAGAATGTCAGTTGTATCACTGCAACAGTTCACTTTTCCACGATCCGTTGGTGTTTTATCAGTCCTAGACTTATGTATGTGAAAATGCCACCAGTTGGTATCGAACCCGTGATGCCGGACGGTTGTCAGATCACAGGTTTACCTCTCGGTCCCGCCATATCCCGTAATTACAACGTAAAATCTAAAATGAAACTTTTTCAGGTCAATCTAAAATTACAATAACGCCCTTCGAGAGTGAAGACTCTTGTTACATGTTTTTCACTGGATGATCCAGGGGTTGTGAGTTCGAACCCCAGCTCGGACAACATTCTTTCCGACGTTTGACAAAAGTCACTGTGACAAGCGTCATCCGTCTTTCACCAATGGGCTAACAGTCTATGTGGAAAAGCAGCCAACTGCTTGGAAAGTATGTTGTGTGGAGTGCTGGTGTGAGAAAACCAGGAATCATATGAGTAGTTGAACTGGCCGCCGTGATATGACTGAAAAAATGTTGAAAACGGCGTAAACCCCAATCAATCAATCAATTCACTGGATGATATCTTGCGAATCTCACTTCAAATCGTGAGTTTTGTCAAGTGATAAATTTCATTGTTTAGGCATTCTAGAACAGTACATACATGACATCAGTAATTATGCCGCAATTACGGTGCCACGTTTTGACCATTCCTTTGTGTCTCGTTTCTAACCCCAACAATTTGTAAATTCCAATCGGATGCCACGTTGTGCCTTGTAAAAACCGCGTTGTCTCGATCCAGCTGTCCACTTTATAGCAGAATACTCTCTTAGCTCTAGCCTCGCTTTCACCATGTTGACCCACGTTGTGCCTCGTTATACCTCGCTGCCGTAACTTGTTAACCATGTTCAGTTAAACATTTGCATGTAAAGCGATGGCCAGCCAAACCAAATAATTTTCGAGTTGACTGCCGATCGAGAAACATCTACATTCAAAGCGTCGAGGGGGCTCTCGTTGTTTTACGTGTTTGCCACCACGCAGCCACGTTGAGTTTCATCGTACCATGTTGTACCATGTTGTACCATGTTGTACCATGTTGTACTATGTTGTACCATGTTGAACCATGTTGTTGCCACGTTATTCCCACGTTATTGCCGTGTTGTGATTAGTTGTGGGGAAATGCGCGCAAATGATCAGGTACCAGTTCATGTTTTGTCATGTGAAATAACGTTTAGCCACGCTGCTCCAAACCTGCTAACGTTGTAGCGTCGATTCCGTACTTAGCTTGATGTGGCGGTAACACTGTGACATCACATAACAGCATGGACTTAACATAGTTACAATAAAATGTTTTCATGTCAGATCGAGATAAACATATATGAGCCGTACCGCGAGAAAACCAACAGTATGGACTCTGCGTAATGTATCGATCCAGATCAGCCTAAGCATGCCACACATGCCTATCCGGATATACACTTTTCGCTTCCTATGGATTGTCTGTTTCAGGAATCACTACTCTATACATCTATCCCACTAAGACGGAATGTGTCGGCCGGATCAGTCTGCGCGGACAGCGCAGGCTGATCTGGTCGATACATAACGCAGATGTCTATCGCTGCAGCTGTATTTTGGGGCATTTTCCCCGAGAAAACCAACAGTATGGACTCTGCGTAATGTATCGATCCAGATCAGCCTGCGCAGTCCGCGCAGACTGATCCGGGCCGACACATTCCGTCTCAGGGACAGAGAGGTATAGAGTAATGAATCAGGAAACAGACAATATACTGGAAGCGAAATGTCTCTGTCCGGGTTAGCCTGCGCGGCATGCTTAAGCTTATCCGGGTCGATGCTTTACGCAGGGTCCACAATGATGGTTTTCTCGCGGGACGGCTCAAATCTCGTTATTACACCAAGACAAACAATTGTCGTCTATAATTAATACAGATCTGCAATCGTCAGGAAAACTTGTGTACAGGAGAAATTTGTATGAATTAGTAATGGTATGAAATGCTATCATGGAAAGTAACGTATATCGTTCCGCCAGTTGTTGTTTTTCGATACGGCTTATTGTAGATGTATTTCTTAATCTTTTCCAGAATTGGACAACATGCAAGAATCCACTACGATATTTTTGACCCATCTGCAGGTTCTGCAGGAGAAAGAAATATGTTTGAAAATATTGTAACACAATTTTAGAAGAAATTGCCCATATTGAGCATCTCCTCCTTTTGCTTGAATATTCTCAACTATATCATATAATTACATCATTATCTATTATTGTGCCTAACCTTTCAAAGTTAACTCATACAGATATATTAAATGTGGTGAAAGGTTAGAAAATGTTAAGGAAATGTGAATGGCGTCCATGGTGATAAATTTCTTAATTTTTAAATTCTGATAATAGTTTACATACCGTCTGAAAGAAATGACCGGCTTTCCAGATTTCCTTACGATTGGGTGGAAATTAATTCAGTTCTGATCTACGAAAACCAACCTTCGGTGATTTGTGATCTGTTTAAATCAAGATTATCCTCTTATCCGCCCAGTGTTGTCTGGACCTTAATGTTTGCTTTAAGTAAAATAAGAATTAAGAAGCGCCTGACACACACAGTTTTAAATTAGATAGCATTTTAATATGCGAACTGATCGTCTTCTGAAATCTTAAGTTGGATTTCTTTGAGAGCGCCTTATTTAACATCTTGAAAGCCTAGAAGTTTTATTTTGATTCAGGTTTTATAGAAATAGCGGGTAGTTCACGCCGGGTCCCAAACCTATGTAAGTATGAATTCACTATAGAACGCCGGGTACAAGACTTCACTGCATGTCGCCATTGTTGATTCAAGTTCGACGTACTAAATTACCATAGTACGCTGGGCACGTCTCTGTACTAGGGAAATGGACCCTTAATCTGCCGGAATCATTCAACCGAAGTCCTCGGCAATGATTTGAAATAAGTTCTTACAAATTAATTGAGCAGTACATGATTCACATTGTTAGCATGGGAGGGAAATACTGGATACACAGATTAAACTGTACGAACGTGCAGGATGATCTTGATCTACATTTTTCGATGTTGTATTTAATCGCGTACTGCCGGTTAAGTGTAAATAGTGACGCCATTGTTAAGTCACATCACACAGAAATCGACCTTTACCGGTTTTATAAATTACCAGCGATATCTATTAAATTGAATACATTCTTCAAAGAAATGAGTCCAGCCTTTAATATGGAAAAATGAGCTGTATCAAAGTTATGCTGAATTGTTTGCAATTGTATTTAACCCTTTCCCTCATATAGACGATTTTTGACGCCTATGCATCCGACGGCTTTTTGAGAACATGGCATCAAATGAAGACATTGCTCAAAACGAGCAATTTCTCTCAATGTTTCACCATGTTTTCAACTCTATTCAACCATTGTACTTTCGTTGGAAGGGAGTTCCCAAATATTTTCAGGTGTGTTTTCAAAGTCGTGCAGATTCATGGTATGAGGGAAAAGGTTAAACGATGTGCTTATCAGTTCACTCAAATGTTATTTAGAGCCGCGTATGCTGAGTCCCGGTATCTTAGTCGATAGAGACGCGGGGATGTAAATCCAAACACCGAGGGTTCGATTCAAAGCTCAACCAATATTCTCTCCGACGTTTGAAAAAAAATTAGTGAATGCGACATGCGTCATAAGGGTTAAATGAGCGAAGGTATATAATAATCGAAACTTCCTCTTCATGGGGCAAATACTTATAAAACCAGAGGGGAGAGCGCGCTCATTGGAACTATTGGCAAAACTGAGTTAAGACCACTCTGGGAGACAACAGCGGGTACTGCGATACCACACGGCTAGAAGTTTAATCAGAACTTACACTTTTATATCATTTACCATATTTAACAATTTAATACAACAATTAGTGAATACGACGCTTTTGGGAATAAATAAATTGCCAACTGGAATTTACATTACAGGTAAGCTAAACGTTTTTGAAAAGAAATAACGTAATATCTTTTTAATAATAGCTTTTTATATATTTATTCCCAATAAATATATCTATTTAGCCCAGATAATCATTCTTTTTTTTTATATTGTTATGATCGTAGACGGATATCATATGTTGCTTTTATCTTTTTAATCTAAATAATTTGATCATTTAAAATTACCTCACAAATATAGTGCATTTTTATTATCTTTAGCGATAATATTGATATATAAAATACAAACAGTGAAATATGTTAGTCTTCCATTATTTTGATGTTCACAAAGTATTACTTTTGCGAACAGGATTATTCTGCAAATAGAGATGTAGATTGTCTTGTACGAACACGATTTTTGCTTTAAATATTTTGATTCTCAGAGAACCTGTTATTAGCGTTTACATAATCTCATATAGTATATTCAGAGTCTGCCGCTTTGAAGACATCTGAGAAAAAATATTTCATTTTTATACTCGAAGTTCTAGTACAGGATTGAAATTAGTTTAGAAAGGACGGCAGTATTTCTCTTTTCTCCACAATGTTTTCAAAATTATATCTACCTGTAGAGGCGTCAACATTCGTCTGTTTCAGGTAGATGTTTAAGGTGCTGAACTCCAGATTGAGATCAATTTTTTTTAAATATTGAAAGTTCTGCAAATATTGCTAATAGTTAAAGTAAGTAGTAATAAGTAGTTCAAAACTGTTTTGGCAGTAAATGTTTGAAAAACTGTCAATTGTAAAATAAGTCATGAAAACGTACAAAATTTGACTTACAGGGTATGTCTACCAAGTAAAAAATGAAGCATAAAGGAGCACAATTTAGATGATTATGGTACTCGAAAGTGAAATTATTACTACTTTTTATCCCGGAACTATGATTCAAATATTTCAAGACAACTTTTGAACAGTTTTGAAACTTTGACTATTATTTCTATTTTTTGGAGTTCAGCACCTTTATGTTTTAAATTATTAAATTAATTACACTTCCAATGCTTATTGTACAAAACCGGCGCAACATACGTATACATCGAAACATTGCACACTATCCAAGTATCAGAACAAAAAGATTAAACTTAGGTTACAATTGAGCCGTCCCACAAGAAAACCAACATTATGGACTCTGCGTAATGCATCGACCCAGATCAGCCTGCGCAATCGCAGGGGGATAGAGGTATAGAGTAATGATTCCTGAAACAGAAAATCCACAGGAGGCGAAAATTGTCCGACCGGGTTAGCGCAGCATGCTTAGGCTGATCCGGGTCGATATAAAACGCAATGTTGGTTTTCAATTATATTCGCATTTATTTAGCTTTTTTTAATATAACGGTAATGATAGCCATTTATCTGAGGATTCTTTTTTGGATTCGTCTTCTTTTAAATAAATCTTATTTTAATACAGAGCTGAAAAGGGCGATATTTCGCGCTTTGAGCAAAATACTTATTGGTTATGATTAAACGGGGTTTATACTAACAGCTTAAAAAGCACATTTTGTACACCAGGTATAATTTTTGATTTCCGAATTATCAAATGAAGTACAATGCTTTTGAAAATATTTTGGTAGAAGGTAAAATGTGCACATAACGCGCAATTTCTCCTTTTGGAGTCCTTTTTCGAGATATTTTCAAAACTCTAAGCTGCCGATTTGTTTTATGTGGGAACAGGTTACTCTTCAACGGTAGCCGAGACAATCCAACCTTAGCGTACATGCCCATATAAGATAACAATCAGTCGACGAATCTCTTCGATGGATATATTTTATCAAACGGGGATCGTAAATGTCCAATTGATATAAAAAATACGAAAATCTGAAAGATTGAAAGAATAAGTGACATTGACAATATTCTTGATTGATAAAGGCTTCCGTCCCGTAGCAATTACATGTATACTTACTAACACACATTACGTAACTTTGCCGACAAATCTATGCAATTTGAGTTTGATATATATATAGTTGTTCAGACGGGGTCGCAACTGCCTAATTGTTGGTATTAAAAAAACATTAGCTAAACTTCAGAATCTGTAAGAAATTGAGAACAATCCCCCCTCCCGATGAAATCTGAAAAATTAAAACAATACAAAGAACACAAGAATGTTAATATTCTTTATTAATCCGATATAATCCGAGAATCACCCCTCAACGATGAAATCTGAAAAATTAGAACAATACAATCAGTACAAGAATGACAATATTTGTATTGACATAAGGCTTCCGCCACATGGCAATTATATTAAGATCGCATCACATTTTTGAACGTGTAAAAGTACAAGAAAAAGTACATAAAACAGTAAACATAGGAATATGAGCAATGTAAAAAATACATTAGGTTGCATAGGCAGCAAAAGTTGATTCAACAAGAGAGAGTCTTAACTTTGTAAAAGTAAAATAGTTGTAAAGAAAGGTACTAAAATCAATTTGTTTGGACCGCTTTAACAATTTACCACATACAGACTCTTTGGGATGCCTCTGTAGCGCATGATTGGATTTTTTCATTTATTTTAAATTTTTCATTCAAAGTGCAAAATTCCGTTCCGCTTATAAAGCGTTCCGATCTCGTTTAAATCATGCTTACGCTCAATTCACGTTCCGGAATCCGCTGTGGTCGAGTGGTTAGCGTCGGGGATTTTGAAACCGGGTGTCCCGGGTTCGATCCCCAGTCTCGGCACTACGGTCATGGTGGAGTTGCAAGGCACATTTTCTAGCCTAGTACTGGTTTGTTTACCCAAGGATCATGAATAATTAAATTTAATTGCGCGCTAAATGACCTTAGCTGTCGATGCGCCATAAAACAATATACATTCATTCATTCATTCATTCAATTCACGTTCCGTTCAGATGGTTCAGATGGTCAATCTCATGATGTTCTTTACTGTATTTGCCGAGCCCCGGTAGCTCAAATCCCGGCTCGGCAAACTTTCTTTCCGACGTTTGACAAAAGTCAATGCGACATGCGTCATTCATCTTCCACCAATGGGCTAAGTCTATGTGGAAAAGCAGCCAGTTTCTTGGGAAGATTGTTGTGTGGAGTACTGGTGTGAGAAAACAAGGAAACACATGAATAGGTGAACTGGCCGCCGTGATATGACTGAGAAATTGTTAAAAGCGGCGTTAAACATCAATCAATCAATCAATCAATCAATCAATCAATCAATCAATCAATCAATCAATCTTTACTGTGATTACCGGTACCCCGTAATTGATCTTCTATTTGAGCCTTTCGTGTGAAAAGGGGCAAGTTGGCTTTTGTGAACAGCGGGAGAGAAGCTTTGCAATAATTAATGTGTAGGCCGTCTCGTGAGAAAATCAACATTGTGGACTCTGCGTAAAGTATCGACCCGGATCAGCCTAAGCATGCCACACAGGCCTACCCGGATAGACACTTTTCGTCTCCTGTGGAGTTTCCGTTTCAGGAATTACCTCTCTATACATCTATCCCCCTAAGACGGAATGTGTCGGCCGGATCAGTCTGCGCGGACAGCGCAGGCTGATCAGGTCGATACATTACGCAGATGTCTATCGCCGCAGCTGCATTTTGGGGGGCATTTTAAAATGTGTAGGCACGTGCCTAGAGTGCCTAAAAAGAGCTACGCACCTGAACAGTGAAGCTGCAGATCTGCACCGTTCACATGCTAATTACACACGTTCGTAGGAAGCTCCTGTTCAATCGTATAATTGAGCCGTCCCACGATAAAACCAACATTGTTCCGATTAGATGTTGAAGATGTACAGGCTGCCCTGACCGTGCAATGTTCAGAAAAACCAGCGTGTACTTTTTCTCCTATCGGTCTAATTTTGTTTCACCAACTAATTCCGTTAAACTCTGTGACTTTCACAAAAGGATATATTTATCAATTAGGATACCACGCTGGACTCGAAGAGAGGGGGAATATAATTACACAGAATTATAGAGCAATTAAGATCATTACCACGAAAGGCCGTTTTCCGTAAACCTGCATGATAAAAATCTATCTTAATGGTACAGCGAAAAAGGGGTAATTCGATGAAGTAAAACAGTGAGACCTTCGGCATACAATTAACAACAGACACGTATGGCCATCCGCACAGTTTGATCAGAGTCTTCACTGCTTGCATAGGAAGCATTTAGAGTTTTTGAACCCTTTAATACAGACTTTGTGAACTTGTCAATATGAATAGCTAACCAATAATGTTTGTCGTTTTTGGCAGTGCCTTGTCTCAAATATTGTTTTTCTATCCTGAAATCAATTCATTAGCTCCCTGATCGTTTATTTCTGTAGGAATTTGAATTGCTATTAGCAGAACAGAACTATATGTTAGCGCCTGACCCTGTCTCTAAAATTTAGAAACAGTTAGAATTAACACTTTAACTTATGAAACCCTAATAAGACGCCTCTGCATTGTGGAAACAGATTATGAGCAATTTCTCGTTTTGTAACAATGTTTTAAAACTTTTCAATAATTAAATTTCTCTTATGGAGATGTTACATCATTTTACCTACATGTTTACAAAAGCGGTTGCTGCTGTGTTGTTGTATGTGGGATATGATTAGAGAACATTATTGCATTGATTACCTGGGTCATGTTACGGGACATTCAATACTGGGGACTTGGCGACCGCTTGTGCTTCAGATCAGTGTACAGTCCACTCATGATCTTAGCTGTTTGTAATTACATCTTTAATATTTTTGTTCAAACCCATAAAGAAAAGTTGCGCTTGTAATCGCAACACATTTTTAAACCTCGGAATGTTGGTTTGACTTTAACATGGCTCAAATTATTGCCAGATTTATATTTTGGATTGTTCCAGACATTTTCATACCATTAACAGTATAAGAAGAACAATTGAAAACGTTTGAATAAAAGATTATATGCTTCAAGAACAAATACATATGTCAGTGGCACTGGTGTTGGTCGTGTTCCCGTGGAGCACTTGTTGCCAACCTGTCATTGGCACTGGTGTTGTCGCTGTTCCCGGAGAGCTCTTGTTGCCAACCTGTCATTGGCACTGAAGTCGTCTGAGTTAGCATGAACTTGTCCAGACTAATATTAGATAAAGAGTCAATAGCAGATTCCAGGACAATTAAGATAAACAATGTTGAATGCTGCAGTGAGCCGCCAACAATAAAAATCTTCTTAGAAGTTTCATATATGCCGGCTGGTCTTAATCTTTTCTGGTCGAACAAACCTCACATTATCGGTTCGAGCGGTCAAAGGGTTTATATCAACAATCGAACCCGCACCAGACGAGCTTTAAACCTTCCAAAAAAAGGTTTTGGTATCAGTAATGCACTCTTATACAGAGTTGTAAGACATGCAATATAAATACTTTTCTCGTTTTCAATCTGATTTTGTCTTCCCAGTTTCTTTCAACATTCCACTTTCGTGCAAATAAAATAACAAAAACCACACAACTTTAAAATGATGGTGGGTAAAAGGGGAAATTGCTCATTATAGGCAAATGTGTCAATATGCGTCTGCAAGTTTGAAAGGGTTAAAATATAGGCTATTTAAGTTGGACAAGAGCTCTTCATCGACAAAACATAACAGAACCAGTACAAATCCAGCGACTACTCGAACATTTCGATTACTCGAGGAGATTTCTTGGTCCTCTTCGACATCGGGTTATCATGATAGCCCTGTGCCATTTAACATGCGATATATTTGAATTTGACATTAATTGTGAAGTTTTAGATTACCGTTTACGACATTTATTGGAGGTTTCTAAAGATAGAACTCTCCCCAAGGATGTTTATGTTTTGTTTTATGACATTTTTTTATGAAGGTTAACTTTTGTCGATATTGCAAAAACTATAAAAACAGCAGTGTCTTAAAATGAAAATTAAAAAAACGTACTCCGCGGTAGTTCTAAATGGGACTGTCAATTTGAAAGGGTACAAGATGGATGTTGGGAAACAGTATATGGATTTAGACCAGTATGTGTATCTGTAAAGTCTGATCAAGATCTACACGGATCGCATACTACTTACACAATCCTTGTTAGCAGGTTCTGTCCAACTGTCTAGATTTTCTAATAAGAATGAGCAAGTATGCTAACGTGCACCTTTTTAAGACGGACAGTTTCAATTTGCTTTAGTCAAACACCTGGTGAGATTATTTGTATAAATCTATACCTTTTCTTTTAAAAATGACCCTATATTTGACAAGGCAAATATGAACCGTTCCACGAATACTAACCTAAGACGGAATGTGTCGGCCGGATCAGTCTGCGCGGACAGCGCAGGCTGATCTGGTCGATACATTACGCAGATGTCTATCGCCGCAGCTGCATTTTGAACTCTGCGTAAAGGATCGACCCGGATCAGCTTAATCCGGCCGTTCAGGCTAACCTTAACAGACACTTTTCACCTCCAATGGATTTTCTGTATCAGGAATGATAACCTTTTACCTCTATCCCCCTAAGCCGGATAGTGTCGGTCCGGATTGACATGGGCGGACTGTTCATGCTGATCTCGGTCGATATATTACGCATAGTCCATAGTATTGGTTTTCTTATGGAACGGCTCATATATGCGCTACAATGTACTTACATGGTTTATTATACCGTTTCCGTGTAATGGTGAGAGCGTCCACCCCCTCGAAAAAAACAACAACCAGTTATTCGATCCCCGGTCTGGTCAAACCAACTGCTACCATACTTGGGGCTCAGGGTTGCGGGGAAAGCATTACGACTGATCCACATGTGTTAGGATAAATGATACCGAACATACTAGTAATTTACCCAGAAAATGCCGTGATATGACCAAAATTCTGTTCAAAGAGGCGCAAAACTCTACGCAAGCAAGCACAATCGGCTTTAAAGATCGTAAACGGCATGCATATTAAAAGGCGTTAGGTTAACGGAGATATGTAAAAAGGCGTAAGGTTAACGGAGATATGTTAAAAGGCATATGGTTGATGGAGATATGTTTAAAGATCGTAAAAGTTATGCATGTTAAAAGGCGTAAGGCAAACGGAGATATGTTAAAAGGCGTAAGGTTAATGGAGATATGTTAAAAGGCGTAAGGTTAATGGAGATATGTTAAAAGGCGTAGGGTTAATGGAGATATGTTAAAAGGCGTAACTTTAATGGAGATATGTTAAAAGGCGTAACGTTAATGGAGATATGTTTCGTATCGACATCAATCGTGTCAGTCCCTTCCCAAATACAACAATTCGGCCGACGACTTTGGAAAATATGAAAAATCTCAGTAAATGAAAGTATAATATTTGAATGGTTGAATAATTGTGATTAAATGAGAAATTACTTAAAATCAACAATATGGGCCTGTATGCGCAGAAGGATTAAACAATTTACATATAGACACAAAGCGTGGAGATGTATGCAAACACTTGATTATTGATTGATTGATTGATTGATTGATTGATTGATTGATTAATTGATTAATAGGGGCTTAACGACGTTTTAAAAAAAATCAGTCACATCACGGCGTCCAGTTCACCTACTCATATGTTTCCTGGCTTTCTTACACCAGTAATCCACACAACATTCTTTCCAAGCAACTGGCTGCTTTTCCACATAGACTGTAAGCCCATTGGTGGAAGAAGAATGACGTTTGTCACAGTGACTTTTGTCAAACGTCGGAAAAAACGTTTTCCGAGCTGGGGTTCGATCTAACAACCCCTGGATTGACAGCCCGCATCTCTAGGGACTGAGCTACCGGGGCTCGGCCAAACACTTGATTAAGACCTCAGTGTACAGTTTGGACCAGAATTGGTTCTACAGAGGTTCAGTAAAACTATTTACGCAGTGTGGTGGGTGTTTGGAAATGTTTTCTGTTGATACATACTAGTAAAATAATATTATCACCATTTATCACATACAGCCCTACCTGAAAGGGTCACAATCTCATTACATAAATATCATATGACGCTACTAGTTTGGTTTCCAGTCTTACGCTCAAGTCTTTGTTACAACGCGGAAACTAAACTATGAAATTGACGTCACGTCAGCGGTTTGACGTTATAAAGTTAGTCATTTTGGCGCCATAACCGGCAAATTCCATGTACAACGTAGAAATAATCACCATAAACAACTTTAAGCTATAAAAAGAATATCCCATTCGTGTTTAATTATTATCACTTGTAATAGACTCGTTAACTAAGTTGAATATGACGATTGCCAAGGCTCGCGGCATATCATCTTAGTAAACAAATTTACCAAAAGTGATAATGAATAAACACTCATGAAATATCCTTTTATTATACCCTCAACAGAGAGAAAGAGAGAATCTTTACTGTGAAATTGAAAAACAAAAATTTGAAAAATAAAAACAGGTGAAGAAAAACGTCACTTAGGCGCATCTGTAGCAGACGACATTTTTTAACTCTATACAATAATTATACTTTCATTTACAGACCATAATTTTGCCTATGTTTAATCAAATTCGTCAGCTTTCCAAAATGGTATCCATCATTAAATGTTCATTTTTCTTCCTCATCATGATATTACAGCAAAACTAAGCAACATGTCTTTTCACAGGATGTCTTCGAAAGTCGTCTGTTGAATTGCAGGCTAATACGGAGATTTTCTAACCTTGACAACTCTCCTAACCTGCGTAGAGCATGCAGATCGAACTTGGGAAATAACAACGCCCTATTTTAGTGACGTAACTCGAAAATTCAGCCCATCTATGGGAAAAGGTAGAAGTTTGATTTTTTTAACAGTGTCAATACAGATCTTCCTGTAAATCCGCAAAGTCTGATCTATATATATATACGTTGCTAACAAGTCATATTACTTTCACACGTTTGTAAGATGCTTCGGTGAACAGCTGTAGATTATCAGGAGCGTAGCTTTGCAATAATCAATGTGTAGGCCGTCTCGTGAGAAAATCAACATTGTGGATCCTGCGTAAAGTATCGACCCGGATCAGCCTAAGCATGCCACACAGGCCCATCCGGATAGACACTTTTCGCCTCCTGTGGATTTTCTGTTTCAGGAATAACTACTCTATACAACTATCCCCCTAAGACGGAATGTTTCGGCCGGATCAGTCTGCGCTGACAGCGCAGGCTGATCTGGTCGATACATTACGCAGATGTCTATCGCCGCAGCTGCATTTTGGGGCATTTTGACAGTGCCTAAAGGGAGATACGCCCCTGTTTATGATACTACAGAGCAGATGGGCACATACCGTTTAGAAATGCCAACTTGTTCCTTTTTAGTTTTACCATGTACGGACTGATTTTATATTAGTGTACACCTGAACATTCCCGGTGCTAATACAAGCAGATTACTGATTAGGCATGTGCAAAATCAAGCACCCCGGATTCATATTCTGTATTTGACTAACTAATATGGTAATGATACGTCACTAGAACATGCTGTGTCGTCATTGAAATATGATCTGACGTCTTTCGAAATGCGGTAGAGGTGCGCGATTCACACATTTTATTTTATTTGTATCCTAAATTGTTTTGTTTTTTCGTTATTGAAAATATCGAAATTTGTAATTCTTTTCTTTAATTCCGTCTTCAACGGTTTACTTTGTAATATATGTGCTACCTATTTCGGGTAAACATTTATTGGTGTTTGTGATTGGTAAATCTTTCTCCTTTATAATCAGTTAGCCCCTTGCTTGCAGCACTATCAGTGCTTTGACTAACATTTATTTACGAGTCTTACTGTCCTAAGCAAATAAACTCAAAATCATCATCTGGTTAAGCATATATTCGACTTTAAAATATGGCCAAGATTTTAAATCCATGAAATAAGGATGACAGGTACAACAAATAATCGACTTGCCCTTCACAAAGTACTTCCCATGAAATAATTCCATAATTTACGAAACTACATTTGTGACGAGTCAAACTATCTTTTCCTATCATTTCTGTCGTTTTCCTTTTGGGTATTTATTCATCATTTGCGTTACGATAATACAATGACATCATCATTATAGAAGTTTAGATTTGTTACATCCGGTTAGTCAGTAAAACCTTTCAGTTTTTATTTGGACTCATATTGAAAATAGACGACGAGTGTAATAACACGCAAATCATCACATATCAGATTACGTGTTTTCATTCCTTAATCGAGTAGGCATTTTCTTATTTAATTATTTCCTGTAGAAGTTTTTCTTTCCTTGATATTTACTTTTCATCCAATCAAAACGTAGGAGTATCGTGAGTTCGTGACTGCACCGAAAAATCCACTCTGGACACAATTTTTGGATACATGGTATGGCAAAGTTCATACACATTACCTATTGATGGGAAGAAATCGCCGTCGAATTGTTTACCCGTATACAATAAAAAGGAAAAATATGTTGCAGTTTCTCCTTTTGCCACAAAAGTCGTCTGCTGTATAGACGTCAGAAAGTGTCTATTTGTGAAATAGGGTTACATGATACAAAGCAAGAGATATAATAAAACCTCCAATAGCCAGACGAGGTCATTTGTAATTGAAAAAAGACTAACTAGATAACTACATAAGATAGTATAACATCCATTAATGTTCTTTGTACTTTTTTCATTTCGAGTTTGAATATTGTAGTTTTTATGTTATAATAGGGATCTTACTTGTTTTTTGTAAACGTGGTGTTTGCTTACACATAATGGTGAATTAAGCTTTTCCAATATTCAGTTTAGTAATACTAAACAATTTAAAGGCATATTTCCTCATTTTTATTTCCCTTATATTCTGTAAAACATGAATGGTGAATTGTTTTTAAGTAAATAACTAAGTTGACATAAATAATTACTTTACAAAACATGATTAAACAGTTAGGAATTTGTATTAGGGTAACACAAATGATGAATTATGCCTTTAAGTATTTAAATATAACTTAACGCTAAGTAATGCTGTTGGAATTGGACCAAGGACCTACAGTCCATTTGTATGTACTGCTCGTAGTAAATGTCTTACAAAAGAAACAAAGTGTAGCCAGACTAGTTTGGTTTCACGTTAATTTTCTTTATATGAAACCCAAAACCAGATATTCAATAACACAAATCAAATCACAAGACGCTGCTCATATACACAGATGTGTGTATACATATTGAGCACATGAAGCCCTTTCTGGGAGTGTCAACAAGTATTTACATACATATCATATGACACTTCTAGTTTGGTTTAGTCTTAAGCTATTACAACGCGGAAACCAAACAATGAAAATGACGTCACGTCAGCGGTCTGACGTCAAAACGTTAGCACGGTCACTTTGGTGACAAAACCGGCAAATTTCATGTTCATTTTTTCGAAATACGTCTCATTAATCACTTTTTGTGATAAGAAGAATATCTCATTCGTGTTTATTTATTATCACTTTTAATAAACTCGTTGACTAAACTGAAAATGACGCTCGCCAAGGCTCGCGGCATATCATCTTAGTAAACTCGTTTATTAAAAGTGATAACAAATAAACACTCATGACTATCCTCTATTTATTTATTCAAACCGTAAATATTAAGAAACATGTCATATATACGGTGTTGGAACGATTCCCATGATGATCTTTGGAGCGGGAGAGAGATAAGGATTCGAACATTAGTCGTGTTATACCAAATACCAAATAAATTGTTATAGTAATGGCTTGCTTAGGGCTGCTGGGATACCATAGCGACTGATACACCGGTGTCCGGATAAGTTATACCGATATAGTACGAGTAATAAGATACGTGATATAACTGAAACACTGTTGAAAGTGGCATAACTACACAATTCAAGCATACACAGTTGACAGTCGCTATCTCGACATTGCATTTTTTTGATATCCCGCTTATGTCGAATAACATTCTCGTCGAAACCGATTTGAAGAGAATGGTATTCGACATAAGCGGGATATCGAGAAGTGATTAATTTACTTTCATTAAAGATACCGGTCATCACCCAACTCTATGTCGAAGTTTCTTTTCTCTCGAATGATTGCCATTATCCTTGCCATTTCGAGATAACGAGCATCGATTGTAAATGATTATGGTCAATATATTTGTCAAACACTAGTACTGTACAATCCCAATGTATATCAGATATATCATATATCATAAGTGTTTATTCTTTTACCTAAATTGGACCTTTGCCTTTGACAACAAAGTGATAAGGGATTCATTTGTTTGTTTGTTTGTTTGTTTGGGGTTTACGCCGCCTACAGCAGCTCAGGTCATATCGCGGCCGACATAACAGATGATATTGGTCGCACAACATATATTTACATCAAGATAAAAATATATAAGGTATGAAACCAATACCATCCACCTTCTGGAGATCAAGAGTTGCATTGACTCCAATCGGTCAGAATCCATTAAGCCGGCTCTAAGGGTTCCAAGCAAGGGTCAGACTGTGGCCGCCATTCTTATTGAGCGATCCCCAGCCACAATTGCAAAATAAAGGAGTTTCATATAGTATCCTTTACCCACAGCAGGCGTAATGTATCGACCCAGATCAGCCTGCGCTGTTCGCGCAGACTGATCCAGGCCGACACATTCCGTCTCAGTGGGATACAGGTATAGAGTAATGATTCCTGAAACATAAAAAACAACAGAAAGCGAAAAGTGTCTGTCCGGGTTAGACCGCGCGTCACGCTTAGGCTGATCCGGATCGATGCTTTATGCATTTTGCTTGGACGATTTCAATGTAAGCCCAAACATGAACACGTTACATGTGCGACTCAGCTAATACTATGCGGACAGTAAACCGTCTTGTGGTGAGTTTTCAATTAACTCCCGTTTCCAACAAGCAATTAATCTACAGTGGACGCTTTTGATTTGTTTAGTTACGATAAGGAAACTCTATAAAAGGAGTAATGATCATTTTTTATAAAGATAAAAACATTGTGGGAAAAAAGGAAAATACTCAATATGAGCAATTACTCTTTTTGTCATAACGTTTTCAAATATGATCTGTTGCAGACGCGTCAACATACTTTTGCAAGTGGGAAAAAGGTTAACGCAGAAATTGGCAAGGCCCACTATTGACTGGCGCGATCATTTGCATTTATGTTGCGAATTTGTCAATTTTCCTGTCAGGTCATAAGAAACTCGAGTTTTCAAGAGTTCTAAAAATTACTCATCTTAAAGCGTTTCGTGGTGCTATAACATGCATTTGGAACTTCAAAGAATGCCCGAATGAAGTTGTGGCAAACTGACAAGATGGTGATCGAACTAGACGGAGGTATATGCTGATTCCGATAGTCGATCATTGTCAATTTCCATAGATCGATTTTACTGTGGCTTGATACATACACGAAGTGTAGACGGATTCCACTTAATCAATCTTCGCAAACTAGTCAGCTGTCAAATTAATTTAACTAACACGGAACTATCTTTAATGAAAGAAAAGCGGCTTTCCTTATATACGTGATAAGTTTACATTGAAATCGTCCAAGCAAAATCTGCGATATTCGATGTTCAATTATGAAATAAAAAAGAGAAGAGTTAGAATTAAAAAAAAAAAAAAAAAAAAAAACCAGAACAGTTTCGAATTCTGATGTGTTTTTTAAAAAAAAAAAAAAAAGTCGTTTGCTCTTGAGATGCATACATCTTCTGTATCAGGATAACAAATTAAAAATGAGCCGTCGCGCGAGAAAACCAACATTGTAGACTATGCATAAAGCATCGATCCGGATCAGCCTAAGCGTGACGCGCGGTCTAACCCGGAAAGACAATTTTCGCTTTCTGTTGTTTTTCTGTTTCAGGAATCATTACTCTATACCTCTATCCCACTGAGACGGAATGTGTCGGCCCGGATCAGTCTGCGCGGACTGCGCAGGCTGATCTGGGTCGATACATTACGCAGATGCAATAATGTTTGTTTTCTCGCGGGATGGCTCATTTACCTCTTTATTTTTAGACACTATTTTTTTTATATATGAAAAATTCTCCTCGTGTTCGTCAAGTCTGTATCGCCAGTATAGATAGAGCCAGACAAGCCGGCATATCTGTACTGTCTGACCAGGGTCTATACTGCTGACTACCATACTAAACATTTAAAGGGATAGATTGTTTAAGCCTTTCCCACATACTACCAATGTGCAGCAGATGACTTTGAAGACATTTAGTCAAACATATGGATACTCTCTAAAACAATTAAAGAGCAACTATTGAATAAAGTTGAAAACATTGTGACCAAATGAGAAATAGCTCGATTTGAGCAATTTCTCATTTTGTCAAAACGTTTTCAAATGTCGTCTGCTGCAGAGGCAGGGTTAAACCACCAAATGCAATTTCACACCTCGACGCGGGTAATTTGTCAAAAATCTTTTTCATGACGACAAAGGACAAGATCAACAAAACTATCATTAAAGGGATCACGCTGTGAACTATACCGTTTCTTCCCCATTGGGCTAACCGTATATGTAGAAAAGCAGCCAGTTGCTTGGAAGGTATGGTATGTGGAGTACTGGTGTGAAAAAGCTAAAAAACACATGAGTATGTGAACTGGCCGCCGTGGTATGACTGAAAAAGTGTTGAAAATCTCTGTACATTTCTCCATCATTGAAAACACTTTGTCAGTCATTTTAAGTTGTAATTTATTTATATCTGGAGAGGGACTCAATTACTTTGCACTTATGCATACATATGGGAAGGTTTAAAATCAACCTTACTTTTAATCGCAAATCAGTTCCTGGTTCGAAGGTATGTTTAAAGATGACACGTATATATTGTTGCTTTTTATTTGTTTTTTTATGTTTTTATGAATGACATTAAGTTTGCTTTAAGCCTACATATCGGATGTGGAAGATACTGATCGGAATGCGCAACGTCCTCAAAGTCGATTTGCATGTGATGTAGCCGTTACAACGGCAGTAGACACATTTCTCTATCCATAACAAATGATTTATTATAGTCCATTTTCAGAAGTTTCAGATGCCCAATGGAAATGGAAATTTACTCTTAATAACATAATTTGGGGTAGCCTGTTTTTAGATCTACATGATGTTAGATGAACTACCACCATGTGAAATTGAATTAAGCTTCCCGTAATTCCTTTGTTTGTTAAAATCTATAATGTCTCTTTTCTATAAATAATTCTAAATTGCGACACATAGACGTATATCTAAACAAAAATGTTAACCCTTTCCCACATATAAACTCTTTCTAACGCCTTCGCAGAGGACGACTTTTGTTTGAAAACATTTTGACAAAAGGAGAAATCGCTCATAATGACCAATTTTCTCCTTTTCACAATGTTTTCAACTGTATTCACTAATTATAATTTGACGTGTATACCTTTGCCATGATTGGTGTACAGATGTTTTTAAAGTGGTCGCTGCTTATTATTTGTATGTGAGAGCAAAGTTTTAAGCATTTTTCATTCTAAACTAACTATTTCAAACGTAATACACATTTTGGCTTTGTTTTCTATCTTTCCCCATACTAGTTTTCTTATATTGGAGTGTTTGATTGTTTTGATTTGGCGGTGTTTTGAATTTACAGGAATAACCACTAGTATATGAATTAACCCCTTCATATGTGCGACGTTTTTGACGAATCTGGAGAAAAATGCTTTTAAAAATATTGTGGCAAAAGGAGAAATTAATCTGTTAAAGCAATTTCTCCCTTTGCAACAATGATTTCTTTTCATTTAAAAGTTATAGAGATTTATCAATAAAAATTGTTTTCTCAAATTCCTCTGCTGCAGATATGTTGTATGTTTGGAAAAAGGTTGATATAGATTAGAACACTGCGTTTTGCATTTTAGCCGTTCAGTGGGAAAACCAACATGATGGACTCTGCGTAATGTATCTACATAGATTAGCCTACCCAGTCCGTGAAGGCTAATCCGGGCCGACACATTCCGTCTCAAGGGGATAAAGTAATGATTCCCGAAACAGAAAATCCACAGGAGGCGAAACGTGTGTGTCCGGGTTAGCCTACGCGGCATGCTTAGGCTTATCTGGGTCAACACTTTACGCAGAGTCCACACTGTTGGTTTTCTCGTGGGACGGCTTATTTGGGGATTAAAAGTGGAAGTTATATACATGTAGGTTAGACTTGGCGGAATCGGTTGCTACTGCAAAGTTAGCCAAACTATTACTACCGCACAAATTAGAACGTTAACAATGTATCAATCAAACAATTGTATGAATGAATGAACTATGGCAGTCAGGGGTTGGAAATAACGTTACATAAATATCTAATTCGAACATTTAATTCAATAAAGAAGTAACTGTTCCTTGTTACCAGATGGAGTCTACAGACCGCCAATTTGATGCTATTCCAAAATAACGTATGGCAATATTTAAGAATAAAATGGCAATAGACTGATAAGCAAATTTAAATTATTGGACGATTGTCAGTGCGACCTTTAATAAAACATACAAGGAAATAACCAATAGCTGTCATTGAAATGTAATGGAATGAGGTTAGTCCTTATCCGGTATAATTCCGCCGACTAGGATGTATTCGGATTTTCGTTGAACACTGATTACTCGGCCATGTGATAGCGCAGTTAACACATTCATTTATACAGGTCGGACACGAGTATGCAACTTCCGCTTTATAGAGGTTTTAAGGAGGCTGTGATTGGCCGTTTCAGTTAAAGCGTCCACTAAAAAATCCTGTTACAATAAGGAACAAAGTTTTAACAATATCAAAAAACCTTATTTTTTCGAACGCTCACACATTGCATGTGACCATGAACATATAAATGCGATTATGAAGTAAAATCACTCATAAGTTTCCTATTAATGTGGTTATCTTTAGATGTCATAGGACACTCATGCTGCAACTAGTTGTATCATAGGTTTATAAGCACAGATGCGCTCGAAGAAAGCAATGCCTTATGATTAAATAACGCAATTCAATTGGTTGATGTCCTCGTCGTCCGCTATGACGTCATCTCCGGTTTAAACGATTTGTGTGTATTATTTTCTGTTGAGAAAAATATTGCAATTTTGTGTACACCTTTCAACTAGATAGATCAGAGGGTGATCTAGCTGCCAACGGAACTAACCAATGACTTCCGATTTTCTTTGAAACAGTCACAGTAAAAACAAGCTAAGTGCAAACACAACGTGGTCTCCATGTTGATGAAATCAAGTATACTGTGAACTATACGGGCTTTAATTACTTCCGTGTTAGATGAAAACAATTATGTCGCTTAGGGAATGAAAGAAACATGGCACACCAAAGTGTCCCCTTGTCTAATTACAAATGCTCATCCTAGCAAGTTAATGGTACTGAGTCCATTGCATTGAATATTCGTATCCACAATGCCGCGTAAACATTTGAGCGGTGTACCAGGGTTATCAACCGTGACGTAATTAGTACACGTGTAGATAACTATCGGCTTATGAGCTGTAAAAACAAAAACAAACTTGTCAAGTTAGCCTTAATTTGTAAAACCGTCTCATCAAAATTTAACTAATGGTCCCTCTTCGACTACTCAACATTCCTTACATCATAGATGATCTCAACTGCAAGTACCAACTGTTTCTTATTATTATGATCTCAAATATTTGTTTTAACTTGTTAAACTTTACTGTTTCATTATTGTTTGAAAGTGTTGTTATCACATGCATAGTATATGCACTGATATGAATAAAATGTTTTAATTACCTTCTTCAATATGGGGTGAAGAAACGTAGTCCGATCAGGCTATTCCCTATTCGGAATTTAGTAGTACAAGAATTGTTGAATCCATTGAGAAACATTTCGGAAAAAACCCCACCTACCACCTGATTATAAAAACATAATCTATGAATTAACTTTCAACTTACCGTTTAGTGGCTTTCCTCCGTGGCGCTCTGACAGGATTGCGTGGACAGCACCACGACTAATCGGTGTCAGGATAAACTATTCCCTTTGGTATTGGTGAATTACCCATGAAACGTCGTAATATGATTGAAAATCATACAAAGAAAAAATCAACCAAACTCACATTCAGTTAACCTTTCGTGTGCCGAGGTCCAAATATGCCATGTAAGACTTAAATAAGTAAAGACCTATCGCGATAAGACATCGGATACCCCAGAGAGATGGTGTGCAGCCTCAAGGAAGCATAATTAACCAACACTGAATAAATCAACTAACTTATCAATCGCATGCTCCACTGAAGTGTTGTTCTACTTGTGAAGTTATGTGATGACGAAGTCAAGAGTGAAATATATACGAGGACATTTTACTTAGCATTTCGTCACGTAACTTGCTTTTGTATGAATTACTGGTTTATCTAGGTGAACCCCCTTATTATGGTAGGACATCTAACGGTCGTTATGGTCCATACGTAATAAAGATATTACTGTATTTAGTCAGTCTGCATTGTGAACTTACACATTTTGAATTGTTTTATTATCTTATATCTATAAATACGAGTAGGCAATTGTCTCGTGGATCAGGACAGCAAATAATAGATTCACCATAGCTCAGTCGGTGACGACGAAAGCTGTATGTCGAGCTGTCGTATTTTGAATATTGTTTAGGATATGTTTCTACTTTTAAACGGTTGACACAAATCACTGAATCCGTTGTCATTTATCCTCACCCTTTGGGAGAAGGCAGTAGCCAGTTGTGTGGACGAACCGAATGAATGAATCAGGAAATTCATGGGTGAGTGAAATGGACACCGTGACATTAGACATGCTGTTGAAAACGGTGACTTCAGTGGCACGCAAAATGTTCTACTGCCGTTTCACAATATAGAATCCGATAGTTAATGGTGTGTCCATGGTGTCATAGTATTTCACATCAATTTCAGATTACACATGAACACATACAAACCTTTAACAATACATGCAACCATTAACAAATATTGCATATCAATTTGAAGAAGTGGTAATGTTTTCAGCTTTTTTTTTTTAACAAAAATAACATAATGCTTCAAATGTAATTACTTCATTTGTTTCCTGCATTGTGTTCAATTGCCATCTCTAAAGATAAAAGCTTTTTCGTAGCAACCACCCTCATAAAATGCAAAAATTACAAATTATTCTAAATGTTAAATCGGGGCTAATTGAATTTATTGTATTAAATGTACACTTACGGATAAAATAATGTTTATCTGATGCTTATCTGTCTGAAAACGTCTGGATTGTTCAGATTGTTTTTAAAGTTAATGTAATTGACACTCTGTGTTAAAGTGTCCGTTCAAACAGAGTTTGGCAATACACATTAATGTACCAATAGTAAAAGGGAATAGGCAAATATATGGCCATAACTTTAGAAATCAATCAGATGCTTCCTTGATGCAATGGTTTATTCTTCCATTCAACATGTAGACATTGTGCAGGTTTTCAATTTGGAAAACATCTTGCTATTAATTTAACAGCGAAAGTTCCGAAGTTGTCCACATGTTCAGACTTATCAAAGTGTGTACAAGTGTTCTAGCAACCTTATGTAAGAACGTTTAGAACAGTTTACATGCCACAATCAGTTCTGGATCTAAACAAAAGCCAACTGGTACATTTTGTGATATACGGACTCATTTTAAAACATTACGATCGTTTACGCTGATGTGTTAAATCTGCGTTTTTACGAGACGTTATTTGATTAATTACAAGTTCATATGATCCTAATTTGTCTGGAAATGGGTCTATTTAGACCGCGTTCAACAAGTTATCTATAATTAGTATGATTTAACACTTTCCAACCTGCACGCGCGTTTTGACGGAATAGCAGCAGACGACTTTTGAAAACATTGTGGCCAAAGGTGAAATTGCTCATGATGAGCAATTTCTCCTTTGGCCACAATGTTTTCACCTTTATTTATCTATTAAGCTATCTTTAATGGAGATTTTTCAGGATTTTGTCACTATGTTTTCAAAGTCGTCTGCTGCTAATTTGTTGTAAGTGGGAAAGGGTTTAGTCATTACTAGCGGTGTTGCTTGTAGCTTTTGGAATTTAACATTTTTTACTCTTTTTTAATATAAAACAACATAACGAAAAAGTTAGGACGGGATATCTTTTCAATATGAGTTTTACTTTGAAAAATTTGGTTGGTAAAGGAGAAACCATGTATTTCACAATGCAACTCATTCAAGGTAAGGGATGCCTATTTCTTTCTGGTGTCAATTTGGAGATCGGAAAAGTGCTAGCAGAATTCATTTGAAAACATGCGATTATGGAACCATATGTAACACTATCTTCAAATTGTATCAGTGAATTCTATATAAAGGCAAATTATATCATTATGCCCATAATCAGTGTACACTTAAAGGTATCGCTTTCATTTTCTGATTTATGGCTCCCGTTGTTTTCAAATGGAATTTGTGATTGCATCGTCATCTTGCGTTCTAGCGCATGCGCGCTTTATCATTCATTTAGAAATCTGAAACTTCTCCTTGAGTACAATGAACATGTTGTTTTAATTCTTGTTAGTGGGTTATTGTGAAACAAACCGGGAGTATATCCTTATAAACTCACTGTTTCCATCATTATGGTAAACTCACAAAAAGTCATATTCAAACCGAATTTGAATATGAAAAAGATCATAAACAATTTAAGACAAAATCAATCTTAAATATAGTATGGTGTTTAAAACATTGTTAGCTTTTTATTGTATAACTATATGCAACTAGTTCTTGAAGCAAATGCCTCAATGGAATTCTATATAAAGGCAAAATATATCAATACGCACATAATTAGTGTACACTTTAAGGTACCGCTTTCATTTCTTTGTAGCATAAGGACTGTTTCTTATGTATAGTTGTTTGTAGCATAAGGACTGTTTCTTATGTAAAGTTGTTTGTAGCATATGGACTGTTTCTTATGTATAGTTGTTTGTAGCATAAGGACTGTTTCTTATGTATAGTTGTTTGTAGCATAAGGACTGTTTCTTATGTAAAGTTGTTTGTAGCATAAGGACTGTTTCTTTTGTATAGTTGTTTGTAGCATAAGGACTGTTTCTTATGTATAGTTGTTTGTAGCATAAGGACTGTTTCTTTTGTATAGTTGTTTGTAGCATACGGACTGTTTCTTATGTATAGTTGTTTGTAGCATAAGGACTGTTTCTTATGTAAAGTTGTTTGTAGCATAAGGACTGTTTCTTATGTAAAGTTGTTTGTAGCATAAGGACTGTTTCTTATGTAAAGTTGCTGCTGTCCAGATTGCACTTGTCATCGCATCATCAAGTGAGGCGTACGCGCAATTTACTGTTCATTTAGACATTCACTAAACACATGTCTCAACCCACTTAATTAGGGAATTTCGTCTTGGAATATAGGTGAATATATTTCGACAGTCTCCTTCCTTTTGATCGCGTTAACTGTATGACTAGGTACTTAGACAGAACACGCAATGTTCCATTTACACACATTCATAGGCAAGTGTACCTTGTCTTGTCCCGAGAACATTGCTGCTAATACCAATTGAGTCGTCCCGCAAGAAAACCAACCTTATGGCATCTGCGTAATGTATCGACCGAAATCAGCCTGCGCAGACTGATCCGGGCCGACACATTCCGTCTCAGGGGGATATATGTTTAGAGTAATGATTCCTGAAACAGAAAATCCATAGGTGGCGAAAAGCGTCTATCCGGGTTAGCCAGCGCGGCATGCTTAGGCTGATCCGGGACGATACTTTACGCAGAGTCCACAATGTTGGTTTTCTTGCCAGACGGCTCAAATATTCTTTTAAGTATTACTCAGCGCTAAATAATGTTTGTAGAATTAAACCGTTTTGACGTCTGCGGCCTTGATCTATAGTTGATGACTTTTGCAATTTTTCCTTATATCCTTCAATAATGCAGTGATTCCACCCTTATGCTTTGTGGCACTTCTGTAATGTGCGGACAGCGTAGGGGGGCCTTGTTTTCTGTGGATCTGTAAACCAGTGAACGCATATTAGAGGAACAGATGTGTCGTATGTGAGAAAAGGTTAATCATGACATATAAAAAAATTCAACTCGGCATGATCCGACGGAAAATCAGATCCACGAGGAATCAATGTCATGCTGTGATTAATGGGGACGGTGCTGTTTTTTGTGCTGTTTTTTTTTGTGTGTGTGTTTTTTTCAACAAAGCTTTAAACAAATATTTAACGAAAGACATGACAACTGTTCTGCACATGACACTGTATGGTATCAATCTTTGAAATGATTAATTGTCTACACAAAATTAAATTATTGATAAACTAGTATATATATAAAACGCATACAGCCGTTCAAAACTTCCAATAGTGTTCACTTCATTCCCCGTAGACTTTTATGTATGAATAACACACGACTTTGAATGCCATATAAGGTAGATACTGTAGTCAAAGCTTCGTTCAGGAAGATAGCGTACGTATATAAGTCTTAATATGTCATTTAGACGCTTAAGTGCCCCAATTGTCATATTTTGTTAGTCTGGACTTTATATTTATGATGGAGGTAGATGCAAAATAAAGTTCTTTTATCTACAAACGGATACCCCCGTTAATCTGTTAGTTTAAACTTATTTATTCTTTTTTAAGCTCTCAGCTTTTTATAAATCACGCTGAATCTCTGCTTCCTACAGACTAACCAGTATTCGCGCCGCCGTGTGTGCGGAAAAATCCCAAGGGCAGAACCCGCTCATCACGGGATTCAAACCCGGGACCTTTGGTACGAGAGGCCGACGCTCTACCACCGTACCACTGTCTTCAACTGTGTAATCTGTTAACCCTTTCCCTCATATAGACGCTTTCTGACGCCTCTGCAGCAGACGGCTTTTTGAAAACATAGTGACAAAAGAAGAAATTGCACAAAACGTGCAATTTCTCCTTTTGCCACAATGTTTTCCACTTTTTGTCATAGGTTATCCATTCAATTATGGAGATTTTCTATGTTTTGACAAAATATGTTCATAAGTCGTCTGCTGCAGAATTGTCGTATGAGAGAAAGGGTTAATGATATAAGTTACTCTGTAACAAAAGAAGACATTTGTGCAGCAATATATACCACAACAGTAATCCAGTAGTCTTTATGTTTTTCCTCCGGCCAAGATTTTTGTCAACAAATTGGTGTTTTGTTTGAGTGGTGTAACAGTTCTGTCAGCAATACGTGATCTGTAACGTCTGCTCCAGCCGGGAGCGGGAGATCACGATTTTAGCAACGATCATTTTAAGACTATACGCTTTGACACAACTTTAACTCGGCTCTACCTCACACGAGGCAGATATTACCAACTGTACCACGGAGGCGATTTCAAAGCACGTGAGTTTGAAGATTTTTTTCAATCTAATTGATTGATTGATTGATTGGGGTTTAACGCCGTTTTTAACAATTTCTCAGTTATATCACGGCGGCCAGTTCACCTACTCATGCATTTCCTGGTTTTCTCACACCAGTACTCCACACAACAATCTTCCTAAGCAACTGACTGCTTTTCCACATAGATTTAGCCCATTGGTGGAAGACGAATGACGCATGTCGCATTGACTTTTGTCAATCCTCGGAAAGAAAGTTGGCCGAGCCGGGATTCGAACTCACAACCCCTGGATTGACAGCCCGCGTCGCTACCGACTGAGCTACCGGGTTCAATCTAATTGAAATCTGCCTTCTAAATTCATGACATATCAGGGGAGTATCCAGATTGACCTATCACACCACAAACACTCGGGCATGCGCTAACCGAATCAACCAATCAAATCACAGCTATTAACTAGCACTCGCTGAGCACTCGGTTTATCAGGATAATATGAATGTTCCTATGCTACTGGAAACCCAACCACGTGACAATTCAAAACTGTGTTGATCCAGAAGAACATGTGAATTGGCATGATGAACGAATACGGGCCTAGATTCATTAGCAGTCGTTTCCTACACGTTTTTGGCGTGTACATACGTAAAAACATCATCGGTTTTCCAGCACTTCCATACAACATAGATACCAACACTTTAAAGGTGCTGACCTTCAGATGGAGATCAACATTTTTAAATGTTTTTAAACTTCTGCAAATATTGCTAATATTGACAAGAAATTATTTTTGCAGTAATTTTGAAAGTCAGGAAAATGTACAGAATGTGGCTTACCGGTTATGTCTACCAAGTAAATATGCAGCATAAACGATCACTATTTAGATGTTTATTGTACCGGAAAGTGAAATGTGAAAGTGATTCTAATATTTTAAATCAACTTTCAAACTTAAAACTTTGACTAAGCCATCTATAATCTGGAGTTCAGCACTTTTAATAACGTGTTATGAGTAAACCTGTTACTCAAGTCAATTCGACTGTAACACATTCGGGTTTTTTTTTCCTTCAGATTTTGCTTGTCGATAACATGGTCCGTCTGCCCTTTGTCTACGTTTTAATCTAAGTTATAGTTCCCATGACATTTGATGTTTCCCCAAATTGATACATTGTAACCGATGGGATATAGCATTTAAACAGTACGCAAACGACTGCTTTTATTAATGTCTGTTTGTAGTAAATTTACGAAATTTGAAAACATCATGGCGAAACGTCTCCACGTGTCACTAGTTTTTACCTCTTTTAAAAGATGTTATATCCATTTAGATAAACCTTCCATATGCTTGCTTAGATATGTTTTATTATTTAGCAAGACAACATGTGGTATATTCAGATTTATCTAACATAGAAGTTGTTAGGATGTTGTACCAATCAAAAGACCGCTTTTTGATAACGACCACCGAACACACCAATCAAAGGACCGCTTTTTGATATCGACCACCGAACATACCAATCAACAGACCGATTTTTGATAACGACCACCGAACACATCAATCAAAAGACCGCTTTTTGATAACGACCACCGAACACACCAATCAAAAGACCGCTTTTTGAAAACGACCACAGAACACACCAATCAAAAGACCGCCTTTTGATAACGACCACAGAACACACCAATCAAAAGACCGCTTTTTGAGAACGACCACCGTACAAAATTATGAATATACATGTACTGTAAAAAAAAATCTTTAAATTATATTATTTGTTCCTGTCCTTACATGGTTGGAATTTAGAATATTGTATGTTAAGATCAGACCTGCACTGTTTGTTAATAAGTCATAAATGGGTTCAGGAAACATCTGTAGAGCAGTATCCATGTGGATGAGCGAGCAGGTATTTCCCCGCACGTGTCACAATAATATTAAGGGTGGATTTCCTGGAGCACCGCAAAACTATTTATGAAAATAAACGTTAAACGAAAAATTATACAAACATTAGGTAATAATTGATTGATTGGCGCTTGACGCCGTTTTCAACAATTGTTCAGTCACATCACGGCGACCAGTTCAGAAAAAAAGACGAATGACGCTTGTCACAGTGACTTTTGTCAAACGTCGGAAAGAATTTTGGCCGAGCTTCGATTCGAACTCAGAACCCCTGGATTGACATCTCGCGTCGCTACCGACTGAGCTACCGGGGCTCGGCAACAGTTCATAATCATTATGGTAAGGAAAAGTGTTGGCAAAAACATATGATTTGAATATCTATACAAGTAAACATGTGTTCATCGACAAAATATAGTGCAGCTTGGTCGATGCACTAAAGAGACCGACCTCAAATAAGATCTGATATGCGCAGTTTTAATTTCGAAAGATATACAACCTCAGTTGTCAATAAATAAGACCAAAATAAACAAACGGTCCTAACCAGATGCGATCAAAAGTAACATTTGAAAGATATTCGACATTTCGAATTGGTAATATGCTTCTAATTTGATTTAATGCCGATTAAACGTAATACTACGCCAACTATGTGAGAGAACTATCAAATTTAATATGGACTTAATACTTTAACCGCTGTTAATATTCATTTGTAAAAAAAGTCGAGCCTTGATGGCTCAAACGGTTGGAGTTCCGGGTCGGCTATTTATTCTTTCCGATGATTGAACAAATAAGTTAGTGTGTGTAGCGTCAATCGTATTCCATCAGTGTGCTAAGAGTCTATGTAGGACGGTGGCAAGTTGTATGCGAAAAAACGTTGTATGGGGTACTGGTGCTTAATTTAAACTTATTTATTTTACAACGATTGCGAAACAAGTTGTTCAGCTTATATTAATCACGCTCGATGCTTGCTTCCTGGAGACTTAGCCAGTACTCTCGCCGTTTGCGTGGAAATCCCAAAAGCAGAACCCGCTGATCACGGGATTCGAACGCGGGACTTTTGGTACTGGTGCTTGTAAGTCAAGAAACACATGGTAAGCCGAAATTAATCTCGGTGATATAATTATTGATTGGGGGCTAAAACTCGATTTTCGAAAAAATCTTCAGTCATATCACAGCGGCCAAGTTCACCTAGCCACGTGCGTCCTGGCTTTCGTACACTTCTCCACATAACAGTCATTTCTAGCAATATGATGCTCTTCCAAATAAACTCATAGCCCATTGCTGTTAGATGAATGACGCGCGTGTCGCAATGACCTTTGTCTAACATCAAAAGAATTTTAGTCGAACTGGAGTTCGAATGATCATACTCTGGATTGACAGTCACCGTCGCTACTGACTAAGCTACTCAGTCTCTGTATACCACGTGACTTTTACGTCACAAATGCTACGGCGATCAGCAATATTTTACTTCGGTTTAGAAGTAAAAACAATGGTAACTATTTTTTTTCTTTATCATTTTTAATGAAACATGGCGCAGACTACCCCACTTACAGAGCCCTATCTCCGGTTTTTAGTGGAGTTTGATTAGTGGTTTAGTTTCTTCAAACACTTCGACGAACCTTTTCTCAAAATGTATTAAGATCGCCGACAGCCGGAGCATTATCAAATCTGGATCGTCGAAGTGTTTGTAAAAAACAGACCACCAATCAATCTCCTGTAAAAGCCCGGAGATAGGACATTGTAAGCGGCGTAGACTGCACCGTATGTGATGCCATTATTCCTTTGCATGCTGGGACCGATACTGTCAAGCCTGTACCAGCAGTATATAGCCATACCGGTCAGCGTATCCGGGACCGTCAGACCTGGCTGTATATTGTTCGCAGCTCAACTCATCAATTTTATCTTGAAATTGGCTATGGCACCTCCAAATGCAAAGCTGGACAAGTCAATGTTTACAATTCTGCATTGCTGAAGTCAGTCCGAACATAATATGAACCGTCCCGCGAGAAAACCAACATTGTGGCCTCTACGTAAATCATCAACCCGGATCAGCCTAAGCATGCCGCGCAGGCTTACCCGGATAGACACTTTTCACCTCCAATGGATTTTCTGTTTCAGGAATCATTACTCTATACCTCTACCCCCCGGAGACGGAATGTGTCGACCCAGATAAGTCCGCACTGACCGCGCAGGCTGATCTGGGTCGATACATTACGCAGATGCCATAATGTTGGTTTTCTCACGGGACGGCTCATATATATAATACAGTCAATCCCTTTTGTTTAAAAATAGAACACTTGAAAAGAATTTGGTCAGGTTGGTTTGGGAAAATGTTTTAACTGAGATTTCCAAAAACAAGCCCTATTCGAGAGACATTTACGAAAGTTAAAAGCTACTTCCGATTTCACTACTCGTGATCGCAAGTAAATATTTGTATCTATTCATTCAAAAATTGTATTCAAGTAAAAAATACCCGATAACCATAGTCCGCAAACGGTTTGCCTTTAATGGAGCGGTATCGGAGGCGGAAAAGAACTATTGAATTTGGAATACAGTCGTGTTTACTCCAATAACATTGCATTCAAGTAGTTCTATGTTAAGAGCGAGGTTTGCTTAACATCGGATGCACGGTCATGCAGTCGATACAATTAATGTATGCATTTGCTTTTCATAAGGTATCTTATCGATGTTGTCAATTCGAAATGCCGAAACTGCAAACTAAATACTTTTCAAGTGAAGGCATCAACTTTATTGACGAACTAAACAAAGTTTCATTACAGTTACACACGAACAATAGCCTTTTATCAGAATGTATTTTCCGTTTTTTGAATTGTTTAAGCGTCGGTGATTTGAATCCGGGTGTTAATCCCCAGTCGCGACGGCCATGGTGAAGTGCCCTTGGGCATGACACATTATTTAGCCTAGTTTGCTTACCAAGGGATCATGCATAAGTGAAGACTCGCCGTGGTATATCTGAATATGTGTAGACTATGGCGAAAAACACAAATAAAACGAATTGAACGTCATCAAATTGGTCTTGTCCGATCACAATATCTCGAAGGTCGGGTCCCGTTCACATTTTTTGAATGGACGCATACCACAATTATATAATTGGTTATAAAGGCTCTCCAGAGTTTCTCAGGAATTTTATTTTAGAATTCGACGGGGTTAGAACCTGTTTTAATTGATTGCTTTGTGATTAACGCCCTTTCAACAATTTGTCATTTATATAAAGGCGACCAGTTCATCTTTCCGTGTGTTTCCTTGCTTTGCCAAACCAGTACTCCACAGAACAGTCTTCATAAGCAACTGGCTGCTGTTCCACATATACCCATTGGTTGAAGACGAATGTCGCACTGACTTTTGTTGAACGTCGGAAAAAATATTCGGTCGAGCTAGCTTTCGGTTTCACAAACCCTGGATTGCAAGCCTGCGACGCTACCGACCGATCTACCGTTGCTCGACTCGTTAGAACCTTATCAGACTGTCAATATGCACATACTAATCTGCATCTATTTATAGATTCTGAATTCTAGAGTATAGATAGTATAGTCAAAGTTTTAAAACTGTTTAAAAGTTGGCCTGAAATATTTGAATCATACTTCTGGGATAAAAGTAGAGTAATAATTTCTCTTTCCAGTAAATTAAACATCTAAATATTGATCTTTTATGCTTCGTTTTTACTGGGTAGACATGCCCAGTAAGCCTTATTTCGTACGTTTTCATGACTTTCAATTGACTCTTTTCAACATTTACTGCCAAAATTATTTTGAACTGTTTATTACTTACTTTGTTGTCACAATTAGCAATATTTGCAGAAGTTCAACATTTCAAAATTTTGATCTCCATTTGGAGGTCAGCACCTTTTATGGCGGATTTCGAGGTTGCGTAGTCTAAATGTGAATTATTCACATATAACCTATTAACTTGTCCATTAGGAAGGACCACTTATTGCACCTTTCTTTTCCTATCGCTGTTTTGATACTGTGGGATTTACCGTACGGCCTGATTGCTGTATAGATGCATCATTTATAAAGGTCGTTAGACCGTCTTTATCATATTGTACGTCATTATGCACCACCTGTATGTGTTACTAACGTACACCTTAACCCCGCCATTGAGTAGTTCGATTGTAAACTTTACGATGTTCGCTTAGCCATTTCCCTCTACACTAACAACAAATCTACAGCAGACGAGCTTGAAAATATTTTGCAAAAATGTTACATGTCTCTATGAATAGAAGTGCAATTAATGAACAGATTTGAACAAATGCGTCATTTGGAACTATCTGGAACACAAAAAGAGAAAGTGTTTATTATTTCTTCTTCTGTCTTAATGTTTTCAAATGTCTGAACAAGGAAATATATAATTTGGCTTTGAATTGATGAGATTGTGAAATTCATTTGATCTGATCAACATGCAAGAGGTCAATCTGTTATTACTCTTGGATGTCAACAATTTATTACGCGGTGCATTCATGCACTCCGGCTATTTGATATCACTTTTGACCTTGAACTTATTTTGATACTTGAGCACTTATTGGTGACGCTATGATTTCGATAAACTAAATAAAAATGCCTTTGACAATTTACAGTTACAATCGCTTAAAAATAGAACATTTTAAATTGAAATACGTGTACATATCTCCATTGTTTTAATTGTTCCTTTATAAATGCTGATAGTTGCGATACAATATACATACTGGTCCCTAAATGCATATTGATGAACACACAATCCGTTCCCTCATATAGACGCTTTCTGACGCCTCTGCAGCAGACAGCTTTTTGAAAACATAGTGACAAAAGAAGAAATTGCACAAAACGTGCAATTTCTCCTTTAGCCACAATGTTTTCCACTTTTTGTCATAGGTTATCCATTCAATTATAGAGATTTTCTATGTTTTGACAAAATACGTTCAAAGTCGTCTGTTGCATAATTGTCGTATGAGGGAAAGGGTTAATATATACTGGTAACCGATTCGGAGTGAGTACATTTCGACCTCTCACTGTTTTGCTCCACCGCGCTACCTATTTTTTGCAGAATTTTGCAGCTAATTTTGTACTTGTTTCGGGCTAAAAGTTTAGAAAATGCGTTGACGTGCCAAAGTCAGTTATTTAACTCCCGTCAGAATAATGGATATCGTCTCCGGTCTCACTCTTTTGAGTTCGAACCACAGCTCGGCCAGCATTCTTTCCGACTCTTAACAAAAGTCACTGTGACAAGCGTCATTCGTCTTCCACCAATGGGCTAACAGTCTATGTGGAAAAGCAGCCAACAGTTGCTTGGACAAAATGTTGTGTTGAAAACTGGTGTGAGAAAGCCAGGAAACACATGAGAAGGTGATTTTGCCGCCGTGATATGACTGATTTAGTTTCGTTATCAATCTTTTGATATTTGAAAGTTCGTCTGCAGCAGCAGTATTTAGGTTTTAATTGAAATCATTGGTAATAATAACTGTGTTTTATTTTGGGGATTTTTTTTTCAAGGAAGCAGACAACGAGCGTGTTATCGATGTAAAATAAATCAGTGAAAACTTAGAAATAAAGAAGTTCGTGGACACTAATCAATTGTGATGGATCCAATTAGACTTATAGCCATTATTAATCGAGACAGATCTGAGATGTTAATAACAACATAATGTATCCTGTCGCATATCGTATTACATGTGACTGACAAGACAATGCTTCATTAATACGCCACATGGTATTTACACCCCCGTGTCATGTCTGTTAGACAAGTTCGGTCATCAGTATGGTGTCAGTCAACCTCATCTGTAGAAGTGACACCTGCGACTGAGTGGAATAGAATAGAATGAAAAAGAATTGTTCTTAAGCCAATAAAGGCCCTCTTTAGGGCATGTAACAATAATGATTACTTTTTATTTGTTTCAGAAACAAATATGATCTTAACATAAATTAAGGAAACATATAATTATTATAATAATATGAATTGAGACTTGTCACGGTAATCATGACTGTATTTCGACCTCTTTTGATCTTTATCCACTTGGTGTTGGCTGTTATTTTAAAATAGTTGTTTATTCAATGCCCTGAATAACAAACAAACGGATACGGTTTTGCGGCAGATTGTTAAACTCTTTGGTAACTAATTGGCGAATGCCAGATCAGACGTCGCGGAAACGCTGGCTGATCTAGAGTTACACTAGTTGTGTATACCTGACAGTTGACATAGAGTTACTCGTTACGAGCTGACTCGCCTGAATCTGCATTGTTTGCAAAGACATCAATATTGCATGTGGCGCTGAAAGAGTTAACAACATGTTTTGTATAAACTATTGTGAGGTTTCAGTGTTTTAGTGAGTGTGTAGGGAGCATCGCGGAGGCCAGCGATGCCGAGTGGTAAACGTGGGAATGGTGGGACCGCGCGTGCCGGATTCCTACCCGCCGTCATCATGGCGCAATGTCTTTTGTCTAGGCACGTCTCCTAGCCTAGTACTGGATCCTCACCAGGGATTACTATACGTGTACATAAATACTTTTGATACGGCGTTACAGCCAAAATAAAATAAAAACAAATATAATATCAGTCGCCCCAAATATAGTATCTAGAAGTGTCGTAACACAATTTCATCGACAAATTAAAACAAGAAAGTAGAAAAGATACAACGAAAGAAAAGCTCTGAAAGTCGAACGACGGAATTCTCAATACAATACAATACAATACAATACAATACAATACAATACAATACAATACAATATAATAATACAATACAATACAATAATACAATACAATCACTGGTTTCAGGATAGTGGACCCGAACGTGTTATCACAAAGGTCAGGGGCGTAGCTTTGCAATAATCAATGTGTAGGCCGTCTCGTGAGAAAATTAACATTGTGTACTCTGCGTAAAGTATCGAACCGGATCAGCCTAAGCATGCCACACAGGCCAACCCGGATAGACACATTTCGCCTCCTGTGGATTTTCTGTTTCAGGAATAACTACTCTATACATCTACCCCCCTAAGACGGAATATGTCGGCCGGATCAGTCTGCGCGGACAGCGCATGTTGATCTGGTCGATACATTACGCAGATGTCTATCGCCGCAGCTGCATGTTGGGACATTTTGAGAAAAAATGTGTAGGCACGTGCCTACAGTGCCTAAAGGGACCTACGCCCCTGAAGGTAACATGTAGACATCAAGGGAAGTACTTAAGCTTATATAGGCATAGGTAATGAAGGCTGCTTTTCTTATTTAATATTATCCTTATTTGACCTTTAAGCTCAGTGTTATTGGCTATGAAAGGAATTGGCTTGATGAGACTATTCTTCAATGTTCCGAAAACACAGGTTTTAATTTAGTAATAAGACAGATATGGTAGGATAAAGCCTGATTGACTTCTCCTTAATTAAGCCTCTGAAACCCCCATATAATATATCTATAGATCACCTATTTAGAAACTCATTCATGAATGACACGAATGACTGATAACTGTTTTGCACGGTTGAATACTAATAAGCATGTGTTCAAATCTACTATTCAATTGTTCGAATCGTAATGGCAGAAATTTGAACTAGGCAAACACTAGCTTTCTTGCACAGTGTTCCGCAATTCTTCCAAGCTGCAACCAATCGGCTTAAAACTATTAACCCTTGCCCTCATATAGACGCTTTCTGACGCCTCTGCAACAGACGGCTTTATTTGTAAACTTAGTGACAAAAGAAGAAATTGCACAAAACGTGCAATTTCTCCTTTTGCCACAATTTTTTCCACATTTTGTCATAGGTTATCCATTCAATTATGGCGATTTTCTATGTTTTGACAAAATATGTTCAAAGTCGTCTGCTGCAGAATTGTCGTATGAGGGACAGGGTTAAAACGACTTTGTGTACAAAGTGATGGCTTGGTCAGAGGGGAGCCGAATATCCATGGCTTTCTTGTATACATATGTTTACACTTGAATGGGGCTACAGTTCTACATATTTGTTTATGCCACTTTATCTATTTCCCTGGGACAAAAAAGCAGTACATTACATCGCACGGAATGCATTGAAAAAAAATCAATATGATTTACGTATACAAATTTCACAGGAATTGTCTCCGGACAGTGTGGGAGTCAAACCCGAGATTTTCCGTGTTTACCCTGGTATTGGAGCATGGTCGTTCACTCTTCTTCTGATATGATCTATTTATTAATATGAATCTTTTACTGTTCCGTTGACATCTTTGACAGTTTTCTTTGGCCGTGGATAGATATGATGTCAAATAAAGTATCATATCGCTGCCATGGGATCGTAAATATACAGACAGAGGTGGGCGGTTTGCGAAAAAATAGCGTGATTGAATGAAGTTGTCAGAATGTCTTTAAAACCTCATATCACCACGAATATTTTCTATGTAGGTTTTTAATAATGATGTGAAATGATTCTCTTGGCGTTATGTCTTTCTTCCTCATTTGGATTTTACAACATTTGTAAGTAAGATCTTTCAAGGCCGTCACCAGCGAACACATTTTATGGCTATCCGTTTTACTGTTCATTCGAGAGCAAGAGAACTATTAATAGTTTGTCTTATCGAGATATCTCTTACATGTTAACCTTTTCAAGTTGCAGACACTTTTTAAACATCTGCAGCAGACGTTTCCATACATTGTGGTAAAAGAGGAATTTGCTCATAATGAGAAAATTCTCCTTTTGCCACAATGTATTCAACTCTGTTCAATAATAACACTTTCATTCGTTTCCCAAAGTGGATTGAGAACTATATTCGAAACGCCTGACATCGTGAAACTGAATCACTAAATCTGAGAACGTGTTGGTATATTAATGAACTGGTTCAATAATATAAATCGATTAAAAAAGTCGGAGAACGTTTTGTTAACCTCACGGATTTTTTGTATAATGTTTAACTCCAATCTTCAACATTTTCCCAGTTATTTATATCACAATACGCTCAGTCTATTATATGCCTCGACCGGGGGGATCGAAATCGTGAACTCCCGTACCCGAGGCTGACGTTCTACACATACAACAACTATATGTACCCATGAACAAAGCCATGTTGAAAGGTCAGTGACCTACTGACTATGACACTGTTTGTATGTCAAATATAAACCCCAATTGGCCGCATGCATATGCATTTGACACATCGGTGGCACAATACTAGACACACATTGCTGATGTTTGGCTAGTTTAATTTGATTGATTGATTGGGGTTTAACGCGGTTCATACACAACATACTTTCCAAGCAACTGGCTGCTTTTCCACATAGACTGTTAGCCCATTGGATGACGAATGACGCTGGTCGCAGTTACTTTTGTCAAACGTCGGAAAGAATATTTGCCGAGCTGTGGTTCGAACTCATAACCCCCTGAATTGACAGCCTGCGTCGCTACCGACTGAACTACCGGACCTCGGTAATACGACTCTGTTTGTATGCCAAATGTTAACACCAATTGCCCGCATGCAGATGCGCTTGACACATCTGCAGCACAATTCTATACAAACATTGCTGATGTTTGGCGAGAGAAACATTGCTGATACTGAGTAAATTCTCTTGTTTTTACAAGGTTATCAATTTTATTCAATAATTACATTCTTATTTATATAGATTTGTCCACATTGGACGAATGTCGAGAAGTTCAATAATTTATCTCGTCGCAGGTTTGTAAAAAGTGTCGACTCTCTCGGTTCAATTCTGTAAATAATTCCCACAAAAAAGTCCCCAAACTTGCAATGTCAGCGACATGACACATAACTAACAAATAAGTCGAGATAGTTCTAGACAATTAGCTGCATGAACACCTGCTTTTGTCCTTACACTTTTCTCCTTATAAGGAAACTACATGATGCCATATTTCAAGAATGTGAAATGCTATTAATGATTTCAGAAATAGAACAGTATGTCGGTTCCTGTTCTTTTTATCGTACCAATCCACTCCAATTGACCGTCTCTACAACAATGCACACGGGGTAGAACAGTACACGTAGGTTTATACTGAAGGGTCCTTTTGTGCTTTTTACCAGACAAGGTGTTATTTACTGCCGACCAAATGCAGACACAATACATACATGTTTTTCCGGTTTAAAGGTAACTTTTCTTTTAAAGTTCCCAAGTATTTGTGCCCATATGTGGTCAACTTTGGTCTATTTAGTCGTTTTAAGTTTCCACTCCAGTTGGCAATTTGATTCTACGGATTTCACAAGGGGTGAACAAACACGTGCGCTAAAGACTTTGGTTTGATTTTGGAATTAAACCAATTTCACCCGCTCCCAAGGGGAATTCCATTTCATTTGCAGTATCGGGTGATTTGGGTCTTATTGTTCCATCAGGTTTGCCACAAGTTAAAGTTAAATTGGCGTATAACTAGTGCTGGTTCCTTTCAGATGTGAATATCAAAATATACATTCCGAACCCCGGTAGCTCAGACGGTAGCGACGCGGGCTATCAATCCATCTGATATTATCTGGTTAGGACCGTTTGTTTATTTTGGTCTTATTTTTTGACAACTGAGGTTGTATATCTTTCGAAATTAAAACTGCGCATATCAGATCTTATTTGAGGTCGGTCTCTTTAGTGCATCGATCAAGCTGAACTACATTTTGTCGATGAGCACATTTTTACTTGTATAGATATTCAAATCATGTGTTTTTGCCAACACTTTTACTGACCATAATGTTTATGAACTGATGCGCGAGATGTCAATCCAGGGGTTCTGAGTTCGAATCCCAGCTCCGCAAACATTATTTCCGACGATTGACAAAACTCACTGTGACAAGCGTCATTCGTCTTCCACGAATGGGCTTACAATCTATGAGGAAATGCAGCCAGTTGCTTGGAAAGAATGTTGTGTGGAGTATTGGTGTGAAAAAGCAAGGAAAGGCATGAGAAAGTTGAAATGGCCGCCAGGTTATGACTAAAAAAACATTCTGAAAATGGCGTCAAACCCTAATTAATTAATCGGTTTATATAGCATGTAGGCGGAACATGAAGGCTCCCGGAAGTCTGTGCGCATGCGCTGTCTCACATAAACCTTCACTCTTCCAGTATGCAATAACACCCACAAATCACAAGACGCATCTCAGATCTGTCTGCAATTTGTTGCCGCTATAACACAAGGTAAAAATATGAAATTGGCATAGAAATCGTCATCATGCTTGTTCGAAATGTAAGTTTCTTTTGGTAAAAGCAACAACATCAACAACAATGATGCGCGCGCACACAATATCGATGGTATCGTTCAAAATAGCCGCCGCTTTGAGTTCGAGGTGATTTATGAATTAGGCAGTACATGAGACGTATGCCATATTGACTAGAGCCATTCATGAATCATTTACGCTGACTCTGTAAACAAGATTAATTAACACGCTTTACCATTAACACGCTTTACCCCCTTTTTCCCACATACGAACAATTTGCAGCAGACGACTTATAAACATCTAGGCACAACTAAAGAAAAATCTCTATCATTTGAAGAATAATTATTTAAAAGATTTGAAAAAGATGTTTGCAACAATGGCTTCAAACCTGGTTACCTGTAGTTATCTCCAAAATGCGTTTGCATCAGAGAAATACTAAATCTTTTAATTTGTAGAGCAACAAAACAATTTAATGAAAATACGTGGTGAAAGGTATTAGAGCGGAATCCAGCAAATCGAACCCTAAGACATATGAGCCGTCCCGGGAGGAAACCAACATTATTGACTCTGCGTAATGCATCGACCCAAATCAGCCTGCGCAGTCCGCGCAGGTTTGTCCGGGCCTACACATTCCGTCTCAGGGGGATAGAGCCTGAGCAATCCACAGGAGGCGAAAAGTGACTGTCCGCGTTCGCCTGTGCGGCATGCTTAGGCTGATCTTGGTCGATACTTTACGCAGAGTCAACAATGTTGGTTTTCTCGCGGGACTGCTCAAATTGCGATCAGTGTACATTCTGATCGTCATTCGAATCCACACAGACTTTGCTCTCCCATGTATCACACAACCTTGCAAAAGTCTTCTGACGACTGATGTGGGCTGTATTGATGAGATAACAGTGATGCCCATGTCGATCTTCAAGTTACATCTCAGAATGCATTAACCCTTTCCCTCATACGACAATTCTGCAGCAGACGACTTTGAATTTCAGGACATTTGGAACATAATAGGGCTTGCGCTTTAAAGCCTTTACCACATCGAATTGCTCTTCATGCGCAATTTCTCCTTTTACCATTTCTTTTTCAAAAGTCGTCTGCTGTAAAGCTGTCAGAAAGCGTCTTAAGGTGGGAACGGGTTAACTCTGAGCAACTGTCTCCGACATTTAGAATGTAAAAGACATACACCAACTTATTGCCGACCCAATTAAATGATATATTCAGCTGTTGCTGTTAAAACAATCAGCTTATCAGAGACAAAATGTTGTGACAGGTTTATTCCCTAAATACTTCAAATGTCTTTGAAATACACGTCAGGGAGATAAACAACTATTTTGACTGTAGATATTTAGGCACGTACGTCTTCAATACTCGCCGTGCGTTGATTCCTGATGGAAATGCTTGGAACGTACGGCAATATATATTTAACAAAAACACGGCGTGGTCCGCGAAATTAGTACCTAATCAATTAAATACAAGAAATACAAATTCCGCGTCGTAAATGAAGGATACAACATGGAAAATAGATCCGCGCCAATTTGGGCGAATCTGTGCACTTGCACTGTGTTGTCTGAGATTTCTGTTCAAATGCGCATTAAGTAAAGGTTCATACATAACTTCACTATTGGTTACATAACCTCTATGGGTTTAATACACGGTGCTAGCAATTTGTGTTAATACATACATCGAGTTGAGTTAGTTAGATATGATTAAGCAAGCCTACGTTCGCGTCGGTACAGTCTTGTCAGAAGTTCCCATCTCCTCTCGTTATTAGTATATGCTAAAAAGTTATATTCCGTTGGGAATTAATATGAACCGTTCCACGAGAAAACCAACTTTGTGGACTCTGCGTAAAGTATCGATCCGGGTCAGCGTAAAAACCGCGCAGGTTTACTCCGACAGACACATTTCGCCTCCTGTGGATTTTTCTGTTTCAGGAATCATTACTTTATACCTCTATCCCCCTAATAAATATTGTTTCGACCCGGGTTAGCCTGCACGGACTAGGCAGGCTGATCCGAGTCGATATATAACGTAGAGTCCATAATGTTGGTTTTCTCGTGGAACAGATATATATATCAAAATAAAACACTCTATTTTAATGATAGTATATTCATATAGATTAAGATGAATTTTCCACAGGTGCGGTGCTCTTTGAAAACCTTGACGTTTAGGCTTTACAGCCACGCAGTTTTGCTCTGCGCTGTTCGCCTACATCTCATTGAAGGCTTAACCCTGTTCCATATGCCACAAATCGGCAAACATCTATGCAAGCGATGAAAAATCTCGAGTAATGGAATTTTAACTATCAAATAGAGTTGACATTATTGTTGCAAAAGGAGAGATTGCGCATTTTGAGCAAACTTCTTATTTTGCCACACTTTCATCTGCTGCAGAAGCGTCAAAATGTGGCTATATGTGGGGAAAGGTTAATTGAACTTCTGAAAATTAAATCATATTTGGATCCGATAGCAGGAAGGCGTATCCATGCATATATGTGTTCACATGTGTAATACTAACATTAAGGATGTTTTATGTTGTTGTTGAAAATCGCTCAATTACTATTAACATAACCGTAATGAGTATGTCGTTGGTATGCTGCGACCATGTATAACTATGACCGAAATATTGATGATACCGGCTGTGTTGCACTTTCGGTGCGCATACGCATTTGTACGAAATATAACAAACATCAGAGACATACACAATCTCATGCCACACCGGCATAATATTGCAATATATAATAAATATCGGGCTGACCTGGTCATAAGCACACTCACTGTTATAACATTGTTCGCTTTTACAAAACAGTATTAGTGGTCGTGATTATTCTTGTATGCAATTAATCAGGAACAGATCTGTCGCATGGAAACAATGTATCATCGGTTTTCATACCTCATATGACCTATCAGAACAGATGTTGTGCTATTTTTACCAATATCATATTTTCAGCTATTTGCTTTTTTCCATAACGAGCACTTAAGAATAAATTAATTGAGTACACGTATAGTGATCACTCATGTCGATAACTCAAGGTAATTCCGGAGTCCCTTTCGACTTCGAGTTATCTAGAAACATCTGTTTAGACCGCGTATTTTACAAAGTCACCGATGCAGATTGTATTGTATGTGGGAAAGGGTTAAAGGCAGCACAATAGATCTGTGTCAGGGATAAACTATACAAGGTCTGAATACCAAGGTGCAATCTCATTGAAATCACACCAAAATACCTCGCTGTGCGTAAATTGTATCTGACTACTGCACATCAAAAGTCGTCTCAAATTGACCGTATACATTTAAATATTTATTAGACATATAGACGCTTTCTGACGCCTCTGAGGTAGACAACCTTTGAAATCATTGTAGCAAAAGGAGAAATTGCTCTAGATGAGCAATTTCTCCATTTGCCTTAATGATTTCATCTCTTTTCACTTATTATACTATCATTATAGAGATTTTTTATATTTTGGACTTTAAATTTACAAAGTCATCTGCTGCAGATTTATTGTATGTGGGATCACAATATATCTGTATCAGGGATAAACTATACAAGGTGTGAATACCATGCAATCTCATTGAAACCACACCAAAATACCTTGCTGTGCGTAAATTGTAGCTGACTGCATAAAAGATCATCTCAAATTGACCCTAAACATTCGGGTCATACTTATCAAGGCCTGCGAATTGTGACTGTCACAGGGTACACTATAAACTTGTATCCTGCTGTACATCTTCTTCAACATGAATGGCGTATCCAGTTGTATTACATTTTAACTCTTTCACATATGCTGACCGCCCCGTTCGCTTTGTCCGCCTCGTCCGCCTCGGATGCGGGAGGTCGTGGGTTCTATCCCCGATCGGGTCAAACATAAGACTTTAAAAATGGTAATAATGGCTGCCCTCCTTGGCGCTCGGGGTTGCAGGATTAGCATTACGACGGACTGGTTGGTGTCAGGATAAATGGACCTGTAGTACTTGTAACACACCAAGGAAACGCCGTGATATAACTGAAATATTATTGAAAGTCGCGTAAAACACCAAACAATCAAACAATCGATTTCTGAAAACATTGTGGTATAGGATTAAGATGCTCATAAGGAGTATTTTTTCCTTTTTTGTTGCAATGTTTTCAAATTATTTTCAATATGTTTTCTTTCATTAATATAGAGTTTCCCTATTATTACCAAGATGTTTTCAAAGTTGTCTGCTGCTGATTTGATGAATGTGGGAAAGCGTTAAACTACACTTTTTAGCCCACTTTTTTATGCGGGGGATTCAGCTATGTTGAATACCTCCGTATATTGTCATTCCCAGCTTTCAGGAAATTTGTAATTGTTTTGTGCTGCCCTCTGTCTTTTTCAAAATGGTCAATTTTTCTTGATTGTCCAGGGATCAGTTAAATGCGTTTCACAACAAGCTAAACAGTATGCACCTTATACAAAGTAAACGTACACAATTTGTTGGCTACAGCAGCTTGAAATTTGGTCAGAATTCTATCTAAATGATATCTAGGTCAAGTTTGAATCTGGGTCATGCCGGGTTAAAAACTAGGTCACTAGGCCAAATTGAGGGAAAATCTTGTTAACACATTTTTCGCTTGAGCATGTTGAAACTTTATCAGAATGTTTTTCTTGATGATGTCTAGGCCAAGTTTTAACATGGGTCATGTTGGGTCAAAAAGTAGATCAATAGGTCAAATTGAAGGAAAATCTTGTTAACACTCTAGAACCAACATCTCCCGCATTTTAGTACTTTCAGTACTTTGATTAATCGTTTACGGACATTTAGTGATGACTTCTTAATAAGCATTCGTGAATTTGTCAAAGATCATGGATACCATAGTCAAGAATATATGTTAACCCTTTCCCTCATACGGCAATTCTGCAGCAGACGATTTTGAACGTATTTTGTCAACAAATGGAAAATCTCTATAATTGACTGGATAACCTATAACAAAAAGTGGAAAACATTGTGTCGAAAGGAGAAATTGCACGTTTTGTGCGCTTGGTGTTCTATCCCAGTATTATGATTCTCATATTTCAAGTCAACCCCTCCCATTAAAAGAAAATAATTTTCATGAAAATAATTTTCATTTTTATTTTCCTTAATTGTCGTTAAACAAAACACAAAGCCGGCGACGTTCTTAATAATTGTCTTGACTGTATGAAAAATTACTTGTAACTTCAAATGTCACATTTTTAATGTTATTTCTTTTAATTGAATTTCTAATTGTAGGGTAACCACGAGATATAACAGGGAACCATATGTCCTTAACGAGTCTCGTTACGAATGTCATGTCAAAGAAACTATGTTTTAATTGTTTGTTTTTAAACCTTTCCCACACACATAAATCTGCAGCAGACGACTTTGATAACATCTAGGCAAAAACATAGAAATTCTCTATAAACGAACAAATAATTCTTGAATAAAGTTGAACACATTGTGGCAAAAGAAGAAATGGCTCAACATGAGCAATTTCGCTGTCTTTAACAGAGGTGTCAGAAAGCGCCTCTATGTCGGTAAGGGTTCAGGAATGGCCATTACAATCTCTCCCCGCGACGACTAATAATTCGGATAATTCGAGAGATTAATATTTACTTTTGGGTTCTGTAATTTTGTATTTTTTCTTTTTACACATTCACGTATGTTATGTTATGTTAATATGTTTGTACGATGATGATCTGGATTTAAGATCAAATCAATAAACTTATGTTCTGTTCTGTTCTGACGACCTCTGACGCCTTAGTAATGTCCAACTTCAAGACGCAGACGACTTTTTAAAACAATGTGGCAAAAGAAGGTTTGCTTATAATGAGCAATATCTCCAATCAAAATGTTTCCAAGTACATGCAATAGTAAACACTTCCATTGATAGAGATTGTCCATATGTTTGCCAATTTGTTTTCAAAGTCGCCTGTCGCAGATATGTTGTATGTGGGAAAGGGTTAAAAAAGTCGCCTACTGAAAGGGATGTGTATAAAGATGACTTTTAAACAAAATGTGGAATTTATCCTTTTTCTACACTGATTAACTCAAAATACATGTACAAAATCAGACGACTCTTGGGGTATCATATTAGGTAAACAATTCAACCAACCGACACTCGTTATTATATACGTGGGGCTCTTCAGAAAAACCATTGTCATTGTTATGATTTGTGTTTGTTTAACTTGCTATAAAACTTGTAGTTTGAAATAGTGATGAAATAAAGTATATTGTATTGTATTGTATTGCATCGTTGATAAGTGGTTCATTTGTTGTTAACAGAGCGTTTTTTCCTTATATTAACGTCGCTTTAATAATTCGCTTATCGACAATTAATTGATTTACTCAAATACGTACTAACGTAATTACATGGTGTTAAAAATAGACGTTACGTCAGTGTGATTTTAACCCTTTAGCACTTTACAAAAATCTTAAGCTGGCAACTTTGAACATATCAAGGAAAATTTAAATAAAACTAATTATTGAGTAGAGCTGAAACTCTACTGTTTGAAGGAGAACTTGCTCACGTTGCGCAAATTCGATTTTGCCACACTGTTTTCAAAATCGTTTCCTGCATATGACTAAAACAAAGGCTACTTGATTTGGAAAAAGAATTAACCGGAGAAATAATTAAGTGAAGGCGTACATGTCAACCATTCCCCTTGTTTCGATGCATTCTGACTCATTTCCAGCAGACGGCTACTTTTTTAAAACATTGTGAAAAACGAAGAAAATTACTCATGGTGGGCAATTTCTCCTTTTGCCAAAGACGGTTTTCAACTATATTCAATATTTTAACTTCCCTTCATAGACATGTTTTACGTTTGTGGTTTCAAAAGGGCCTTGCTAGATAATTTGTGAATGAGGAGTTAAGGGTAAAACATATGGACGTTGAAAGAAACTCGTTAGAAAAGAAAATATAGCCCGTATAAGTCATGCCAATGAAATAGCCATTTTATTTACGGAAAATGCACAAATAAGCAATTTAATACACCGTAATTGGCATATTTGATCGAAGGATAATTGTGGTGTCCTTCGTAATGGCTATCTAATTGTGTGATCACACAGCAAAACATTCATTTAGGGGCGTAGACAGGAAATTAAAACGGTCCAAATTAACTAGTTTAAAAGAAATATTGCATGAGGTTTTTCTTGCCGCGTGTTCTTCTTCATAGTCTGAAAACAAACCTATTCTACACAATTTAATGAAAATGTGTGGCACGTTAGCGCAATTTCATTAGCTCATTAGCTATTATAGTTGTCAACGACATTATTTTTGGTACGTTCATTACGTTTTTTAAGGTTATTGCACCACATTAGAAACAGTTTTAGCGCTATAATTATACGAAGGAATAAAATAATCTTTCTTTGTCTTGTTTCTTAATTCTTATCGTATGGTATTTTAAACCGTTTTCAACAAAGTTTTAGTTATACACACGATCTATTTCTTGGACTGATAACACGCTAACAGTTTTTGGTGGAGCAGCCAACAACATAGAGCCTGGTAAGACGTTTCACAAGATAGGGCTCGGCAATCAAACGGCAAACCTTACCCTCATACCTGTGCAAAATAGGTTTCAAAATTATGACATTAATTTATTCATAAAAATCTAAAATAATGTGTTGTTAATCTCACATCGCATGTGTTTATACGTTGATAAACAAATACATCTTTTGTTTTAGACAATTACAAATAAGGCGAGAATGAAAGATATATAAGCCGTCCCACCAGAAAACCAACACTATGGTATCTGCGTAATGCATCGACCCGGATCAGCCTGCGCAGTCCGCGCAGGCTAATCCGGGTAGACACATTCCGTCTCAGGGGGAAAGAGGTATAGATAATGATTCCTGAAACAAAAAATCCACAGGAGGCGAAAAGTGTATGTCCGGGTAAGCCTGCGCGGCATGCTTAGGCTTATCCGGGTCGATACTTTACGCAGAGTCCACAGTGTTGGTTTTCTCGCGGTACGGCTCATATCATCTGCGTAATGTATCGACCAGATCAGCCTGCGCTGTCCGCGCAGACTGATCCGGCCGACACATTCCGTCTCAGGGGGAAAGAGGTATAGAGTAGTGATTCCTGAAACAGAAAATCCACAGGAGGCGAAAAGTGTCTATCCGGGTTAGCCTGCGCGGCATGATTAGGCTGATCCGGGTCGATACTTTACGCAGAGTTTTCTCGCGGGATGGCTAATATTCAGATTGTCCTAACACATTGAATGAATACTCGGGATTGTGCCAGGCGAACTAATAACCAGTCAATATGCAAATTTTGACTTAACTAATACATGTCCGGGTGCTCGGCTTAATACGCTTTCATCAATTTAAAGACATTAACCATGTTTTTGCCTAGATGTTTACAACGTCGTCTGCTGGAGATTTGTTGTATGTGAGAAAGGGTAAACTATTTTAAACATGCTGACTACGTTAGCTGCTAACTGCCTGGACATATCTGAAATACCGCTCAACTCTTTCAGCGCCGAATTGTTCAAAGTAAACTCTTCCATGTTCAAAATTGGAGGACTCTATTTCCATTTTACAGGAGTTCTGAAGTATTTTGATAGCCAAACAATGCTGATTTCATGTGAGACAGCTCGTCACGAGCTGACTCACCTGAATCTGTATTGTTTGCAAAAAGCTGCTCAATATTGACATTAGCGCTGAAAGGGTTAACACGGCGTGAAACTTAAAGCAATCAAAACAACCAACCAATCATTGTCTACATAATCTGCTCTTGCTGCATTTCAAGTTGCCATTAAATAAAAGAATATGGTAGCCATCACTTACGAACGATGCTTGATTTTTTATCATCACGCACTAAGTGTGATGAATGCAAGATCAGCAGTGTGTATAAAACCAGTTTGATTCCCCAAAAGGAACGAGCTAAATTCAGCAAAAAAGACCCTGCTGATTTGCTAGAAAGTTTTTGACTCGATTAACCCTTATCCAGCTAAATTCCTGCAACTGGTAGCATCGCCAATAAGAGCTCTAGATCAGGGGCATTTTGCATGCTCTAAAATCCTTAATTGACATTCAAAACCTCTGTTGTGAGTACTCAAAAGAATCGTCTCGGTGAGACGATTCTTTTGAGTACCCACAACATTTGGTTGAGTAATAAGAGAAATAGTGTGGGGAAAAGACCTGTTCACACCCTCTTTTTTAGACCTCTGGCCCAATCATTTCTGATAAATTATTCCAAGATGTATAGTGAGTCGAGCATCGATAGCTCAGCTGGTCGAGATATTGGCTATCAATCCAGGGGTCGTGTTTTCGAATTCCGACTCGGCCAATCTTTTCCATCCGTTAATAAAAGTCATTCGTCAATTGGTGTACTAGTCTATGGTGTAAGGTAGCCCGTTGCCTTGTACAAGTTTGAGTGGAGAGCTGGCCGCAGTGATATAACTGAAATACCGTTGAAAACGGCGTAAAGCTCTGATCTTTCAATTTATCCAAATATATGAGTAGTTCAGCCAGCTTTTTAGATGAACTAAAATGATGTGTTTTCAAATTTCTATAATTTTGATCATAAACACGAGTTAAAAAATAGAATTATATTTGGCACTTGATGAAGAATTGAAGAATACTTATACGAGACATATTTAGTGTGTTACTTTTCCTGACACAGACGTTTACGATGCCTTTGTGACAGACGACTTTTTGGCACATTTTCGGAAATGGATGACTTAAAGCGGAATGATGGAGCACTTTCCTCGTTTAAAAAAAAAGGTACCAGGTTTAAATCCCATGGAGGTGGGCTAAACATTGTTGAGCTTCCCATACATTCAGCACGAGTAATGGCTGACTATCCAGGAAGCAGACTTCGAACATTATTTAAACCCCTTCCCTCATGCAGACATATTTTTGCGCACCTACAGAAAACGGCATTTTAAAATATTGTTGTAAAAAGGAAATTGCTCACATTTGGGCAATTTCTTATTTTGCCACAATTATTCTACTCTATTCAATAATACAACTTTCATTTGTAGACAATCACCATAGCTTTGCCTAGATGTGTTCACAGTCGTCTGCTGTAAGATTGTTGAATTTGGAAAAGAGTTAACATATAAGTTGAACGAGTTTATTTCAAAATTGCTGTTAAATATTGAAATTTCTACTAATCATGTTCTCGTAATGTGTGGTAACTTTGTACCGAATAATAACTTACATCACAGTCCTTGAGGGTGACAGAATAATACATAACTGAATGAGCGTTCGTCCAACCACAGATAAACGAACATGTATCTGAACGGAATGCAGGTTAAGACATCTATTCGAATATATACATGCAATCTTCACCGCCAATTCCAATACTTGAAGTTAAAAATGTGTATTTAAGAATAAAATAACCTCAATATGTTTGCGCGCTAGGCAGACAATTTCAGATGAATCTGAAGAGCCATTTTCAGAAAAACTTGTATTTTCTTAAATTTAAATTAAAATTGACTGCAGGATTAGGGTGACCTTTGATTTGACGTCATAGCTCAAAAAAGGAAGGTCAACATGTGAGTTTTTGGTGCCCTTTTTATAGTTTTTAGATTGAAGTTTAATTGAATAAAGGTTTCTGGGTTATTTGGATCGTTAAGAAATAGTCATAGCCCCAAAACGCTATAATGGTCACCAATCGAAAATGAATTGCTTCCATCTGACCCAAATTTATATCGTAGGAATACACAGGTACATGTATCTGAAGGTTTACATGACATAAGATCACTACACAATTTGGAGCACTCTGGACAATGCTTAATGCCGACACATATTTATCATCGTTGTTTGCTTATCATCGAAAATGGTAAAACCTGTAACCCTTTCCAACGTACTAGAAATATATAGCAATCGGTTTTGAAGACATTAAGTCAAACATATTGAAATTGTCAATAATAAACAATTTTAGCATTTCTTTGGCACAACGTTTTTAAAAATCGTCTGCTGCAGAGGCTTCAGAAAGCGTCTGTATGTGGGAAAGGGTTACCGACTTCTTTCATATGACCATCTGTTCAAGTTTATACTTGGTTTTCGCGAAACGTCTTTAATTTTGTCAGTGTCGCTACGCAGGATGTTTATTACATGTCTAAGACATGTTTATTACGCAATTTAGCTTTATTTGAAATAGACGGGGTAATATCCGTACATGGGTGCCGCGATCTTTATCTGTCATTTTAATAGGTGTGATTTTAATTAATAAGCAACAAACACGACACCGTTACCTTGACGTGACTCCATGGTAAACCGTCGAGTCTGCATATATATCTTCGCAAATAAGTCTGGGCACATGTTAATCTACAAATGAGCCGTTCCACGTGAAAACCAACATTATTGTCTCTGCGTAATGTATCGACCAAGATCAGCCTATGCAGTCCGTGTAGGCTAATCTGGGCCGACACATTCCGTTTCGGGGGGGGGGGGGGGGGGGGGGTGGGGATAAAGGTAAATCGTTATGATTCATGAAACAGAAAATCCACAGGAGGCGAATCATTTCTGTCCGGATGCGCACAGTCCACAATGTTGGTCTTCTCGTGCAACGGCTCAAATGTACTTTCAACCACTCCTTCAAGACAAGCTGAACAGTTTCAAAGTTAACCCCACCCCTCATATAGACGCTTTCTGACGCCTCTGCAGCAGACGGCTTTTTGAAAACATAGTGACAAAAGAAGAAATTGCACAAAACGTGCAATTTCTCCTTTTGCCACAATGTTTTCCACTATTTGTCATAGGTTATCCATTCAATTATGGAGATTTTCTATGTTTTGACAAAATACGCTCAAAGTCGTCTGCTGCAGAATTGTCGTATGAGGGAAAGGGTTAAGAGCTGTACTTTAATTGGTTGATTCGGGTTCCGCATGTCCGTGTTTTGATTGTTTGGTGTTTAACGCCGCTCCAAACAGTTTTCCAGTTATATCACGGCATTTCCTGGGTAAGTTACCAAGTACTACTGGTCCATTAATCCTGACGCCAGCCAGTCCGTCGTAATGCTAACTGTGCAACCCTGAGCGTCAAGGATGCCAGCCACTACTATCGTTTTTAAAGTCTTTGCTGTGACCCGGCCGGTGATCGAACCCGGCACCCATTTATACAATTGTTAAAGTCTTCGAAATAACTTCTCGTATTGCCCAGTCCAATCCATGTATACAATATCCCTCTGTATATTTGTGAGCCTTTGTGAACATTAATTGACCGATTAGACTTAGACTACTTCAGTGAGTCCACTGATTTCGAACAATAGGTAGGAACGGATTGACTTATCCAGACTGTCTATGTACACGAACTCCCTGGCATGTCTACGAGTGCAGTGGACCGACTGCTGGGGGGGAACAGTGTAGAGTCAGTTCAGACTGCGCAGTTTCCGCTAGCTTATCTGAATTTACACTGGTCGGTAAATGCCTTACGGCTTGGTTTTCATAGAGTATCGCGCGTAGTAACACGTCCGTAATATTTATATTGCGTCCACGACTTAATCTCGGCCAATTCATTATTCATGACAGGATTGCATGTTTTGTTAGTATTAACAGCGTACCATAACGGGTAGTCACCTTACCCGTTCCCACATACAACATACTTGCAGCTGATGAGTTTGGAAACATCTACATAAAATACGGAAAATCTCTACAAATAAAGGATCAATTATTGGAAAGAGTTGAAAACGTTTTGGCAAGAGAAGAAATTGCTCATTATTAGAAGTTTCTCTTTTTGTCAAAATATTTTCAAATGTTGTTTGCTGCCGCGTATCTTTGTAAGAAAGGGTTAACCCTTTCCCTCATACGGCAATTCTGAAGCAGGCAACTTTGAATGTATTTTGTCCAAAAATAGAAATTCTCTTTAATTGAATGGATAACTTATGACAAAAAGTGGAAAACATTGTGGCAATAGGAGAAATTGCACGTTTTGTGCAATTTCTTCTTTTGTCACTATGTTTTCAAAAAGCCGTCTGCTGCAGAGGCGTCAGAAAGCGTCTATATGAGGGAAAGGGTTAACTAGATAGGGGTCAATAAGACATAATCGATTAAGTATCTTAGGGTCGTAACGATGATGTTTGTAAACAACCTCCCCCCTGGTTTCCAAGTGATGTATGATACTCGTTGCTATTTCATTCATTATCCTTATGCTATCTATGCATTTTGTAGGACAATTCCATTGACATAAATTGACACTTTGCGTCATATATAGCGGACACTTGTTTAGTAACTCTACTTCAAGGTGAATGAATCAACTCACCTCAAACAACATCCTACATACCGAACTTTGAAATAAGCGCTGTTTAATCAGGAAATTCTCTGTTCGCCAATAATAACGGTTATGACAAAAGGTTTTTGATCTTAAAGCAGTATCGACCAAACAGTGTATACATTTATAGTCTTGATTTATGCATAACTGTTATTTGTAAAAACTGGGAGTGAATAAAGAAACTGAAACTGACAAACAAAACAAAAATATCCCAGGATGATTGTTTGATTGGATGGCGAATAGTGCTGGACCTGACCAGACAGGTCGAGACGAAATTGTTTATAATCTTTATCTCAACCTCTTGGATACGGGGTCATGATCTCAAAGTAGGATATTTTAGTTTGCAATGTGATATTTTCTACACTATGACACAGTAGATATATTAAGAAAAGATGGATTTTGTATAATTATGCAGGAGACAATATTTGAGATACTTATGGAAAAAAAACACAATCAAAAGCCTCATTTTGAGAATGTTTTTTATTTATCAGAATATTTTCAACTTTAAGCAGCAGACAAGTTTTCCACTGATAGTAAAATCGTTTCAATTTGTTTGAATCATAAACTTCTCCAGAAAAAATCCAAGTAAATTTACTGATGTCTTTATTGCTTAAATCAAACGATAAATTTTCAAATTGCATCCACGAAAATAAACATCTGAAATAAAACGACAATAACCGAGTACACACTTGTTTTACACATGGGAAATACAACATATATAGGTATGCGATTTGAAAATGATTTTGGTCAATGATTCCGTGAAAAAGTTTCCTATCTTGTTTTGACAATTAATTTATGATATCACTTTCCCTGGAAGTTTATTCTTGTAATTCTAACAACTTTTTTAAGGTTCAATCAACATCATAATTAAAAGATTCGTGAAATGTACCCATGGTTACATTATTAAGCTATTGTCATGCATTTTTTTTCATAACACTTGTTTTATTATGCTGGTCCCTTTTTCATATGCGACAACTCCGATAACACAATTTAATCATGGAAACCAATGCCTACGTCGACTGGTGCCCAGTTTGCGTTTCAATTAGATGTACTTGTTAATGAACAACCGGGTACCAACGGATTCTTCTGTTTAGTAAATAGGCTCAAACACAGACAATAAATTACGTAATCAATTAGTCGATCGATACCTTGTTGTATATATTGGTTTGACAGTACACAAAGAAAATGGCCTTTTCATTTATAAGAGGAAATTAGAGATGGTTTGTAGTAATTCAGTGCTCATAACCTCATGACTTCATACAAACATGAAATATCAAACCGTGTGATGTTATTTCACTATCGAGGGAGAGGTGTTCTTTATTTTAAATCGTGAGAACCCAGATTAAAACTGGAAATTCGATAAACAATGGCATGAATGTGATATCGTCCCGTACGTCCGGGATTGTCCCGGAGATCATATCTCTGTCCCGGAGGGCCGCACATGTATCCCGGAAACTCATAACAATCGGAACACAGTACACATACACATATGCCCCCGAAAAACTATATTGGTGGTCATTTCGTCGGCTGTCCCGGAAAGGTCACAAACAATTATCACATATATGACAATAGCCTCTGCGTAATATATCGATCCATATCAGCCTGCGTAGTCCGCGCAGGCTAGTCCGGGCCGACACATTCCGTCTCAGGTGGATAGAGGTATAGATTAATGACTCCTGAAACAGAAAACCCACAGGAGGAGAAATGTGTCTGTCCGGGTTAGCCTGTGCGGATCCGGGTCGATACTTTACGCAGAGTCCACAATGTTGGTTTTCTCGCGGTACGGCTCATATCATCTGCGTAATGTATCGACCAGATCAGCCTGCGCTGTCCGCGCAGACTGATCCGGCCGACACATTCCGTCTTAGGGGGAAAGATGTATAGAGTAGTGATTCCTGAAACAGAAAATTCACAGGAGGCGAAAAGTGTCTATCCGGGTTAGCCTGCGCGGCATGATTAGGCTGATCCGGGTCGATACTTTACGCAGAGTCCACAATGTTGGTTTTCTCGTGGGATAACTCATATACGGTTCAATGTACACAACAAATAGACATCTGCGTAATGTATCGACCAGATCAGCCTGCGCTGTCCGCGCAGACTGATCCGGCCGACACATTCCGTCTCAGGGAGAAAGAGGTATAGAGTATTGATTCCTGAAACAGAAAATCCACAGGAGGCGAAAATTGTCTATCCGGGTTAGCCTGCGCGGCATGATTAGGCTGATCCGGGTCGATACTTTACGCAGAGTCCACAAAGTTGTTTTTCTCATGGGACGGCTCATATTTATTTAGTGATGTTATGAAAGTAATTTCAAGCCTCACGAACTCACATATTTCAGTGGCTCAATCAAGACTATTAAGACACCATAACAAAGTGATTCTAAACCGTAACGTAATTGTGTCTCCTTTACTTTGTCGAAGCTGGTCGTCTTTCGAGACTGACTGTGACCTTAGAGAAGAAAGAATACATCCGTTTACATTTTGTTATAAAAGTAAAAAATGTAAATGAGATTCTGTGAACTATTCCCGTACATTAAAAATGCAGCAAATACTTATCAGAACTCAATTCGATGGTCTTTGCAAGTATCAGTTCGATTTCCCAAGTGTAGTTTCCAAATTACTTGATGTCCCCTTTGGACATTATTGGTAACCATTACATCACCCTTGCTCTTTCATGGCCTGACTTTACCACATAACCTTCACTTTACTGAATATACGATCGTTTTTAATTGATTTCGGTTGGACTAGTGTCAATACCAGAATATTGTTTTACAGAGCTTTGGATCGAATTAACAACCCATGGTTAACCCATGGTTTGACAGATCGCGTCGCTACCGACAAAGCTACCGGGGCTCGGCGCACTTTTTAACGCATCCAACGAGGTTATGCTCCCAGTTTGTCAGATATAATAAAATCTTCCAATTTTATACCTTTTCTTTGAATATTCAATTTAAAAATTAAGTAGAACAAATTGTGCTGAATAAAGGAATTTCTTTTATGAAGGCATTCTTCATTCTCTATGTTTTTAACCCTTTCCCTCATATATACACTTTCTGACGCATCTGCAGCAGACGGCTTTTTAAAAACATAGTGACTAAAGAAGAAATTGCTCAGAACGAGCAATTTCTCCTTTTGCCACAATGTCTCCTACTTTTAGTCATAGGTTATCCATTCAGTTATTGAGGTTTTACATTATTTGACAAAATATGTTCAAAGTCGTCTGCTGCAGAATTGTCGTATGAGGGAAAGGGTTAAAGGTCGTCTGCTACAGACGCTTCAAGATGGGTTTGCATATTGGAAAACATTGAAACACTCGGCCCACAACAAACTGTTATAGTAGGTGAACAGACCAACTGACCCGAAAATATAACAGCATTTAGGTTACAATACAGCAAATAATGTCCTTCTTTGTTTCCATGTAAATCGACCAGTTTCAGTCCTCAAGTGTCACACTTTCTAAACGTTTCTCATGTAGAACACCATATATCATTGAAAAAAGTTACCTCTAAGCTTCAAAACAATCCAAAGAAAAGGCTCATGCAATTCACCAGGCGAAAATGGTTACCGTCATTTTGGACACCTCAAATCGGGCCCGGAAAAATACGGTGTTTAACGTTCTCTACTTTCACTTTCAAACAAGGTCAAACTACTAAAAGTGATCAAATCAATCATTTTCAGTGCATCCTATACACGTTTACAATGAATTTAAACTCAATGTCATATATTCAATGCATTCTGGTTATGGTATACACTCATTTCTACGCAAACAATTTTTTTTAGGGACTATTTGGGTAAATCAGCATGACAGTGGATGTATTTAGCGTAATTTGACCTTGTAGCATAAACAGAATTAAATGATAAGACAATAACGGACATGTACGCCCGCCCCTCTTTAGTAAAGTAACAAAACCTCGTTTAATACATATAAAGATGCACTCAAACAAACGAGGCAATTTCATTACTGTTTTAATCTCGACGACACGTTTATTATCCCAATAATGTTCATTTTTTCTGTTAATCCTTTCCAACATACAACACATCTGCAGCAGACGACTTTGAAAACATAGTGACACAAACCTGAACAATCTCCGTTTAAGATAGCTTAGTTGTTAATTAAAGTTGAAAACATTGTGGCCAAAGGAGAAATTGCTCATCATGAGCAATTTCACCTTTGGCCACAATGTTTTCAAAAGTCGTCTGCTGCTATTGTATCATAATGCGTCTGCTTTTAGGAAAGGGTAACATTGGTTCCCAAGGGACAACATCCTGGTTTTTCGTGTGTCTGACTTTACTAATAACCATTTGGTAGTAGCTACCGCTGCCTACCATTATAATAGAATAAAAGTCATATGATAACCAGGCAGTCGCCGTGGCCGAGTGGTCCGGGAGACGGACCTGGAAACTTTTGTCCCGGGTTCGATACCTGCTCTCAGAGGACATGGTAGGGTGCCGTTTAGCACACATTATTTTTTAAGCCTAGAGATGGTTTTATCATGGATAAGTGGTCTGTAGCTGTAATTCAACTGATACTAATGATACTGATGAGCCGTTCCACGAGAAAACTAACATTATGGACTCTGCGTAATGTATTGATCCAGATCATCCTGCGCAGTCCGCGCAGACTTATCCGGGCCGACACATTCCGTCTCAGTGGGATATAGGTGTAGAGTAATGATTCCTGATACAGAAAATCCACAGGAGGCGAAAAGTGTCTGTCGGGTTTAGCCTGCGGGGCATACTTAGGCTGATCCATGTCGATACTTTACGCAGAGTCCACAATGTTGGTTTTTCTCGTGGAACGGCTCATAGGTAAACCCATAATAAACGAAAACAGACTGATGGAGATTTTGAAATTAAAGGTAATCGCTTAACTACATTGCCGGGGTACTGCAGAATACTCGTGTGATGTAATGCGAAGTCGACTGCTTTTAAGACATATGAAGAGAAAAAAATACAACAGGTGGAATGAAGGTACATTGTTCCAACAGAATTTATAACCACTTTAGATACATTGCGAGAAATTGCTTTGTTTTGGTGCAAGTACTCCTTTTTGGAATGTGTCTGCAGCATCAGCACATAGATTATTTGTATGCGGTAATTGGTTAAAATCTAAGATTGTTATCTACGGTGATTTTCTTGGTAGTAATAGCCATCGCGGGAAATGTCCATAGGCTCATGCAAATATGGTTATAATATAAAAATGAGTTATGATTAAAATGTAATGACCTCCAACAGCTCTGCATACAATAGACATGAACAACAGAAACACGCTTCGTAATGTCCGCGTGCTGTTTCAGTGTTTCATATCGTGATAACCGACAACGTTTTTCTAGAACGGCGCAGTGTATTGTATATTGAACTCAGCACTGGAATGCGTTCCACAGACACAGAGCATTTACCTCTTTTCAGCACAAGTGGCAATATTGAAGTAGTGAAATTAATAATTGTAATAGATTGTAATAGATGATTTATCGTTACTTCAGTATGAACAATCATTAACTAAAAGCATTACGATTTAATATTTTTCGCAATTTCTAAATTTATTTTTCAGTTAACAGATCTCAAAAATATGAGCTTTACTTCCACAATCAAATTATTAACGCAAAATAATCAAACTAATAAGCGGTTCTCGATATAGTGTAGAAATACGTTTGTAGTTTGCTCATTCATTACAGTTAGTATTATCTAATTTTGCCGCAATGATTTTACATGTCATATGCTGCAGAGACGATAAACAAATTCGGCATCGAGACTGGTTGTCACAATAATAAGAAAAACATTGTTGAATGTGAATTCCATGCGTTATTTCACTGCCAAAAGTTTGATTAAGAACTGTTTTTTTATTTGATTGGTATGTAGGCGACACCAACATTGGTGATTGTTATACATTGCTTCAAAACGACAATCCTGATGTAATAAAAAACTTTCATATTTCATACATATGTTAATGAAAACATGATAAGGACATCATTCTCAGTTATATACTATTTATTAAATAGAATGCTTTGTACTATGGGCCGGTGGCCTAATTACTTTCAATAAAATATATGTCATTGTCATTGTCATTGTCATTTGTATGTGGAAAAGAAATTATCCCACATACCTTACTGGAAAATGTTTGTTAGTTTTATTGTGGTTTTAGGCAATATTCCATATTATTTCAGTTATATCACAATGTTTGTTTGTTTTATTGTGGTTTTAGGCAATATTCCATATTATTTCAGTTATATCACAATGTTTGTTTGTTTTATTGTGGTTTTAGGCAATATTCCATATTATTTCAGTTATATCCCAATGTTTGTTTGTTTTATTGTGGTTTTAGGCAATATTCCACATTATTTCAGTTATATCACAATGTTTGTTTGTTTTATTGTGGTTTTAGGCAATATTCCACATTATTTCAGTTATATCACAATGTTTGTTTGTTTTATTGTGGATTTAGACAATATTCCACATTATTTCAGTTATATCACGACGACAGTTATTCATGATCTCTGGTTAAACAAACTGGTACTAGGCTAGGAAATGTGCCTTGTCCCAAGGGCACTCCACTGTCGTGACCGTCGTGCCGCGACTGGGGATCGAACCCGGGAAGCCCGCTTTCAAAATCTCCGACGCTAATCAATCGACCACAACGGAGTTGTAGCTATCATGTTTGGTGTCACTAACGTATTACAAAAACATGTGCTCTTCTGCCTGAACACCCATGCTATCGGATCCAAATGGAAACTGTTTTTCAAATGTAAATTGAAACCTCTATGACTCTTTGGGGGAACAGTGCCAGATTGGACTGCGTGTAGGTTCATGCTGATCTGGCTCTACACTGGTCGCAAAAGTCTTAATGTGTTCGCAGATACCCGTTTATTCTATTTGGCACGTTATGTAATATACAGTGTTGCCACCAAATCAAGAACGTTATGGTAATATGTTGCTTTGCGCTTGATAGTTGCAAATATACTCAGATATTATTTTGTATTTAATTTGATAAGGCTAATAAAAGGTTGTCCCAAGAAAGGCCAGTGCGATTGTAGTAAACATATGAATTATGAATGAATTATAAATAAATAATTGTCACACGATACTTTTCGTTTAAACAGATTTGTCTTTGAAAATAATTCAATTAGCGATCGTTTTTCCCTTGTTCAAACAATTCAACAATGTATTTTAGCAATTAAAAACCGCTCAATTGATACATCCTAGGATAATCAATGTATGTGTCCAATTTAAAGTGTACATGTTCATACGCTGTATTGGAATGGACTAAGTGAGTGGATTAATTGGTGATTACCGCCTTTTTTTCAAAAGTTTTTTGAGTTTCATCTCGTTGGTCGCCATTTTATCTGACCAAGCTTTCAATCGCCAGTACTCCACGTAAATGATTCCAAGGCAACTGGCTATCTATTAGTTTAACTCCATTTGGAGGAAGACGGATGACATAAGTCACAATGACTGTTGTCAATCATCGGAATAAATGAACACATTTTTGAATGCCCGACCCAAGGATTTAAAAAAAAGGAAAAGAGAAGAACGAAATTCAGGCTTTGAATAGTAATTTGATATGTTGTCAATGTACCCAATTTATAAATGTTATCAGCGTTCGGAAAGATGGACGGAAACATTGCAAGACTGAATAAATCGCTGCATAGTCTTATTGTTTAACGCATTTCGTCATCATCGCTCCTTTCCAAAGTCAATTAATAGCCTTCCATTAATGGAGCATTACTAGAATACCGTGTACAGAACACTGTAGATACTTGTATCCAGCCGCAATGACTTTAATGCTTAGGGTTATAAATCAATGGATCTTGAGTTGGGTTCAAATAAATAATTTGTTCTGATGATTATGAACAAAAGTCGTCGTAACAAACGTCGTTCGTCTATCACCCATGGTTTATAATGTCTTACTTGGAAGGCAACTATTTGGTAGGAAAGAAAGTAATATGCGATCTGGTGCGATAATTCTACGAAACCCATTGGTGGTTGATCTGGTCGCCGTGATATAGCCGTAATATTGGTGAAGACGGCATTAGGTTTCCTTCAAGAAAACAAAGTTGATGGGAGTGTAAGATAATGCACAATGTTATTGTCTATATTTTCAGGTATATAATGGAAAGAGCATGGATACTTCACTTACTGTTTTGCCTTCCCCTCACCTATCTAGTATCAACACAGGGCAACCCGTTAGATGATTCAGATGACAACGGTTTGAAATTCGAGGATGATTTCATCTATCCAGACACAAGTACATTCCTCGGGGAACTTCCAGACAAAAGACTCAGTAAATTCGTACGTATAGGTCGTGGTTTAAGTTCATTCATTCGCATAGGCAGGGACCCACCAGCACTATACGGTATCGACGACGGTGATGACGATCTAGGTGATGTTAACTACGACGGTGACAGAAGTGCCTTTGAATCTCCGATATTTGAAGATCCAGTTAAGCGACGACTGAGTTCGTTTGTCCGCATTGGCCGTGGTGGTGACGGAGACTACCCAGAACCTTCAGTAGATGAATTCCAGAAACGGGGCGCGTTTATAAGAATGGGAAAATTTCCTTCATCAGCGAGACTCAGACACAGAGGTGGCATGATTCAATCAATAGCGAGACAGCCGTACTACAGACGTAGTGGTCGTATTGGACAGTCGTCATTCATTCGAATCGGTAAGCGTGATACAACTGATGCTCTTGAAAGAATGGAAAATGAACACATGGAAGAAGGTATGCCAGATAGAGAGTATAGAAGATATCTCAGGATTGGGAAGGATGTAGATGGTGCGCCTTCTCCAAACGACCACGTGTACGAGGATAAACGTCTTAGTAACTTTGTAAGGATTGGTAAAGACCTCACCGTACCGTCAGATAACATGTATGGTCAATATATGGGGTTAAAAGACATGCAAGACAAACGATTCAGCAAGTTTGTACGCATAGGTAAGCTATGATTTTCTCTTGTTTTGCGGTTATCGTTCGCCATTGTGATACGTCATGCAGCAAAATATATCACAAGTATCTTGTCAAATAAGACAATGTCACTTGATGTTTCTGTTTGGTAAATCTAATTTTAATAAAACTGGTAGACAGGGTCACAAGATCATTGCTCGTGTCAACTGTCGCATGATGGTTACTGCAATTGTTAAGCGACAGGTGAATTAACATGGGCAGTACATGTGAGCCGTTTCATGAGAAAACCAACATTATGGACTCTACGTAATGTATCGACCCAGATCAGCCTACGCAGTCCGCGCAGGCTAATCCGGGTCGACACATTCCGTCTCGTAGGGATAGAGGTATAGAGTAAAGATTCCTGAAACAGAAAATCCACAGGAGGCGAACAGTTTCTGCTCGGATTAGTCCTGCTTAGGCTGATCCTGGTCTATACTTTACGCAGAGTCAATAATGTTGGTTTTCTCGTGGAACGGCTCATACGTATATAGCGTGACTTTGGTTGTATCCGTTGTTCAGATATTTCGATGATACATGCACACACTAAACTGCAAACAGATACTATTCTGATCAGCCTTCATTCACGGGCAGATCTTAGTGCTTTGCGGTCGTATACTCCAACATTTCGGCCATCCCGCGAGAAAACCAACATTATGGCCTCTGCGTAATGTATCGACCCAGATCAGTCTGTGCAGTCCGCGCAGACTGATCCGGGCAGATACAATCCGTCTCAGGGGGGGGGGGGGGGGGGGTAGAGGTATAGAGTAATCATTCCTGAAACAGGAAATTCGTAGGAGGCGAAAAGTGTCTATCCGGGTAAGCCTACGTGGCATGCTTAGGCTGATCCGGATCGATAATGTTGGTTTTCTCGCGGAACGGCTCATTTATGAAAGTAATCCAGAGAGCAAACACAGACAATTGATAAAAATCTGAGCCATTGTAATACTTTTTATAGGTCCCAAGTCTTTAAGTTTTTATCTATAATCATAACGTAACGCTCTTGGAAGCTTTCATGTTGAGGTTATTGCATTTTATAACAACGGAATGAGTTTTGTTGTGTTTATATGACTTTCAGGTTCGGTTTTCTGACTTGTGTATTGAAATATGGGTTTTCTATATCCATAAAATAGACACCTATCTTTGTTACCAGCACAAACTTAAAACAGTTTTATTTCCGAGTTTAATTAACCCTTTCCAACCAAACAACGCGTTTTGAAGCTTCTGCAACAGAGGACATTGCAAAACAGAATGACAAAAAGAGAAATTGTTCATAATAAACAATTTTTCCTTTTGCCGAACTGTATACAAATTGTATCAAAAAATATTCTTTCATCAATATAAATATTCTATATTCTACATAGATGTATTCAGCTGCAGATTTGTGTATGTTCGAAAAAATGTTATGAAATTCCGCTGAAATAATTTTCGTTGAGTTTTGACAAGTTGTCACATGTTTATGTTTGTTTGTTTACTTGTTTGTTTTATTGGGTTTTCAACATAAGTTCAGTAATATAACGACGGCAGTTGACTTATTTATGACCCCTGGGTAAACAAACCGGTACAATGCCAGGAAATGTGCTTTGCCCATGGGCACTCCACCATGACCGTCGTGCCGCGACTTCGGATCGAACCCGGAACGTCCGGTTTTAAAACCCCGACGTTAACCACTCGACCAATGCGAATTCCTGACATGTTTTAAAAATGAACCAGTCTTTACTCAGAACTGAATGATGATCCGGGTCTACATTGGTCGATATTGTAGTTTATTGTAGTCGTAAATGTCGTTAACATTCTCCCACATACAACAAACCTGCAGAAGACGACATATTGACACAAAAATGAAATATCTCTATAAACGAGAGTTTAATTATTAAATAGAGTTGAAAACAAAATGGCAAATGGAGAAATTGCTCATCATGAGCAATTTCCCCTTTTGCCACAGTGTTTTCAAAGGTCGTCTGCTGCAGAAGCGTCAGAAAACGTCTACATGTCGTAAAAGTGGTTAGGCAGTATAGGGGTTTAATTGTTCGCGAAATAATGCACATTTTATATCCAACAGCTTTCAAAATACGTCTTTCAATGTCGTAAAGGAACGAGATTATATTGAGTATGCGTATAAATATAAAGTGATTGTAATATTAGAATGAATGGTATATAATACAATCAAACTATAAAACACCATACATTGTTAAAATGAACCCATAAAAGTTTATCGGCTATCAATAAACAGTTGTATTAACAACATCTAAATTGTATCAGGACGTTAGAGTCACGTGGAAGGAAATCCCGTCTTCCAGAACGTGAAACGAGAGAAGATTAGAAGCGCTGTAATGCTGTCCGCTGATATGTCTGTTCCATAGCGTATTCATTCTCCTTTGAAAACATTCTAGCTTCTGAGTAATGTTTTTTTTATTTTCAAAGACACCTAAATAACAAAATAACGCTAATCACTTTTTATTTTCTGTCTCCACAAAGGTCGGATTTTCTCTACTTGTCTCTGAGTAATGTTTTTATTTTATTTTCAAAGACACCTAAATAGCAAAATAACGTTAATCACTTTTTATTTTCTGTCTCCACAAAGGTCGAATTTTCTCTACTTATCTCAGAGATTCCTAGAACTGTGTCCTTTTCTCTGCCATTCCATAAATAAATTAAAAGATTTCCTTAAACACGACTTGTTTTCTTTTATACTTACAGGAAAAGATGGGCCAGAAGCCGACAAACGCTTTAGTAAATTCGTACGCATAGGTAAAGGAAACGTTATGGACGACGAGGCAACGGAAAAGAGAATGAGCAAGTTTGTCCGCATTGGCAAAGACTTAGACAATTTGGAATCCAATATAGACAAGCGATTAAGTAATTTTGTACGAATTGGTAAATCTCAACAAGACGCCGTACAGGATGTCCCAGAAAAACGACGTCGATTTAGCTCTTTTGTACGAATCGGTAAATCTCAACAAGACGCTGTACAGGATGTCCCGGAAAAACGACGTCGGTTTAGCTCTTTTGTACGAATTGGCAAATCTCAACAAGACGCCGTACAGGAGGTCCCGGATAAACGACGACGGTTTAGCTCTTTTGTACGAATCGGAAAATCTCAACAAGACGCCGTACAGGAGGTCCCGGATAAACGACGTCGGTTTAGCTCTTTTGTACGAATCGGAAAATCTCAACAGGACGCCGTACAGGATGTCCCGGATAAACGACGTCGGTTTAGCTCGTTTGTACGAATCGGTAAATCTCAACATGATGACGAACAGGATGTACCAGAGAAACGACGACGATTTAGCTCTTTTGTACGAATCGGTAAATCTCATCAAGACGCCGTGCAGGAGGTCCCGGATAAACGACGACGATTTAGCTCTTTTGTACGAATTGGAAAATCTCAACAAGACGCTGTACAGGAGGTCCCGGATAAACGACGTCGGTTTAGCTCTTTTGTACGAATTGGTAAAAACTACGAAAATCCGGAGCCTATTGGAAATATTGGAGAATTTATTGAAGACAAGAACACAGAAACTGATAATAATGGAGATGATGGTAAAGGCAACTATTTAAATATCGAAAGTGAACCCGAGCCCGACACTGCCGCAAAGTCATTGGACAAAAGGGCTTTAAGTAAATTCGTCCGAATTGGAAGATCAACTGATACTAAACAAGAGGAAACAGAAACTGAAACAGACGACAAGGAATCAAAATAAGGATTAATGTGATAATTTGTTGAAGTCTTTTAGGGGGAAAACGTCAGTATAAAAATTAAGCAAAACATATTGAAAAAAAAAAGATGCGTGTTAAAGAAAGATTAAAACCTTTTACCAAACAACCTTTTGAAAACTCATATTGTGTACTGAATTTAAAAAAAAAAGTGAAAACATTTTTCGCATTTTCATTTGAATATCAAAGCCGCATGTATAACCATTTGCAGTCTAAATGCGTTTGCGAAACAGTGAATACTTAGGACTAAGGTGAGCTTGTACATCCGCATGGTCTCACCAGAGTCTTAACCGTCCGTCTCCATAATAATTATTGAGTTCTAGGTGCATCTTTTAACACAAAACAATACGTTTAGTGCCATTAGCTATACGCAAATGTACATTTATATCATCCCGTTACGGAGAGTCAGTAGGTCCAAAAATCATAATACGCAATTCATAATAGTTATTCTATGGCTACATGAAGTGAAAACCAACCTCCAGAAGATGGACAGATATGACATTTGATAGTAAATCAATCAATCAATCAACTAATCCTTTATTGGCAAATATCGACACCAAATTGCTATGGCCATTTACAAACTGGAACAAAATGGCTTAGACAATAATAAATGAATATATAACTCTACAGTATATCAGATAAATAATATTCGGTATATCAAATGAAAAAGGTAAACAGTAATAATAGGTTAGGGAACAGCAACACGCTTTATTACGTCATCGCGAATAGAATAACCTTCTGAAATATATCTACATAGATTTATAATATTTTCTGTTTTGAACCTGACAGTTAATTAGTTTAATTTATAAATATTGGGCCGTTGCATATTACCAAGATGATTTCGTCTGATAAATGAATATTTTGGACAACATAAAAGAAAATGATATTCATTTTCGATTATGTTCGAAGAGTAATTGCATCATAAACACGTGTAAGTGTCCAGATCCTTACGAGACAGCGGGAGACTGTGGCTCAGAGCGTCGGGTTCGTTATCAAAAGGTCCTGAGTTCGAATCTCAGACATCGAAAGGGATTAATTTAATCTGATAAAGTTGTAAGAATTTGATTCACACTCAGTTTATTATACATAAAATTGAAAAATAACTAGATTCTGAAAAATCTTTGTATCATTGAATCAAATCAATTTACTCCTTCAAATATGTATTTACATGTATATATGAGCCGTACGGCAAGCAAACTTTTATTATGGCCTCTGCGTAAATATCGAACCAGATCAGCCTGCGCAGTTCGCGCAGACTGATCCGGGCCGATACATTCCGTCTCAGGGGGATAGAGGTATAGAGTATTGATTCCTAAAATAGAAAATCCACTGTCTATCCGGGTAAGCCTTCGCGGCATGCCTAGGCTGATCCGGGTCGATACTTTACGCAGTCCACAATGTTGTTGTTTTCACATTTTTGCCTCAAAATGCAGCTGCGGCGATAGACATCTGCGTAATGTATCGACCAGATCAGCCTGCGCTGTCCGCGCAGACTGATCCGGCCGACACATTCCGTCTTAGGGGGATAGATATATACAGTAGTTATTCCTGAAACAGAAAATCCACAAGAGGCGAAAAGTGTATATCCGGGTAAGCCTGCGCGGTATGCTTAGGCTGATCCGGGTCGATACTTTACGCAGTTCACAATGATGTTTTTTTCGTGGGACGGCTCATATAGTGACTGACGTTCCCTTAGATCACTTCAAACCAGATCAATATTATTAAACGTATTTATTCTAAAATATACTAAAAATTAAACAACATTTGTCCTGTACAAACATTTTCGAATCTATTGATATATCAAAACCACGTACAAAATGCCATTATAATTCAAGGTAGTTGTCCAATACATGCTTGTACACATTTCATTTACTATTGAAGCAAAAGGTTTACACACAAAGAAGCGTAATTTTCATTTTATTCAAACGTAATTCTTGATACTAAATTTTCAAAACCTATTGTTTTATGTCCCCAGTTCAAAAATGATTTTGTATTTCGTCACTAGCTAGCAAGTCCGTCAGTTAAGACTTTTGGTTTTTGGAGAATATTTTTGAAATTTGTTCCGAAATATCGTTCATGTCTGTTTCTTGTTAAACTATATACACATTAAAAAGTATGTGACTGAAATATCTTGGTTATAATATTTTATCATGTCTTATCCAGTTTGTCAGACAACAAATTCACATAATTAGTGTTGTGATAAGTGAAGATCAAGATTAGCGTTGGTTCCGTGTTAACTGACAATGCTCGTCTATGTTCGACATCTATTCGATGCCTCAATGATACACATTTCGACTGGATTTTGATCTTCAGATTCAATATGACTGTGTTCTTGTAGTTTCGTGAAAACATTGCTAGAGATTAAATATATTGTGTTCATTTACCACACCAAAAAGAAAAATATCGTCTTTCTGGCCTGCGATACCGGCTTCGGGCTTGAGTACCAACACATGAGACGTCTCGCGAGAAAAGCAACATTATGGCCTCTGCGTAATGTATCGACCCAGATCAGCCTGTGCAGTCTGCGCAGACTGATCCGGGCCGACACATTCCGTCTCCGGGGGATAGAGGTATAGAGTAATGATTCCTGATACATAAAATCCACAGGAGGTGAACAGTGAATATCCGGGTAAGCCTGCATATGGGTGTACTACTAGAGGCGCAATGCATATGTGTCATCAATAAATTAAAGAGGAACCAACTAAATCTAGAAAATATATTTTAAAAGCACGAACAACATTGTCTGTAAAGAGGATGCTCACACAAAACAATATATCCAATAGAAACACTACTTTTTTATAATTAGATATACCGAGGATTCGCAAAAACTCGAATATGTGAACATTCGAATATATCGTTAAACTCGAACTGTTTCTTTGTTTTTTGAAAAACAGAACTGCTGCTACGCTATTATTTAACCCAAATACAATTAAAGGCTTTTGCAAGCAATGTAGATCAGGTGAGCCAGTTCTAAGCAAGCTGTCTCTCCTGAAATATGCATTGTTTGCCACTTAGACATTACATTTTACCACATTTCCTGTTGGACGAACAATGGAGTGGTCCAATTTATAACATGGAAGAGTCGACTTTGTGAAATTGGGCAGTGAAGGAATTAATATGATTTTATCATCAAAATGGTTTTCGTAATTAACATTTCAGTATAAATAAATACCGAGGCTAGCAGTACATAAATGAATTTAGCATAATCGAGTGCTAACTCGAACATATCGATAACTCAAACACGTCGATAACTTGAACACGTCGATGAATCGACCATGTAAATAACTCGAACACATCGATAACTGGAAGACATTTTTGGGTCTCTTTTGACGATTCTTGTTGATTGGAGATGAACGCCGTTTTCAACAGTTTTTCATTTTACGGCGGCCAGTTCACCTACAGATGTATTTCCTGGCTTTATCACACCAGTACACCACACAGCATTCCTTCCAAGCAACTGGTTGCTTTTCCACATAGATTGTTAGTACATTGGTGAAAGATGAATGATGCTTGTCACATTGACTTTTGTCAAACGTGGGAAAGAATGTCGACCGAGCAGGGGTTCAAACTCACAACTCCTAGGTAACAGGTAGCCACCGACTGAGCTACCGGTGCTCGAGTTATCGCGAGTCGAGTACAGGAGAGGGATATTCGTCAACATGAACAGAAGGTTCCATGTTAACTGCGGAAATGAACCGATTTAAAACATTATAATTTCGGCGCTCCTGATTAAATTCCGTAGACATGTTAACCCATTTACCACACGCATATGTATTTTGATTAATCTGCAGCAGTCGACATTTGCAAACATTGTGGTGAAAGTAGTATTGCTCATTGTTAGCAAGTTCTCACTTTTCGATAATGTTGTCAACTATATTATTATAAAATCACTTTAATTTATAGAGATTAACCAGAGTGATTCCTGTATGTTTAGCCCTGTCCCTCATATAGACGCTCTCTGATGCCTATGCAGCAGACGGTTTAATATTGGGTAATATCCGTACATGGGTGCCGTGATCTTTATCTGTCATTTTAATGGTGTGATTTTAATTAATAAGCAACAAACACGACACCGTTACCTTGACGTGACTCCATGGTAAACCGTCGAGTCTGCATATATATACTTCGCAAATAAGTCATAAGCAAACATGTTAATCTACAAATGAGCCGCTCCACGAGATAACCAACAATTTCTGTCCGGATGCGCACAGTCCACAATGTTGATTTTCTCGTGCAACGCTCAATGTACTTTCAAACACTCCTTCAAGACAAGCTGAACAGTTTCAAAGTTAACCATTTCCCTCATATAGGCGCGTTTTGACGCCGTTCTGACGCCTCTGCGGCCGATGGCTTTTTGAAAACATAGTGACAAAAGAAGAAATTTCTCAAACGAGCAATTTCTCCTTTTGTCAAA